>VZTU01034274.1:38617-63484 GCA_013400835.1 Zapornia atra
TTCCGTCTCTTTTCTGTCTCCGTGGGTGCGGGCGCGGCGGGGGGTGGGCTCAGCTCCGTGCGAGCCCCCATGGCTGCGGTTACGGGGGAGGGGTGGGGGTTGCGCGCCTCTGTGTGACGTGCTAAGCCGCCCCTCTCTCTGCTTGCTTCCTCCCTCCGCTCTCGGCGGGCAGATCTCAGTCGGTGCCGCCGCCCTGCCCGCGGTGTGAGCGCCAGCACGGGGATGGGCTCCCCCAGCTGCCCCAGGAAGTTCGCCCCCGGCCGCTGAACTCGCTCGGAGCGCCCAGAGGGTCGAGCGGCGGCGTCTCCCCTGGCGAAGAGGGAAGGGAAGGGCTGGGCCGGCCGCCCCTGCCAGCAGCATGGACCAAAGCGTCGTGGATCACCCGGTGACCCTCATCATCAAGGCCCCCAACCAGAAATACACCGACCAGACCATTAACTGCTTTCTGGACTGGACTGTGGGCAAGCTGAAATCTCACCTCTCAAAGGTCTACCCTAGTAAGCCGGTGAGTTCTTGGCCAACCCTTTTTCTTCGTCTTGAGGGCAAGACTGGCCTTGCAGTAACTTCAGGGCGGCTGGTTGAGATTTTCCTTAGGCACCCTGCAAAATAAGCCAGGCGGAGCCCCACTGCAAGGAGGCAGTGGCTGGGTGTCTGCTTTCAGGCAAGTTGGCAATAGAAATAGCAGCTCTTTAATATGGCTTAAGAAGATACCAGTGTCATGTTCTCACAGGTGGTATTGCTGAAGGTGCTCCATTTACCTAAATTCTAGTTCCTAAAGTTATCTCGGTTAATGTAAGACTAATATATGTGCATGTAAGAGTTCTGTCTAAAGTTACAATGATCTAATGGATACACTGAGGTGTGGAGCGGATCTTTACTAATAATATGATTTGAAACATGAGATGGAACAACCTCTGGAACATACTCATTTTCCCTCTGCTTGAAAAGCCTTTTTTTGAGGTTGTGCTGATGACACTGCTCTCAGGTGTCCTACAAACTTGTGTGACAGTTGTACCTATACTTGGAAACCTTATCTAAAGTTGTTTGGTTTTTTTTTTTTGTTCACTGGGGAAAGTAAGTTTATTTCTAAATTATTTTAAGCTCTGAATTTGGCAGTTAAAAACAAGCTGTGAAAAAAATACAGATGATAATAGAAATATAATACTGTGCCTCTTTAGAATGGTTGTTGTATTTGAAAACTTCTTCCAGAAAATTGTATAAAGGAAGTGGCTTTCTACACCTAGACCTTGGGGTAGAAAACATCAGGCAAAGGTTGTGTTATGTTGTAAAATAATAATATTCTGCTAGTTCAGCAGAAGATTTAGTGGTATTGTTGATTGGGGGGAGGGCAGGCTTTAAAAAAAAAAAGGCAGAATAGTGGCTTTAGGTCTCAAAGGGGTTTTCTGCCTTTTGGAGAACGCAAAAGAAAAGCACCTAACAACCTGAGCTTGTGTCACAGGTCCACTGACATCTGTTAGCAGTATTGGAGAGTTTGGGTTTAGTTACTGCTGTGAGTAATTCTCTGCTGAGACAGCCTATCAGCTGTGAAATAAACAAATATGTGACCTCAGCTGATTGTTTCTTCCTCCTTGCTCCTGTGACGTATCTGTGTTTAAACACTAGTTTTCTGACTCATCTTATGATCATGCTGAGTTGGGCTTTTTGGAAGAGGCCTTAATGAACAAGAGGCTTTTTACATTGCACTGTAGGTTTTAACCAGTAGTAGTAACAGTATTAAATTGCAGTTTCCTGGAACATCTTTTGTCTGTTTTCTGCTGAAAATTGATTTCTCAACGTGCCTCCTGCTATTAAATATTATGTTCAGGATCCATGGAATTGTTCTGGGTCAAAGAACGGGGAGTTTCCTTAGTGAAAATGTTCTCAGTAATTCCAATTTAATTTGGATTTATTGTACTTGCAGTTGGACTAGTAACTGAAACAATAGTTTTATTTCATAGGATGCTTCAAATTAATAACATGGAAAGGGTGGAAGGTGTTTAATAGGCTGTCTCCTCTATATAGTAAAACTGAAAAGTGTGTGTTTTGTCTTTTTGGCTCGATGTGTTTTTAACGTAGTGTTACTGCTTTTTTTTCCCAAATTTGGTTAATCTTTGTGCTTTTAGGAGCTCTTTTTTCTCTCTTTTTTAAAAATCAGATCAGTGTCAAAAGCTTGTCAATCAAATGGCCGCATTCCTTGAACGTAATTGGCCCTGGAAATAACGTCTGTTACAGTGCTATTGTAAGAGTGTGTAAGAACACAGATGCTCTGTACAGGTATTGCAGTGCTCTTGAAAGAAAGGGTGTGAAATAGACATCAGTTGCTGTCACTGCTACGCATAGTCTTTCAGATTTTCATGTGTGACTTGTGCCTTATTCTTTTACATGGATCTGCAAATTAGTTGTTAAACTGATGAGTAACTGTAAGTGTCCTTCAGCTGGAGATTTATTAAGAGTAGGACTGCAGAAAAATGAGATGGATAAAATAGGCAAATGAGAAGTTAGGCCTTGAGGCAGAGGTGTTTGTGATTTTGATTTTTTTTTTTTCCCCCCAGTTTTATTTGTAAGTGACATGACTAAATACGTACAGATTCCAAGTGTAGACAGATTTAAATTGGTTTAGTCATTATTAAAGTTGATATACTTTAATATAGTCACTATTATCCTATTATACACTAATAAAGTCACACAATAAAGTTGGTATACTTCAATATACTTTAATCAAGTCAGTCACTGAACAAGCTAAATGGGTTTAAATCAGTGTTAAATTAGTTTGTGGGTCTATACACATTTGTCATGGTTTTTTTTTTTTTCTTTTTTTCCCCCTGACTGGACCAATTTTTCATCAGTCAAGTACTGCAGTTCCTGTGTCCCTAGGTGAAACATTTATTTAAGAAAAGACAACTTGGAAAACAAACCTGAAAAGTTTCAAGTCTGGCAGATCTCACCTTCAGTGCATTAACTGCTGCATGGATTATGCTCATAAACACTGATTTCCAACTGCTGTCTCCAATTTCCGTTAGTACCTGTCTGCTGGCATAGGCTTTGCCCACAGATGTGGTGGTTTGAATTGTTATTTCCTGTGGAAGAACAGAGGAGAGAGGCCGAGTGACCAAAATAACTCTTAGCTGAAATGGGATAGCTCAGAGCCTGGCTGTGTCTCTGCAGGCAGTTGCTGCTTTCGCTTAGGTTTGGTGGGTTTGGTAACACTGAGCTTGGGGTAAGCGTTGCAGGAATCTTGCTTGAAAAATAGAAGAAGGAGGAAAAAAAAAGCCAAACCTCCAAAACTGCTAGCTGAGTTCTGAATTTTAAATATGTACCTCTTAGGTTATGATCTGAAAGCTTCCTTCCACCTCACTTCTAAATGCTAGGTTCTAGAATAATTTTATCTGATGCTTTGTGCTTGCTTCTGAAAATGGGGCCGTGCTTTTTTTGTAAGTACTTTCTGTGTCATAGTTCAGTATTTGGGCTAGCAGTGAGCATGGTGTTCCTTGAAGCACGAGGTGTGGTAGTGAACCTCCTCCAGCAGAGGATGAGTTGAATGCCTTTTACATTGGCATATATGTGAATTAATGTGTTTTGACACTTATCACCTCTTTTTTTTCATCTGCATTTAAAAGCCCCACACACTTCAGAATCCCAGGATGGGTTTCACCTTGAGACATGCAAGTGATAATCCTTGTGTACAGTTAGGTTTTTTCAGTTGCCTAGGAAGGAGTATGGAGTTCTAAGACCTCCTATTCCCCCTGTAATGTCTTTAGCTTAATATGACTGCCAGTACTTCAGCATATGTGTAACCTTTTCTTTTGTGGCTTTGTAGCAAGCTAAGATGTGTTATTTAAAGGCTTTGCAGTTGTCAGCCTCAGAGTCATCATTTTAATCAAGCAGTTGCTTCTCTATAAAGTATTCATATTAAGAAACAATTTGCAGTACTTCTATAGTGTTTGAGAAGGTGTTTAATTAGATGGGGCTGGGAGGCAGTTCACATTAAAGGTACTGAAGAGAAAAATCTGATTTTTTTCCACCATTTAGAAAGCTGTATTTTGAGAGGGACTGGCAAAGCAGCACTCCACTGCCATGTTGGCTGATGGATGATCCAAAGATTTGGAGTGAGGTTGTTTTGTTCTTGTTTTCCTTGTTTTAACTGCTCCTCTGTTCTAATTACTCTCCAGAAAACGTGTCTCAGGACCTAGAAACAAGGTTTCTGAGCCTTTCCTTCTGGCTCCACCGATTGTTTTAAATAAGTTTCTAATCTACAGTGTTCTCTAATCTTGATGCATGCTGCAGGTTCTAGTTCTTCTGAGAGAGCCTTTCCCAAAAACAAAAGTGCAAGTAAGCTTGGATCCTCTTAGCAGACTATGCCATTTGGATTCCTTTCGAGCTGGAATGTAGTTCAAAAGAAATTTGTCTGACATGTCATTTTTTTATTGTTTAAAAATAAATAGAAATTGTACTGCATGATACTGAATTTATTGTAGGATTTGGGGAAAAAAATTAAAAGCTTTCCAGACTGGATGTGTACTTGTTATAATTATTTGCTTAAGACTGTCTATAATTGTTTTTTTCACTGGAAAAAAAACCAACTTGCAGGGATAAAACTCTTCTGTGCTCTTTCGAGTTAGAGGAACTCTGTAAAAGGCAATTTAAAGAAAAAACAAACTTCTGTGAAAGCATTTTCTAAACACAGAGATTTGGATCTCTGGCATTTGGGTCTTAGTAGGTATAAAACTGCGGAGTGGGCACCAGGAGGCTGGGAGAGAAAGGAGAGGTGGTGTAAGCCTGGCTGTTTGTACGAGGGGGGAATTCCTCAAATACCTCACGGCGATAACGCGTGTCTGTGCTGCTGATGTTAACCCTGATTCCCTAAGCACTTGCTTGTGTCCGTGTTCTCCTTAAAGCGATAAACACTGTTTTAATTTAGGATGTAAGCTGTGGCTGAACTGATGCATCAGTTGAATTCTCTGCAATATTCACCCATATTAAAAGTATTTTAAGGAACCTCTTTTCAAATGAGAAGGGAGCTGTTTGTTCACTTGGCCGGTCACTAACATGCTGCAGCTAGTCTTAAGACTGCTTAAAACTCTTTCTTACAATATTAACTGAATTCAGAGGGGTTGGGGTTTTTGTTTTGCTTTCTTCTAACTATGCAAACTGCCTATTGATTTACTGCATTGGACATTGTACTGTAGATAGATACCCCAGATAGTTTCATTCTAAAAGGAAACTTGCATCATTATCTCTTCGGTGTAGAATAGTTACCACCTTATGAATAGCATATAATTTATTTTTTTAAAAAAATCTTTGCATTACTGTGGAAGTATAAGAACAGGCAAGAAAGCTTATCAAAGTTTGAAGGCTACTTAAAAACACCCCCTTTGGCTGCTTTGTGCTTTTTAATGCTTTTCTCCTTATTTCCTCTTCTGACTTTGGTGGGGGTGAGGGCAGGGACTAATAACAGAAATTCCCTATCGGTGAAGATTGACATTTGTGCCCTTTTCCTACACAGTTTAATTATCTTTCCATTGTTCTAACTTTTTTTGGGGGTGGTGTTGTGGTGTATGTTGTCTTTAATTTGCTTCAGCCACCTCTTGATCTAATTTTTCAGCAAATGCCTAGGAATTGGAGCGGAGTAAAGAGCAAATCTTTCTTTTAAAGAATTATTTTAATGTACTTGATAGTTATCTTGAGCAGCAGTTGCCAGATAAGTGTTGTTACAGCACTCTTGCTGAGTGCACAGTAGCAGATTTTTTTTTCAGAATTAATTTGTGAATTGGACTTATGAAGCCTCTGAAATGTTTTTAAGGCTGTGTTGGTGGTTGGAATGATAAGGGGTTTTCTCATCTGCAAATGTTATCCCCAGCTGTATATCTGTACAGCAGGAAAAAGCTAAATTCCTTTCTTTGTCCCATCTCCTAGTCCACAAAGGATCAAAGACTGGTGTATTCTGGCAGACTGCTTCCTGATCATCTGCAGCTGAAAGATGTTCTCAGAAAAGTAAGCTTTATATCAACACTATATCATATTTGATCAAAATCCTTTTTTGTGGGAAATAGGAATCTAGATTTGTGGTGTTTAGCTTCAAATTTCTCATTGCTGTCTTGTGAGAGGTAACCATATGATATGTTCAGGAAAATGTATTTTCTATATCCCTTCTATGTAGGACTGTGCTTCTGTGGATCGAAGCATGTTTATAGTTGGTGAGAGAACAAGTAGCTGGCTAAGTCCCCAAGCATGTGATACCTAGTGTAGACTGACTTCTTTGGAAGGTTTCCCTGTGACCTAAAAGGAATCATTTAACAGATTTGTGTTTGTTTGGGCTGTTATTTCATTTCTTGTCTCTACTTAAATCAAAGAAGTTATATTGAAAAATGGCACTTGTATAAGCAAAACCACAATTCTAAATTCCAGAATGGTTTTGCTGGGAAAACTATTTTTTTGTCCTGGTCTTATTCATTAGCTATTCACTGTGATATTTGAAAGGTTGTTGGGTTTTTAATTCTGCTGGTTTATCTTTGATTAGTAAAATTTTTTCTGACTTCAGTTTAAGTCAACTTTAAAATTAAATCTGAATCGTGAATGCACATGATTCCTCATGTAGGAATTCTTGATACACATGCACTTGGTTACCAAATTCATCCAAATAGCTTGGATGGATACTACCAAGTAATAGGGAATTCCATAGGTTATTAGGAATTTGTTCTGTATACATTAAAATGTATAGAATGAGATGATGTTTAGAGCAGGTTCTCAAGAACTTGGCAGTTTTGATGGCAACAGTAAACAATGTGTTACGTTCAGTAGTCTTTAAACTTGTAAACGGATGAAGATGCATCAGTAGCTGTGTTTGGAAAATACTTTAGGTCATGAATTACACAGTGTTCGATCCTATGAAATAGGTAAGCTCTGTAAGATGGTACCTGGGTGTTGGTTGGTAATCATACTTTTTTGTAACACATTTAATCAATGTACAGACTGTGAGAGTGGGCTACACTTTATTGTGGAGGAAAGTCTCTAAAGGGGAATAATGGCTTTAGTGAAAGTGGGTGACTGAACTTCTGTCTCAAGTATGGAGAAACCAATGCAGAATGTTTAGTAGTGCTTGAGCAGCCTAACACTGTTAATTTATAATCTTCATTCTGAAATAGATTTATTTTTTTTAAAAATTGGGTTTAACTGCTAACAAAAAAATAATTGAGATTTATATATAGGTTTACTAGAAAACACGGGACTGTTGCCAGCCACTCTGTCCTGTACCACTTTAAAAGTTCATGAAAATGGTTATGTAACTTGCCTCAAAGCTTAGCTTTGATTGTGAAGGACAAAATGAAGTCTGAATTCAGTTGGCTGGCTTGCAGCAGCCTTAGTTTTAGAAAACATGATTTCAAGCCTTGCTTATGTGCTAGAAGAGAAACTTCCTTGACTGTACAGCGGCTATATTTGACTTTAAAGGCCTTCAGTTCAGAGAAATTTAGTGAACTTGGAAACATAATCATCAGTCTTAAGCATAAAGCCAAAAATTTGTATTGGAAGGAGAGGAGTTTTTCTGTTCTCAACCATTTAAGAGCTATTGGGGGGGAAAAAAGGCATGATTCCTTTCATGTTCAGTCTCCTTCTCTGCCATATTCTTCCTGCTCGATTAGCTATAAATTCCTAATATTGGAGGATTTACTGTGTCTTTCCATTTAGCTTTGTGATACTTGCTCTTTGACACTGAGCAGTGTCATTCTGCTGATAGAAAATACCTCAAGGCTGGAAGTCAGGGCACTGTTCAGGCACAGTGATGTCCCACGTGTTGTGTGTGAATAGAAATGCATTACAGTAAGCGGTAGGACTGAATAAAGATGTACACTGTAAACTGCAACAATATGCCTAGCTTCCTTTACCTTTGAGTAGCCTAAGTTCTTACCTAGAAAGAAGGCAAAAAGTGAAAGGCTTTTGATGTGGTCAGAGTGCTGATCACCTGCATTCCGGGCTCTGTGGGCCTTGGTTACTGTCACCAGCTGGTAAGAAGTGTGGAGGCTGTGCTTGGGGCCGGAAGCTGATGCATACAGTGGAAGCTGATGCATACAGTGGAGCTTAAAGGGATGTGGGGAGGCTGTGATAGCAGTAATGCACAACAGTGCATCAAAGCAGTTACCTAGATTTCTTTATTCCTAAAGATTAAAACTTAAAAATGGGTAAATGTATGTGTTAACACTTAAAAATAGCTTCAATAACTCTCCCAACCTGGTATCTCTAAATGATCTCATTAAAAACTGCAACTTGACTGCACCATTCTGATCTCAGAAGAGGACAGAGGGTGGGGTTTTTTGTTGCTTTACCTGTTTAAAATTTGGTTACTGAGGAAGCTGTAGTGTGCGATGTAAGTATGCAGCCAGAGCTGCTGTTGTTGCTATGGCCATAGAAGCTTCAGGCATGCTGATATAATGGGGTGTTCTCATTCAGTACAATGGAGTAGCACCAGGTTGAAGTTATGGCAGCCATGCTGAGGGGGGGAGGGGAGAAGCACAGAGCACATTAATGAAGAATTGTCGTGGGCCAATTACTTTCATACTGACATGGCTTCAAGTGGTGCCACTCATTTACTTTCTTGCTGTCAGATATTTAGGAATATATAAGTCCCATGTAATGCTTTGAATGGCATTCCCTGAGTGTGGGATATCTGCAGGGGCTCTTCAGTTGAGTGTCTGCAGATCAGGCTTGAGCCAAGCTTAGACTGGGGTGAGGTGGAGGCGATGGCTAGTGGGTTTTTCTTATCCTGGTTGAATGTGGAAGCGCCTCTGATTTTACTCTGATGTCTATAGGACAGCACTCTTTATTAGATCTCAATGCCAATGGAAGCACTGTTAACTTCAGGGAAACCCAGCCGTGTAAATGGTTTGACACTTTTCCAAAGTAAAAGGTAGAGCTTATGGTATATTTCCTTACATTTCTCTGTGGGGTCTTCCATTGATGCAGCTATACTGCAGTCCTGGGGAAAACTGGGGGTGAGTGAATGTTCAGTATGTTATTGTTGACAGCCTCTAGGTAAATACCAGTTGTCAAAACAGTCAACTTCTCTCCTGCTAGGCTCAAGTTTTGCTCTACAGCCTCTCCATTTGGTATAATGTTTCTTTACTGACTGCACATGCAACTTTGAAAGTGTATTTTTAAAGACATGCTTTGTTTGTAAATTTCTCAAATGTTGTTGCTTTAGCTCTTCAATTTCTTTAATTTTTAGCAAGATGAGTATCACATGGTTCATCTGGTATGTGCTTCCCGGACACCCCCAAGTTCTCCGAAACCCAGCACCAGTAGAGAAGGTCATGGAGCTTCAACCTCCAGCAGTAGCTCAGTGAGTGTTTGGTGGTTTGCTTTTTTTTTCATGCACAAGACATGCGTTTCTTCTACACTGAGGAAGCTTTTCAGGAATTTCTCTTTCAATTTTAATTTTTACTGTAAAATACTGTGGTGAAAGTAGACCATGCCATATGAATTTGTACAAAGAGATAGAAAGGAATGTATCCAAGATACCATTATTTAAGGCTGTCAGTTTATTTAAACAAAGATGACCTTTTTCAAATGGTAACACAGTTATGCTTGCTAGATGATAAAGCAATACTTTTTCGAAGCTATTTATTTTTAACACTTCATCAGAAAGTATGTTTTCCTTTCCATATCCCTGTATCTTTGGTAGAAATTGAG
The DNA here is from genome assembly GCA_013400835.1 of Zapornia atra. Taxonomy (NCBI): domain Eukaryota; kingdom Metazoa; phylum Chordata; class Aves; order Gruiformes; family Rallidae; genus Zapornia; species Zapornia atra. Next base: position 48,299 of record VZTU01034274.1, read on the forward strand.
CAGTGTATTCAAATTTTTTTTCTTTAAAGCCAACTAAGTTCTGATTTATTTTATGGAAACTTGTACTGCTGAAGAGAGACCAGTCAAATTAGTGCCCTTGTTGTGAGAAAGACGGATGGACCTTGGACAGCCTTTATTCTGTGTGACAGGATTTGGCCCAGTAAGCATGTAGTAGCTTTGAGGCAGCTATAGTGTCTGTAAAAACAGAAGTAGAAAGTGTTCTTAATGTTTTGTTAGCTAAGCTGTTGATAGGACGCTTGTTTAGGGTGTTTTGAGTATTCCCTTCTTCACACCCTCTGGAAATGATGAGGATGTTTGATCGTGCCCTGTTTTAACAGAAGGGCAGTTAATGTTTCTGTTGATGACTTGATTGTCATCGCTATAATGGCCTTGGCTTTTTCCAGAGCTAAGTGACCCTCAAAGGTTAGTCAGAAAGGAATGTATACAAGACCATCGTGGGCACTTCTCATCTGTGGCATGTTGATTATGAGCAAGTGGGAAATGCCCTTACAGTAATAAGCTCTGAGTCTTCATCCTTCTGTGGATAGGCTGCTGTTTGACTGCTATGTGACAGCCACAGATATGAGCAGTTTAAGCAATAGTAGGGTGTGGACAGCGTTTACGTTGCCTTTTCAAAGGCTGTATTGATACCTGTGTTTGCAGGTGGGACATGGGGCCTCCTTTGTTTTATTGCTACGTAGATCAGTTGTAAATGTGTCATTTATGACTGCATTACTAACAGGATAAAGCAGTCGGTATGCAGTAAGTTCATAACATTGAAGGCAATAACCTAAACACAAAGACTGAATGACCTTTTTTCTTCCATTTGTTTTTATTGTCCCCTCACTGTCTAGTGGTCAAGTTCTCTTGTTTTCCTTTGTCAGGCAAATGTGATATGGATGTCTTAAGTTATTGCAGCTCCTCACTCCCTGAGCTGTCAAAGTTGAAGAGCATTTTTCTACTGAGTAAATGTTCTAGTAATGCTTAGCAACAGGATTTGGGGATATTAAAACTAAAATAATGCATCTCAGTAGCCAAATTGCAGTTGTGTTATGGTGACACATAATCTAGGAGAGCCAACAGCTGTCCTACTTCCAGAGTTAAGCATTGATCTTAGAAAGTGTTCAAGGCTTGACATACTAGTTTTAGATGTGATTCAGGGAGCATAGTAGTTCCTATCTGCTTCCTTGTTCCCACCCCCTACCCCAGCCCAGCAGTGATGACAGCAGTTTGGACTGAGCAGCTGGCATGGGGAGGAGGAGGAGGAGAAGGGGAAACTGAAGACAAAATAGAGGAATATTATTTTAAGCCAATGCAGGCACTGTTGTCTGAGTATGAAATTGTGTCCTGAGGTTGTAGTTACTTGTGCTAACAATAGTTACTAGAGTTCTTGTTGCTGCTAAATATTCTTTGGATTAAGCTTTAGTTTAATTCAGCTTTTTGAAACTTTGATTCCCGTTGACTTGTGGTTTTCTCTGGGACCCATCAAGTGTTGAGTCTTTCTGAAAACTTTGCCTTGTCTATATGTGCACCTGAGCACAGTTTTGAATTTCTGTTTTTACTGAAGGCTTGCCAGGACCAATAAAATCACAGGAGACTTGCCTGGTACATCTATTCTCAATAGAACTTGTCACAAAACATTAAAGCAAATCGTTCTTTAAAAGACGCAGTAGGAAATCGTGTAACTGTGGCAAAAAGATCCCCAACCTCAACTTGATTTATTTTTAAGAATTCAGACCATTCTGGATCAACTGCTGCCTCACCCACGAACCAAGAAGCTTCATCTTCATCGCTGAACACTAGTGCAGATGGATTGAGGCATCGTAACCCTCCACAAGCACAAAGCAATCCCATACCAAGCCACCAGTTCCCTTATTTAATGCAAGGGTAAGTGAGACTGAAGTAATCCGCAGCTCTTTGATGCTCTTTAAAGTACTTTAAGTGTTCAGTTATAGTTAATGCTTCTTTGAATCTGCAAAATTATTTGGCTAGTTCATCTTGAAGCATAAGTCACATTCAGAAACACTTTTAATATGAACATAATATTTTTAGCCAGGAGTCAATCAAAGAGTAAGTGTTCTTGGTGCTTCCCCTTCAGGCTGGCTTTTTAAATTTTTTTTTCTTCATACTTTCTGCATGCAACTTCATTTGGATAAATAGTACAGCTGCACTTACCTAGTGGATATAGTTAGTAACATAACCAATAAAAATTATTGCTTCTAGTTGCTTTTTCTACTGTGTTAGCTCTTGGGTTTTGACACACAAAAGATGTAACTCTTCTCCATATTGGGTTCAACTGTGGAAATTATGCAGGTGTTTTAAGTGCTTGTGTATCTAAACCAGAATTCTTAAGTATTTTCATACATACCAATGAAATGTAAGCAGTGTACATTAATAGATCAGAAGTTATTACATAACTTTGAAGATTCTCTCAATTTTTTTGCACTTAAAGCAGCATTAGGAATTTTTAACCCATGTGACCTTTGCAGCTCTTTAAAGGCTAAAAAAACTTTTTCTTCCAAGAGGAAAATGGGAGGATAGTACATTTTGACATAGTAGCTGTCATTTCCTCAGGGAATGCTTTGAAGGCATCTTTTTGACAGGGCATTCTCCCAGTACTGTGGATTCTAGAGGCTTTTTTGGAGAGTGTTGAAACAACAAAAAACCCACCTACGAAGCTACTAACAGTCACAGTTGTTTCTGCCAGTGGAGGGAAAACTGATGTCAAGACCTGTTGAAAACGTATCTAGTTTCAGTTCAACTTAATTGCTTTCTTATTAGAGTTGACCTAGACTTTACTAGGCTTTCTAGTTCTCATCCTGAATTCCTTCAATTCAATTCCTTTTTACTGTTTATCTGAAATGTACCATCCACTGGGAAGAAACTGCCTTTGCAGTGGGTGGAACAGTGATGTTCTGACCATCTGCATCTCTGCAGGAGTGGTTATACTTGCATTCATGGCAAAGCTGTGTGATGCTAGGTTTTACTGTCAAGACTGCTGTTTAGTGTCATAGAAATTCCAAAAGTGATTTATTGTGTAAATTACTAATCTGTAAAAAGTTTTAAGGTTTTTCTAATTAGCTTTTCAAATAAGCATACACTGAGAGTGAGGGGTGGTTTTGTCAGTGTGCATGGTGGACTGGATAGCCCTACGGACTTCAAAAAGGCAACAGAACCATTGTCCAGTCTTTAAGCTGAAATAATTAACTTGAAATACAGTGGAAAGCATAAGTATGGAAGATGCTACTGTGTTTTTAAAGAAGACTGTCACAGAGTACTAAGTCTGTACCTGTATTGCCAAGTAATGTGAGTTGGGGAGAGTTGATCTGTAGACTGAAATAGGAGTTGAGAACCTGACAGCAACACTACACATCTCGGGAGTTTCCATCTTGTTTGGACTATCTCTAACTTGGCCACCTGGAATAGGTGCCTGTTTGTGGCTGAAGAGCATGAGCAGTGGACCTAAATCACAGCTTCCAGTTTAGTGTAATCCAAAAGGAATTGGTGTGATGATCCAGGAGCATTCTATGGTGCAAAGAAAACTGTAAGAGGAGGAGGTGGCTGGAGATTTGCTTCAAAAAATGCAGTCCAAGCCTGAAAAGAAATGTCAAAATAAATGAACCCTAAATCTTAAGCTTTTTTTTTTGTAAAAGTAACTTAATGAAATGCTTAAGCAACTTAATCGGACCTTAAGGTGGATCTGTGCAGAGTGCTGGGAACTGGCTGCACTTCACTCCAAATGGTCTGTGCCAGTGCCTGCTGTAGTTTGCTGTTGTCTTTAAAAAAACCCTTCTCAGAGGTATCTGGTTTTACTTCAGGGAATTGCTACTTGTATTCCAGCAATAAGAAAAATGCCTTCTGGTTTTTAGGTGCTCTTCAATGTTGTTTGGGGCAATGAAATCAGTTTTATGTAATTTATACCAGACTGAGACTTACTAGGGGCAGTGAAGATTTGTAGCTGAAATTTGGTTGTTGCTGTGTGGATTTTCCCCACTGTTTCATGACCAAATGCTTTTGTTCTAGCTGTATGACTAACTGTAGGCTCTACTGGTGGGAAAAGGTTTCCAGATGTTTGAAAATATACGTGAGGGTCAGGTTTTGTGAGCATTTTGTACCACTTACTTATTTGTACAAATTACTAATACAACACAAATGTTAGGTGACTAAATGATGGTTTTGATGTGGGTTTTTTCAGCTCCTGGCACAGTGTGCAAGTTGAATACCCTTTGGAAAAACAGCTAACTCAGATTGTTAAAATATTACAGAGAAAGCAATTTAAGACTTAGTTTCTTTTGAACTTTTCTAAATGCTTTTTGTCTTTAAAATCTAGACATGAGGTGGGACTGGGAAAGTAGTTTATATATCTACCAAGTCAGCATTCTGCTTGAGAAGAGCAAGCATGGCACTGTCTGCTCCTGAGGACATGGTCATGGATCAGGGCCCCGCTGTGCTAGGCAGGTAGAGAGGGACCAGATGGGCTCAGTTGTGAAATGGCCTGCGTTTCAGATCGGAGAGCACTTGGAAGCAGCAAGCAGATGAGACACATCAAGGCAGTGAAATGATTTGTCGTGTGTGGGCAGAACAGCTAATGAAATGTTTTCCTATTGTGTACCTAGTAATGCTTGAAAGAGAACAACAAGATGACATACTGACAGCATACAGAGTGTTGTGGTACATAAATACCCTGCTTCATCAGGAGCCTTTGCTTGCTGCATTTATTTTTTTTAAAGTAGTGAGTCACATAATGGAGGATACTGAAATAATCACTTCAAGTTGCTGTCCCAGGTCTGTACGAGACTAACAGTCAGTGAGATGTCTGTGGGTCAGGGCTGTTAAGTGGTGTTTCTGAGAGCCATGTAGATGGCAGAGATAGGGCTTTCAAGTCTGAATAAAAAAAGTTATTTTTCCATTAGTGGTGAACAGTATCTTCAGGATGACACTAGTGAACTACTGTGATGTTACTCTCAAACTGAATCCCAGTTGGCTTGTCTTGGGTGTCTTCCATAGACAAAAATAAAGTTAATACTTAAGTTTCTAGCCCTTTAAGCAGTAGCATGCCTCTTTTCAGAGTGTTCTGAATCTACCTCTACTGTTTAAACCTTAAAAACTGTTTTCTGACTTTAAGCTGTTTTACTGTCTGTTCCACTTTGTTCTCTGATCTTGCGGTGCCTCTGCTGACCCAATTTGCTTCTCTGCTCTCGTGCTGTAACTGCAACTCTTGGAAATACTCTGCTTCATGCCTCTCTTTCCTCCTTTTGGGGAAAGATGAGGAGAAAGCACATGCTCCTTTTTTTCTTCTTAACAGCAAGCTGGCTTGCTTTGCTGAGAAGAGCCTCTTCTTTTGGAGGGGGTCTTCTCACTGACATACATTACGCTGTTTAGAGTTGTTCCTGAATTTCAAAAGCTAACTTAATGCCCTGGCAGCTTTAATAGCTGTATAATTAAAACATCTGTCTCATTCTGATTTTAAATGTGCAAATAAAACACTGCTGAGCTAGTTGGCTTTCTAAGGCAGAAGCTGGTTCTTGAATACTGATGTCTACCCTTTCTCATTTACAGAGTCAGATCTTAAAAAATCAAGTCTTGCTTCTCAAACCCCCATCTCATAGAAAAGCTGTTGGAAAAAAGAAAAAAAAACCCAAACCAACCAAAAAACCCAAAACAAAACCCAAGCTCCCCCCCAAAAAACCCAAAATATTTAAATAGGGAAGGAAGGAACAAGACCTACCTGAAGTCTTCTGCGATCTGTCTTGGTTGACTTGTTTCTTAATCTGCTATTAAGCTTTAAGGCATGGAGAAAGCAACTTTTGGCAAGAGTTTGGAAGAGAATAGAGGCTCAAATCCTGTTATATTTCTAGAAGACATACTTGTGAGGGAGAACTACTAACCTGAGGCCTCTCAACATTTGTTGAGATCAACTTAGCAGTTTTAAAGAACAACCACTCTTAAAACATGTAACTGATGAGAGAGAATTTGTGAATTCCTGCGGAACTCACTCAGGCAAGTTGAGTCATATGTCTTACTGGTGACAGGGCTGGAGAAGTAGGTGTGGTTTGAACAGTCCTGCCCGTTCCCATCCCCATGTGATATTCCACCTGCTTGAAATTGAGACATCGCTCAGTGATTTGGCCCAGTGTAGTACTTAACGACACCTATATGGAATATTTGAATCATCTTTACATTGTGAAGGTCAAATGTTCTATGAGGGTCAGTGTTTTATGAATTTTGGAGGAGTCTTGTATCTCAAGGTGTATGCCAGTTCAGGGGATAGGGGAACGTGTTCTTAAAGCATGCAGCCATAAAGATAAAAACATGGTTGAGGTTTTTCTATAGCAGCTTGACAGCTTTGCTGTTACAGTGTCTTAATTATGGATAAATAGGTAGCATCAGCAGGGCTGCCAGTGTACCCTTGGAATTTTTGAAAGAAACATAGAGTATTGCCTATGATTATCTCAGCTTGTGTGAGGAAGGTAGCTTTTGGTTGGGTCGTGTGTCCCCCCCAAACTGTTGTCAAAACAGGCTATGAATAATACAAACAGTTTCAGCAGAGGTCGTGGAGTTGTATGGCAGGCTCTTGGCCAGAATTACAGTGAAATACTTACTCCTGTATTAGATGGATAAAAGATTTTAATGTCTTCCTCCCATCTTTCTTTCTGGGCATGTCTTGTATATCTAAATGCCTGGTAGACTAATGAAATCTCTTGGTGATATCTTTGCAGGGAGTGCCTTACTTAGGGAACAGGTGTAGTCTGCAGTACAATTACAGCAGTCTCAGCTTTTGCTACCTGCAGTCTGAATAAACTTTTCTTCATGCTTTATACTCTCATGCTGTCCTGAAAGATGTCCTGGTTTACAACATCAAAATCTTTGGGGAAAGAGTTGGAAATCTTGCCAAAACAGGCTATATGCTCTAGGAGGTAAGAGAGGCTAAGAAGTTTAAAAGCAGACAAACCAAACCTAAACCTTATTATCTATAGGAGCTTTGTATCTCTTGCATGTGAACCAGAGTTAAAAACCCATATGGACCAGAATCACTTACGCTCAAAATATTGGGGGGTGGGAGTGGGGTGGGGAGAGTTAATAACTTACACTGTTTTTATTTGCTTTCTTCAGAAGCTGTATGGGAGAGATTAGTTTGTTGTCTTTGCTCACATGTGTTTCTTGATGGTTTTGGTCACAGTAGTATTTCAGGTGTTGTTTCTGAAAGAAAGTTATAGATGGCTACTAAATTTTCCCTTTACAGCTCCTGCAGCGCTTTAAAGAGTGACTTTTGAACTTAGAGGAGTTGTATGGAAGAACTTCTGCTGTTAAATACAGAATTAAAAAAAAAACAATATAGTTTTGTCCCACAGATGTAGCCAGTGACAGATGTCTTAAGTCCAAAAGCATAAATCCTCTTTCTATAGAAATAACTTTGCTCATTAATTTCTCATATGAAGATACAGTGCTTTTTTGGAATGGGTGGGATGATCTGACTACTTATTACTTGCATTGTTGTAAGGGGACAAATGAGAAGAATAATGCTATGTGTTCTTTTCTTAACACAATAAATGTGGCAATTTAGAACTGATTATTTTTTTCTTTAAATTCTTTTATAGCAATATAGGCAACCAGTTTCCAGGCCAAGGTGTTTCTGCTGGGTTTTCTATGTATCCTGCATTCAGTCCCTTACAGATGATCTGGTGGCAACAAATGTATGCACATCAGTACTACATGCAATAGTAAGTCTGCGTTACCCTAGGGACTACTGAGGTACTCTAGCAAAAGTAAGGTAGTATAACTTAAATGTTGTTTGAGGATCAGAATGTCTTGTGTGCATCTTGTCTAGCAGTGCTGTTTTTATACTAAGCTTTGTCCAGCAAGTTACAAAATCCAGTTTTGGATGGGAATTAAATGGATGTGTTAATTAATTAAGCAAACACTTAAAGCCAAATGCAGTTGGTTTTGATGTGTATTACACCTGAAACTTTGTTTTTATTAGTGTAGAACAGAAAACAAGAATAGGCTTAGAAATGTGTTGGGGTTTTTTTTGCCAAACTAGTTTTGTGTTTAAATTTTCAGCCAAGCTGCTGTTTCTGCCCAAGGGAGTTCCAGCACAGAGCCTGTGAGATCCACAGTGGCCCAGCCTGGAAATTCAGAACACGCTCCTGCAAACGAGCCCGCAGCAGCGCCCAATGTAGCAGTTCAGGACAACAGGCCTGTGAACCCCAACGTTCAGATGAATGCCCAGGGTGGCCCAGTAGTGAATGAGGAGGACTTCAACCGAGACTGGCTGGACTGGATGTACACCTTCTCTAGAGCAGCAATTCTTCTGAGCATTGTATACTTCTATTCTTCCTTCAGTCGATTTGTCATGGTAATGGGAGCCATGCTGCTGGTTTATTTGTGAGTACAACAGTTGAGTACAGCTGCAGATCTGATACATGGAATGTGGTGCTAGTGTATGATCTGTTTGAACTGCAGAAAGTTGTTCAGACAAGAAAAAATGTAGACACTGGTCCTGTACAGTGTGATCTCTGTGTGTTTTAAAAACAACCAAAAAAAACCCTCCCCCAAAAAAACCACATCAAGATGTTTTTACAGTAAGTTGGATACCACTTATACCTGAAACACAATACTGTTGGCAGTACTAACAGATCAGTATTGTGGAAACACAGAATTTTGGGATGGGAATGTAGAGGGTGAGGGCAGATAAGTTCATAATGGTCAAGCAAGTGCTGGCAGAAAATTAAAACTTCTAACACTTGGCTATGAAAGCAGAATTCCTACTCAGCTTATTTATGTTTCAAATCAGGTATGGATCTTTGTACTGAAGTGTGTTAGGCAGCGGTAAGGCAGCACTGCTGTCACAGCAGATGCTAGAGCTGGTAGAACTGCAAGGACTTGCAAACTTTCTTACAGTGCATCGTGGAGACCTAACCTCTCCTATCTTTTTAACCTAATATCAGTACTGTCTGTGGTCATTGCTTCTGCTTTCATCACTGAGGAACTTTTATATGGGAAGGGAAGTGGAAAGCAGAAGTAGTGGTTGATAGTTTGGACTGATAGTGTTCTTACGCTGTAGTCCCTGTGGTCACAAGGATTGTTCTGTTTCTCATGCAGATAGGATAGTTGAGATCAGAATAGAGACACTTGATAACATAGGAGAGGCTGAGTTAATTTACACTGCCCATGTGGTTCAAGCCTTAGCTGAAGCTGAAGTTCTTTTTTTCACAGAAAATCAAAACTGTGAAAACTTAAAGGCTGTTTTTAAAAAGAATATAAATTAAGTACTCTAAAAAAATGGGGAGGATAGGAAAAAAGATAAAAAAAATAAATATTCTACATATTGACCTCACAGTACAGTAAACTATCATTTGGAACAGAGGGCTGTGAACAGCACTTTGGAAACTTCACAGCTCTTAGCAAGACCTTTCTTAACCCAAACATCAGAGTAGCCTTTCAATCCAGACTGGCAGAAAAATGTGTAGCTTCATTTGAAAGTACTTGAAGAATTTGCTGCAGTAGTTATCTGTAGCAGAAAAATATTCTTTTTCAAAAGAGAGGTTTTCATCTGTTCCACTTTCTTACATAGACACCAAGCTGGGTGGTTCCCCTTTAGGCAAGAGGGAGGCCAACAACAACCAGCCAATAATGTGGAAGTGAACCGTGATGGGCAACAGGCAAACAATCCTGATCTGGAAGAGATGGTGAGTAAGAGCAGACACATCCTTTCGACTTCTGCATATTATATTGTCAAGTATGCTGTAATGTCTGGACAGAAAATCAGCTTTTAGGAAATGTAGCCTGCTTAACTAGAAAGCTTTCAGCATTGTCCTCAGCATTGTGCCTGCTGCTCAAGTTCTGTATTTTTCCAGTCTGACAGTCGCTGATTATCTCTGTTTCAGTCACAGACTTTCTCCATGCTAGTTATTCTTTAAGAGGTTGTTGTGAGAGAACTGGCTTAATGTAAGAAGATACTGCTGGTTACCCTATGTTAGAGCTCTGAAAAAAGTACCTGAATTGCTTCAATTCCTTTTTTTTTTTAAAGGAACGACTCATGGATGATGGGATTGATGAAGACAGTGGGGAAGATGCAGGTGAAGATGCCAATTCAGAGCAGCAGCCTGGATTCATGGCTTCTGCTTGGTCCTTTATCACAACCTTTTTCACATCACTGATCCCTGAAGGGCCTCCACAGGTTGGCAATTAAAGTAGAAAAGGAACTGTGTCAAGCAGCCTCAGTAGCCATGCGTAGAAGTGGAGCAAATTCTAGAGTGTTTTAAATACAGTGCAATTTCTGAAGATTTATTATGTTATCTTTTTGATCATGGTGTACAAAAAAAAATGTGTAATTTTTTTTTCTTTTGGCTTTCTCATGCATTGAGTATTTTAAGCACAAGTGGACTACTAAATGCTTTCTTTAAGGTTCTTCTTTTTCTGAAGAATAACTGTAAAGATACTGGTCTTCCATGTTTTATTTTAATTTCAAATGTGTATTATACTGAGGCAAAAAGCTTGTACTTAATCTGCACCGTTACCTCTTTAAAGAGCTGTTAAAAAGAAGGACCTTGACAGACCTTTCCCAATGCTGTCTGCTCATCAGAATGACTGTAATGTATCTTGTGTGAGTTTTATGCAGGGTATGGATTATCACTTGGGGCTTGGAGTTTATATCATTCTGAAAGAATGCTGTGGACACAAGGATTACTTGTTAATGGCATGTTGTCTTCATGCCATCAAATACTAAGCCTCTTCTCGTAGGTTTAAAAAGCTAAGAGCTTTTTCTGGAGGCTGGACTGAAGTTCTTGAAGGTTAGAGATGTTGACAGCTCTTCAAAGACAGTTGGCAGTGATGGGGTAAACCTTAAATGTTTGATACATACAGTACTTTTTAAGAAAAAATATAGCTGTACTGGGGAAAAAACATGTACATTAGGATTTTTTTAATAAAAACTGTTATGGTAACTTTTGGATGTTTATATGCATATTTGAATGCAAACAACTACATAGAGCATCATTAAAAAGGAGACTGATAGATGTGAGAGTGGAATAAAGTTATCATGGTGGCATTACTGATACTGGCTAACGTGGTATGTTTGTAGCTGTGCATAGATTTAAAGGTATGATCTCAAAAGCAGGATGCTTGCATTCTTAAGCTAACTAAAAGTGAGAGAAGGAAAACTGTACATGAGATAACAGTGCAGTGTGACTGTCAGTTCGGTTACAGTTGATTTCTTTAGATTTTAATCATAGTCAAGAAGTTTTGTTTTGGCCTTGTTCCTAATTCTGGAGTTACCTTATGTTACTTCACTTTAAAATGGCTGCAAAGATTCTGTTACACGTCAAAAATTCTGTTACACTTGTCTGTTATGCTGCAGACAAAAGAAAGCTTACCCAACTTTCTAATTTCAGTCTACATGACAAAACTCTTGAACAAGTGAGAAGTAAGGGTTTATTTTTGCTTGAATGAATTTGAATGGTTTGGGTTGGAAGGGACCTCACAGACTCCACCTAGTCCTAACCCCCTGCTGTGGACAGGGACACCTTCCATTGGACCAGGTTGCCCAAAGCCCCATCCAGCCTGGCCTTGGACAATGCCAGGGATGGGGCAGCCACAGCATCTCTGGGCAGCCTGTGCCAGTGCCTCACCGCCCTCACAGTAAAGGATTTCTTCCTAATAATCTAAATTTGGCCTCCTGCAGCTTAAGGACATTACCCCTTGTCCTATCACTACCTGCCCTTGTAAACAGTCCCTCTTCAGCTTTCCTCTACATCCCCTTCAGGTACTGGAAGGCTGCAATAAGGTGTCCCCTGAGCTGCCTTCTCCAGGCTGAACAAGCCCAACTCTCTCAGCCTCTTTGTAGAAAAAGTGTTTCACCCTTCTGATCACCTTTGCTTGTTCATGCCAGAGTGCTGGAGCTATGCAGTGAAGTTTTTAAAGCTTAGAAAAAATTTTCTTTAGGTTTATACTCTGAAACATTTGTTAGGGTTTCTAGGCATTATTGAGAGTTGACTGTCAATTGGAAAAATAAATGTGAATAATTTTAAGCGGTTTAAATAGACTGTTGAGTTACAGAATAGTTCTCACATTCTGTTTCTCCTCTTGACAGATTTGCAAGTCTTACAAGCATCAATTATTTTATTTGCTGTATAGATAGCAGTGATTATGTTTAGTTTTGATGTTTTACTCCCATGTTACTATGGAGAGCTGTTCTCAGTTTAGCTTCTTTACTTCATAAAATGTGTAATGTTGCCCATAGTTACCCTTTTAATTTGGTGGATGGATCTAACTTGACTAAACATTGAAGAACTATTACAGAAACTTAACATTTTAAAAGGAATGGTATAGAGTGGTAGTGTTGAATGTCAGAGGACTTACTTCTGGGATGCCCTGATGAGGTTTCATTTATCTGACCTGTGTATTCTCACTCTTCTCAAAACTTTGGGTTTTTTTTTTGTCCTGGGGCTAGTGTATCTCTAACAGAATCTGTGCAGCTACAACCTACTGGCATCAAACTACTAACAGCTGTTAGTTGCTTCTTGCTGTCATTGTTTAACTTTCCTTTGTTTTCCATGCTGCAGAAAGCAACTGGTGGGAGCTTTCTGCTATTAGCAGACCTGATCAAGAAAGTTGCCATTAGCCCTGATTTAGTTAAGTGTAAAACTGTCACTGCTTGTTTTTTCTTCAGATGAAAAGAAATCTGTTTATAGGTTATGCAAGGTTGAGACAGTGAAATTGGGAGATCCTGGCAGTTCCTTAGGTATTCAGGGGGATGTTCTGAGTTTTAACTGCATAGTAGAGCTGCAACAATGAGTGGAAAGTGGCAGCCTTCCATGAGAACATTTTAAGATCGTTGAACCTTTCACCTTCCAGAACCTTACCAGGATCCCATCAGGGGAAAGCAGAAAGATGATTACTGGGTAAAATGAGTAAGAAGTGAGAATGAGATAGGAAGCAATGCCAAGAAATCTTGAAAGAGTTGGAGGCGGAGGAAAGCCAACGGGAGGAGCAGAGAGAAGAGGTGTGTTCATAATTAAATATGGAGAAAGCATCAAAGAACAGATTGAGGTAAGATGTGCTTTTTTTTTTTATTTTCAGAAAAGGAAAACCTTGAGAAAATGAGATCAGGCCTTCTTTTTTTTTTTACAGGTTTCTGAGCAATTCAGGTATAGAATTGAACAGCATGAAATATGTAGTGGATGATGATGGAATAGAAATTAAAACCCTAGAAAAAATAGCTGCTTTTTCTTAGCATATCCTTCTGCTTTATGAGATTAAGCACAATTATGTAGTATGTGGCCATGGGCACAGCTGGAAGATAAATTGTAGCACACTTCTGTGACATGAGGTAGAAGAAAAGGTGTAAGGATTACAGTGGCATGGGATGTGCCTTAATGTTAATGGTTCTGTAACATACCTGTGTGTCATCTGCTTTTACAACTCTGAATACAGAAAAAGTGATTGAAATTTATTCCTGTACCTTACAGGATGACAAGAAATGACAGATACCTGACATGGTGAGGAAGTCAGTTTATCTAATAGCAAGTCTCTGCCAGCCTGTGCTACAGCTTCACAGTGTTAGGGCAGAAATGGACATGAGATTGAAGCATATTCCATCTCTAGCGCTGCATGCTGTGGAGAGACTGATGAGATTGCCAGTACTCATACAAATACTGGAACCAGTAGGTGTATGAAGAGAGGAAGGAGAGTAGCTGCTCTTTTGTGTGATTCCTCAATATTGCATTTACTTTAAAAACTGATGTAGGTCCCTACATACACCTGTCCTGATGTTTTGACCACAGTTTACATTGTGTCTAGCAGTGGGACTTGGTTTAACCAGCAGGTGTAATGAATTCAAGCTGGAGAATTCTTGGGTGCAAAATAATGTTAAAAGGGATCCTTTTTCTCCTGCTAACTTGTGAGCTCACAAGCTCCTTCTCATGTAACTATATGACTTGGAGACCTTGATGGGCAGCATTGGGTATCCAGGTGTTCCCTGTTGTCCTTGAATTCAGGTAGAGAAATTATCACGAGGTGCTTCAGGAAGAAGCTGCTGTCTCAGAGGTACTCCGCTACCTTCTTAGGACTGCTGTAGCAGAAGGAAATAGTGCCGTTGTGTGAGAGGTTTGTAGTGGTAACAGGTCCTGCAAAATCACTTAACTTCCATCGTAGTGTGTGAATCATCCTGTTTCTGCCAGCGTGGCTTCATGTGTGAGTGACGTAGGGGGTTTTTAGACCACGTTGGCATAGGTGGGATAGGATGCGAAGCGGGAATGAGTTACTTCATCCCTCACAGCCCTTCAGCAGCTTCAAGCTGCTGCACTGCTGGGTAGCAAGACAAGGTAATAACTGCATTTCGTCACAATTCCCAGCCTGAAAAAGGGGATGCAGCCATCCTGCACGGCAGTGGCTCTAGAGAGCTGGGTTTGATTTGCCTGCAGCCGTCTGTGCGAGGCCTTGCTCTGGGAAGAAGCTGGGGTGACTACTGTGAATGCCTGGCGCTTCGGCCTTGGTAGCGCTGGCTCTGTGTGTGTGTGTGTGGGGGGGGGAAGTCAAAGCTGGGCCTGAAAGAGTTACCTGTAAAAAGGCAAGGGCTGGCCAACTTGGAGCTTTGTACTTTAAGCAACAGGAGGATTTAATTTCTTTCATCTTGGGGTTTGTGTGTGTGTGTGTGTGTGTGTGTGTGTTTTCCTTACCCCTTTGGAAAGACTCTGCTGACCACAGCCTGTGGTTGGGAAGGAAAGCTGAAGCCTGGGCTTGGCATTGGTGTGTTTGGGTGGATTCCTTTGGGTCTTCTGTTTAGTAACCTGCCGTGGGGTTAAACTGCAGTTATGAAACAACAGCAGTGACGTCAAAATACGCTGCTGTGAAAATAAGTGAGTTTCTCACAGTGAGGGTGACAGAGCCCTGGGACAGGCTGCCCAGGGGGGGTTGTGGAGTCTCCTTCTCTGGAGATATTGAAGACCCGTCTGGACGCCTGTCTGTGCGGCCTGTCCTAGGGAACCTGCTTTGGCAGGGGGGTTGGACTCGATGATCTCGACCACGGTTCTGTGGTTCGCCTAGCCTGTCAGCAGCACAGCCTACTCTACTCTGTTAACCGAAATAATTAAGGAAGTGCATAAGAGACAGAAGAAGAAAGCACGGCACGCGTGACGGGATAACGCGGGAGGAGCCAGGCCGTGCAGCCCAGGACCCGCCGCCCCG
>VZTU01034278.1:0-39421 GCA_013400835.1 Zapornia atra
CTTCCCTTTTTAGGAGATGCTTCAGCCACTGGTGACACTACTTTTGTATAGGGTCTTGACTCACCTGTCTAGCATACCTAACAGGCAGGAAAACAATTCATGGTAAGGTCCCTTGGCTCTTTTAAGCGTCTAGGTACCTTTGCAAATCTGCCTGTCAGGCCTCAGTGACACAAATCATATAGTACAAACACGCCCATTTATTTTCAGTGCAACAATAAAGCTTGTTTTTAAGTCTCATTGAAATTAATCATAAGAATAAATTCACCGGCTGGACAGGAATGGACTATTAAGTTGTATTAAATACATTTGGTAATAAATCTAATCATGCTTTTGCTCACCACACATGGAAGGTAGTCAATTTGTAGGTTAAGACTTTCCAACTGAGGCAGAGTTTTGACTCATTGACTTCTTGCAGAAAGGGCTTGTCTTTCTCCTTGCACTGTTCCATTTTTGCAGAACTGAGTACCTGAAGACAGAACAACTGGTGATGTAGTACACTGACAACATAAGGCTTCTCTAGAGGAGGGGGCAAAGTCATTACTCTTTCAGCTATGGTCAGTGTTACAAGGTGAAGGAACTTACAAGAACCTTCCTTCATTTCTCCCCCATCCCCCATATCTCTTAGTCAAAATATATCAAGCAATGATTCCCATTGCAGGCTCATGCTATCCAACATTTCTTATTATGTTTAATGAGTACAGGAAAGATAATTTATAGTTTCATATATCAACAAATAATATTTATTCATACTACTGTAAATAGCAATCTTAAGATACTAAATGACTTTTAACACCTTGAGTCTAAATTAAGACTTAGACAAGTCAGTAAAGTGTATCTCTTAAAAGTTGTCAAGTATTAAATTATTTTCTTACAAGCTGAATAACAATCAATTTAGTCTAGGGATTTTTACTCAGCATTGTGTAATCTGTCCTTATGATTTTCAGTCATAAGGAAAAATAACAGTATTTACATCATATTTTGTAGTGACATAGATGGGGAAAAAAACCCCCAAATCTATGTGACACAAGATTTTAAAAAATGTAAAAGAAATGCAAAACTTTTCATATTTAAAATGTTGCAGAGTTAGTTTCCAAATTTGAAAATATCTTGTCCAACTTCACAAGTACAGAATTTCCTACTTTGAAAATTAAATAAATTTTGAAATATGAAACCCCAGGAACTGGAAAACTTGTGTTGCAAATGAATCTTTTGTTCCTTTTAATAGAAGGGTTCATTTTTCATTACTTCAGTGTATTGGGGAAGGGGAAATTACGTCTGGCATGTAAAACACTTTCACACATTGCTCACCCCATCAAGAATCAGGCATTGCTGCTGATCGAACAGAAAAGTTGAACATGAATTTGAGCGTGCTTTGGATTTTATCCTCTATACATAAAATAACTTTATGTATGCATATTGGATGGGATGGGAAATTCTTTCTGGTCTTAAGAAATCAAAAAGGAAATCAGAGGCTGACATAATGACACAAGGCAGAAGAACCTGGTTATTTATAAGGGCTTATAGTACTTTACAGCACCACTGACTCTTGGCTTCTGTGTCAGTATGTGCCATATCAGGCTTGTTGACTACCTGTATCTGTATAAAGAATTAAATCTATTCTTAAAGAAACGACCCTGTGGTTTCTGTAGTTCAGAAAAGTCTGAAAGAGTGGTTTGAGATTAAAGGTGTGTCTCTGTAACTTGTGAAGGTCTTTTTTCTTCAGATTGAAAATAGTTCAAGCTTTGCCAAATCTTCCCTTGGATATTTGGAGATGGGTCGAAAATTTGTGCAGAGGAGTATAGGTTCTAGGAATGATTAAATATACTAAGAAACAGATGGACTTCTGCCACTAGTGTTATAGAAATTAATACTGCACTCTTTGGAATAATAAGGTAAATTTCAAGTTCTCATTAAAGTTTTGAACATAGAAAATTACACCTGTACAACTACATGCATAATTTTATTTAATTTTTTATTCTTTCCCCAGCCTAGTTAAAATTCCTGCGGTTGCTGCTGTGTTATAAGAAGGGAAGATGTGCACTACCTGCACAGGAGGAGCTGAAGATATTGGCAGGTATAGACCATGGTTGTCTTCCTTTCAAAGACTAGTGAGAATAATATATCCAGTCAGAAGTTCCTATTTCATATGTAGAAAAACAAAATCTTTTTTGCTTCCTAATGTGAACTTTATGAGTACTTAGCTGTTGTGCAACGTACGTAGTTGTTGCCCTCAATACAAATCCATGTTTTCTTCAACAATAACAACTCTTCTTCCTGCAGCATGGAGAGAAAATCTTTCTCAGAATATGATATGCTACACAAAATAATAACAGAAATAAAATATATGCAATGTACAAAAAGCATCTTCATAGTAATCATTATTGCAAACACTTTCTCTGATAGTTAATTAATTTTTCATCAAATATCTCTTGGTTTATAATTCTTAAATAGGTGCTTGGTTTCATTTTATATCACTAGAACTAGAAATAGTCTTGGCAATATAATTCCTAAATTATACTTAATGGTGTTAATCTGTGTGGAATTCTGCACCAAAGTAACTTCATGAATGCAAGCAGGCCTACTGTTGTAAGTGCAGATTCCTTGACAAAAGACACCTAGGCATATGTCTTTGATAAATAAGGTCCAATTTAAATTTTTTAGACAATGAAAAAAAGAAAAAGGTTACTGGGAGGAAGAAAGGTTGATTAATTTTAGATTGGTTTGTTTCTTCCTAAGATTCCATTCAAGAACACACTTTGCATGAGGGAAGAAGATCTGGTATTTTTGTTAAATTTTTTCTTAAAAAATGGATATATGTAAAACTGTGACATCTTTGATAGGATTCAACTATTCACATGACAGTTTCCCATACATCATTTTTGTGGGAATACTGCAGGCAGCAGGTTAGGTTTAATAGAGCTTTTAAAGCCTCCCACAAGAATTATAAAACTTTTAACACCATAAACTATTAGGTCGGACCAAAGACTCTGGCAATGAACCCCAGTGAATCAGGGATGAATATGGACCATTGAACTAGTTTACACAGAAGGAAGGGGACTGAAAAAGATATAGGAGGGAGAGAGGTAGTTCTGGTTTCCATTTGTCAGTCCTGGGACCTAGGGGTTATTTGTTCATGTGGTGGCCACACACAAGAGAAGCTAAAAGTAACAGCACATTACAGTAGTATATCTAGGTCTTATATATTCTTGTCTCTGGCATAATACAGTAAAAGCACAAGCTATCAACAACAAAACAGAGTGAACTCTTAAATACACAGATTATCAGTCAGATAAACTGTTTACAGGCTTGAAGCAGTGTTTTCCCACTTCTAGCTCTAGCCATTTCAGGTTGTTCCAAAGTTCTCTTGAGTTTCACCCTCCTATGGAACCCAGATTCCAGTTAGGCCCACAAAGTGGTTTGTAACTCTTGAGTTGAGTTGCTGCCTCCAAATGCCCCCCGCCCCCCTCTCATGCCTCCCCCAGGACAGTCCCTCTTCCATCCTTTGACCCACACCCACCTTTCAATCAGAACTTCACTTTCCTTGTTTTGCCTGAAACTACACCTAAAGCAGCCTGTCTCCCCAAAAGTAAAGCCTACCTCCTTACCAGCTAGTGCAGAAGCATGCCAAAGTAATTTATTATCTGTAGAAAATTGGGAGTGTCAATTAATAATATATTCCATATCTCATTGAATTGGTAAACATGTTTTGAGAAGCTAGAGGCTCTCCTCAACGATGTGTTTCTTTCCCTGGATTTTTGTTGACTCTCTGTGCATTTATAGCTGTTCAACTGATTAACTGTCAGCTGTGCATCAGTTTGTACATATTCAATACCAAAAAAATCAGCTTCAGAGAAACTTGAAACTGAAACTTTTATATTCAACCATGACATAAATTTGGGAAAGAAGAGAAAGATACAATATATCTAAGAAATTTGTTGAAAACATTTAGTTACGAGGTCATTGCCTGAGTATTAGAATAAGCATGAACACCCATGAGCCCTCAAGAAAAATCCTACCCCAAATCTTCTTAGTTGCTCCTTCTTCCACACTATGAATATTTAATTACTTACACAAACTGTTCCTAAGAGAAGAAACTGATTAGAGTAGGTTCATTGCATGTCATTTCTAGTGTGTGCTTTCACCCCTTGAACAGTTTTCACAGAAACTGTTAAATTCTCAAAAATGCATGAAACTAATCAATATTTTTCAACAGATTTAAAATACTTCATCTAATTTACTATATATTGTCATCTACATATGTTTGATCATGAAAAAAACAAATAATATTATTTCTCAATTCTTCCATGGTGCGAGTGACTCCCTGTATGAATAGGGGGAACAAAATGTAAAATGAAAAGGTACTTTTAATGAGAATACTTTACTTAAAATGAAATAATTTTATATACATTTAAATTTACATTATTAATTTTGTACTGTAGCTCTTCCAAGGTTTTTTTTTCCTTTAGCCTATTAATATTTGAAAATGAAGGTATTTTATTTCAAAACAAATACAGTTAAGATTTTAATATTTCCCTATACAACTGTGGTCTAATTTTCGGCTTCCCATGCAGGGCATTTGGGTCTTCTTACACTGTACAGAATTTACACCAGTCTATGGCTACATCATGTCCATTTTCAAAGCCTTTGTTCTGGAAAGAAGCATCATGTCTGTTATTACAATATAATGTTTTCATTCTATTTCTGTTCTTTCAATGAGTAGTACAGATATAACCTTGATTCTTATTTATAAAGCAAAGCATCCATATTGTCTGATTTCCAAATTTATTCTCCCTCACACTTATTTTAGAAGAATATATACAATAAAGAGACCATTTCCTAGTCCTTTTGTCAAACCACCTTCTTCCTCTAGAAGGTTTTTCTGCCATTATTCAGAAGTAAATAACTTGTTCTTATTTACTTAATTATTATACCTAGCAATACAGTAACTAAATGATGTAGTGTATATTGTTATTCTTGAGAAGAGAATAAATTTAGTTTTCAGCAGCAAAAAAAAATTCAGCTGTGTCAGGTTTAGGAAAGTGTCCAGAAAGGGAGGTGAAAAAAGAAGGTTCTTTCTCTTGAATTCAGAGATTTGGGAAATTTTAGATCACTAATTCAATGATGTACATTGCTTTGATTCCAGTAATAATAACCTTTAAATTCACATTGACTGTTATATTGCATCAGTTAAGGGTTTTCTGAGAGTTTTCCAGGGTGCTGGAAAGATTCTGATGTTATACGTGATGTCAGTTACAGATGCTTTTAAAATCAGTGAACAGAACAACACTTTATCCAAAACTGAATTGGTCATAGCATTACTGAACATGACATCATATATGTTGGTGCCATGTGAAATTTTTGAAGGGTCTTTTTTAAAAGTATTTTTGAAATTTTTAATATACAGGTAGGGTTTATCTATGAACCCACCACCATCTGCCTCCTAAATCTTAAAGGTGGTCAGGTTTCACTGAAAGCAAAATGACAAAATGATCTCAAGCTTGCAGCTGCTATCCCGTGACTTTTTTCTTTAAAAAAGGATTCATAAATTGACACAAATCAAGTTTAAAAAACCACAAACAAACCTGAAATAACAACAAAAGCCATGCTTTCCATCACGCAAAAGAAAAATCCATGTTCAAGGACATCAGATATTCATCTTACCATCCAAATAATTTTACAAAAGGATCCCCACATCCATACCTGTGATTGCTCAGAGAAGAATATGTGTTATTGTCTAAAAAATTCTTTTCATCTTCATGGAAAAGGGAAAAAAATATCATGAAAAGAACCTACCTCGGGGTGAGTCCCAAAATATTTTTTTCTTTTGGGAAGAGAGTAATTTGGGAGGAATGTCATCCTTATTGATTGCCCTAGAATTGCTATTATAATTATTTATTTATTGTGCAGCTAAGAAAACTCTCCGTGGGTATGTTGGATCACCCTCTGTGATGCGGCAGTAGGCATAAAATCAGTGGCTTTCTGTG
Organism: Zapornia atra; assembly: GCA_013400835.1. Taxonomy (NCBI): domain Eukaryota; kingdom Metazoa; phylum Chordata; class Aves; order Gruiformes; family Rallidae; genus Zapornia; species Zapornia atra. The sequence goes on from VZTU01034278.1 coordinate 5,985, forward strand.
ACTCCCCTGCTTAACATTCAACAGACAGGGAGAGGATCTAAATGTAAAACCTGGCTCTGAAACACCACTGTCAACTTCCTGCCCTCCGATAAATGATCCAGAGCTACTCCACATCAGGATGGAAATGTGTTAGGCACTAAAAACCACTGCTTGCATGACATCATTCCATAACAGATTACACTGTAATGTTAGGAATGTAATCATTAGCATTTAAACATGCATAAAATTTAATTAACCTACTTACCAGTTTGCTTAGAACTTTTGAAGGGCTACCTAGAGTCCTCTCTAAGCATTTTATTGCAGAGTTTTGGAAAGCTCACAAAAGAGAGAAGTTCACTGGGATTTTTCTCCCTAAAGCTGATGAGCCATGACAGATGAGCAGATGACCCGAGTTAATTATTATTGAATTCGTTATTACTGCTTTGTTGTCACCCAGCTCAGCCAGGGTAAAATGATGACAGTAGGTATCTCATTAAAACAGCTGTTTCAATTATGTAGCGGCAAATATTTAAAAAGCGGGCCTTCCAAGTTTAAAGCTGTTAGCAAAGTTTGTTTGTGCTGGTTGTGCCAAGATTCTTTGACCGAAAAAGGAGGGGAGAGATATAGTGTCCGTCTTAATTGGTTGGGGTAAGAGAAGAGGGATGCTAAGCAGCAGAACATAAAAGGTTGAATATGAGCTCTGTACAAATTTCCAGAGTTTGTGTGTGAATTTGTTTTTTCTTGTCTTTGGTTAAATTCAGTTTTGTTTACTGTACATCAGTTACATTTAGACAGCATGACAAAAGAGCACTGTTTGTGTTGATTTCTTTCCAGCTGGGGGAAGTGATATGACTGTAAGGTTTGTCTAGGGTCTCTTTTTTTTGTTGTTTTGTTTTAAACTGTTTATTGTTTACAAGTTGACATTCATATTTATTCATTTTCAGCTTTAGGGAGGTTTATTCCCTCCGTCATAGACAAGAATAAGTCCTGTCTCAGATGCTGTTTCAAAGCCTTTCAATAGCTATTTTGATCTCTTATAGGAACAAAAAGTTTATTTTATTGCACTAACAGTTTCCCTAATATGGTTTGCATGGTCGTGTTCAGACCCTTAGAATCAGTGTGCTTCTCTGCAATGAGTGCAATGACAACTCAGTGTACTTAGGTTTAACACCTTTCTGTCTTTATTTTGGTTATATTTCTTCAGGATGAGTATAAAAACCCAAAGGTGCTTGTTATCAACTTAACTTGAACCATTCCCAGAAGAACATCCTACAGGTTGTCTGCTAATTTCTGATTAAGACATGTTCTATAGTAATATAATTCCTATATTAGCAATAATAACCTCAAATTCATTGATGATAAACAAAATGGTCCAATTTTCATTGAGACTGAGTCTGCGCTTGGCCTAATGTATCTACCCAAGGTGGATACACAGTTTCTGTAGCTGCAGCAAGCATTTGCATGCACTCAGTGCTCTGTTCAACCAAAAATCACCTGCCTCCGTGGAATTGATCAGAGAGGACTGGATCCTAAACAGCAGCATGTTGTCCCAGCCAGGCAGCTGTTTGGATTTTAGAAATGCTGCTGTGGCATTATGCTTTCTACTGACTACAGATGCCAAAGTCAGGATTTCCTCAATTTGTCCTGTTTCCCAACAGGAATACGGTGTGGGTAGAAAAAGAGAATTTTTTGCCACTTTTTTGATTTACAGACATCCGCCAGCCTACTTTTAGCAGTTACTGAGGTGCTGGAGCTAAATTCTAGAACAGTGCTCACTGTCAATGTACAGATTAGCTCAACAGCTTGATCTTGGTATGTCCAACATGTCCAGAAGTCATGCCTAGGATCAGGATAGCCATTCATGGTAAATTCTGTCTATCTAGACAACGTTGGACTCACAGAAAATGGGCCAAGTGTAATTAGTGCATTTAAAATATCCCATGTAGAAATATGAGACCCCAATCAGAGTCTCTCTGGTGTTAGTTTGGAAGGAGCTTTATGAACTTTCCAACTCCTAGAAACACATAAGGAACATCCTTTGAAATTTACTGGGCATGGATTTTGCTCCCAGCCCAAAGGAATTAGAAGAATGGTTTCTCCTGTTAAAAGGAGAGTCATGTACTTCATCAGAAGATACAAAGGGACTTTTATAATAATCTTAATCCTGAAAGCAGGACAGTTATTTCTTTTTTTCTCAAAAATAAGTGATCAATATTAAAAAATAAGTATAAGCATACTTATTATTGTCACTATTTTTCTTTATTTTTGGAGTAAAAAATGCCAGTACGATTCCCGTTTGGCATGTGCTTAATTGTTAATTGTTTCTGTTTCAGAAAGTCTAATGTGATTGCCGCTGAGTGGCTCTTCTTTCCCACCAGTCCTGTTTTGTCTCTTATGAGGAAAAAAGCAGTCCCGGCCAAGATGGTTTTTTTAACCTGTATATAAATTTGTTCACTGCAGTGAAAAGCTCTTACCAGGTGTCCAGGCATCTAAGTTAATTATAGCTCGAGGATAAAGCTCTCTATTCATAAAAGTTATAAACGAAACTTGGGGACGAGGAGGAAGGTTTATCTTACAGGTATCATTATGTTGAAGCAGCTTTTGAGCTGAAAAAGAACATCTGAAATCTTCATTAGGAAATATAAATTTCCAAGTCTCATCATTCCAATCGCAGCCTTTGGGCACAAGTAAATATTCCAAAATGAAGCTCAGCCACTTTCTTCTGTTTTCTACGCAGACTTCCCTATGGTTTAATATGGTTTTTACTAGTAATTACAATAATTCATCTCTCACATGGTGCATTTTGTACTAAATTCAGCGGAGTGGGACAGTCTTTACTATATAATAGGAAGGAATCTGGCCCTATCTAACACAAAATTTTATCTTTGGGTTCCCTCCCAACTGAATAGCGCATACAAGGTTTTCTTCGCAGGCAGAAAAATTGCTTCATTGCAAAGAAACCCTACAAATGAAGTCAGACCTTGTGGGACCATGATGTTGCTGGACACTGATAGCAATGTACCTGCTTTTCTGCTCCTTATGTACTACACAGAAAGGGAGCAATCCCAGGTGGGAGCCTGGAGGCAGGAGCATGTGGAAGAAAAAGGAACGTGTAGTAGGAGCATCTACACCCAGTGCCCTTTGCTGAGGAGGTGGATGGACAGACCAATATCCCTTCCACTCCTGTGAGTCCTCTCCTGTGAGAAGACGGTGTCAGTGCCCCAGAGTAGTCAAGGGAATTTGTACCTCTGGTTGGAAATGGGAACTTGGGCTGCTTCTTGGTAGGAGATGCAGCCAGTTCTACAGTTCTTTGGTTTATTGGTTTTGGTGGTTGTTCAATCCCTGGGCCAATCCCCAAGAAATACAGATACTAGAAGCTCTGTAAAGAATGCCATAATGTAAAGCAGAGACAAGGGTCTCAGAAAGAACTTGCTTACATTCAGAAACCTGTGATTTTGTGTGATTTCTCCCAGGAATCAACTCAATAGTTTTGTCTGATCTGAGTTTTGACTTTATTTGTTCCCAGAGTAAAACACTACTTCAAAGTAGAATCTCAGGGTATAGTGCAGGAAGAGATGCAAAGCCATGGGATTTTGACGTAACTGTTAAGACATTTAGAGAAATTCTAAAGATTTGGGTGGAGGGTGTTGTTGCTTTGTTGTGGGTTTTGCTGTCTTTTTTTCTCTTTTCTTTTAGTTTTTCACTTTCCTCTCTGCTCTCTCCATTTTCCCAGTTATGAATTAGGGCTTTTATAGTCAAATAGGCTTATTTACTGGTAACTGGAATGTTATTATTTCTCATCTTAAATAGATTTAAAGCTTAATTCCATATTGATTTTCAAGTTGTTTTTTTTTAATACTTTCATTCAGCCATATATGTACTTTAATCTACAACTACACTCGTGTTTTACCTGTTATCATATTTTGGGACATTTCTTCAGGAAATTTTCCCATAATATTTTGGATTGGCTTTTTTAAACTATTATTTAGAGAGTATCAACATATGTATGAGTGAAGAACAATCTACCTTTCCTTTGGCCATGACTGGCTATTGTTTAAAACAAATAAAAAAGATTTTGGACAGTAAGCTCATCACATTATGGCAGTTTTACTTCTCAGTCTTCATTAACTTCACTGATGAGTGCTTTGTTATTGTTTCCTAGTGGTTTTCTTTTGAAAGAATAGTGACCTGTAAGAGAAATTTTTAAAAATGCCCATAGGACTGACAATTTTAAATCCCATTTCCAAAGCAATTAAGGAAACACTCAGGATCTCAGAAGTGGTGTCTTTAGGAGGCATGTTTTGGTTTAGCTTGCATAAGTATCCAAAGGGCAAGTGCTCATCAGAATAGGTATCTTTGGTTTTAAAATCAGTTTAACTATTTTATTTTTTGAGACATTTAGAATTTTATTAATATACCTTGAGTAGCCTTTCTCTGAGTTTTTTATTCTTACGTACAAGAAGAGCAAGGATGCCTCAAACTTCACTTGCATTAGTATTTTCTTCTTTGACCACTGCACATTTGTTTGGTGCTAGCTTGTCGCAAATTTCAGTGGCAGAGCAGTAATAGTATGGAATGACCAGATCATTTAGCAGGAGTAGAACACATAAAATTTAAAAATCATACTTGTTGGTAGCACTTACTTTCTACCACTCTATCGCTGCATCTCTGCAAGGATGGATTCTATGCATTAGTGATGGTTTCAATCATGTTAGTAAAATATTTAAAAGCTGTTTATTAATGTTTTACCAGTTAAACCACTCAATCTGCTTAGCCGTAATTGCTGATCAACAATCTCCCTCTTATCTATTACCTCAACTGGGTCATTTCAATAAAGTTTCACCAAACAAGTTTCACCTTTCATTTTTCAGTCCCCAGCTGTGGGCCTTCACATCTTTGCAGCCTCTCAAAGATCTACCTGAAATCTCAGATCAGTTAAATGATGCCTACCTGTATACATTTAGTTTTCCAAACTTGTTTAGAATTATTTCAATGTTTCCTTAAATTCACAGCTTTTACAGTCAAGTCTGCAGTTGGAAAAGTAGTCCCAGTGTATCCCTGATCTTTCCTCTGAATGTTCTGGGAAACATCATTCAATTTAGGATCTGGAGTGAGCCTCAGTTACAATGTCCAAGTACATAATCCAAGTTTAGTCTCATATCTAAACTCAGGTTATAGTGCGAGCAGTTCTGCAGTTTTCCAGTATTAGCAGCATATTATACACTAGAAGCAGAATCTGTGCAAACACATCGCCTCTCCCAATTTGCATTTGTATACATCTTCCACAGAAATATGAAATATCTTAAGTACCAGAAAATTAGTAAGGAAAGAGACTCAACACCTTTGGAAGTGCAACCTGTCTTCACAGCTAAATACCTCTCTAGGAGTTTACTACATTCCAAGCACAGAGAAATTCTTGATTATTTCAGTAGTTGCTACATCTGACATTTTTTCCCTGATATTTTCTCAGTCCTGCTTTCTAGTTCATATTCCAATCGTGTGCTGATTATGCCCCATGGCAGCTACCAGATCCCATGGAGTCACACTCAAACATGGGGGCTGAGTCTGTCCACCTTTGTCTCTCTATCATGTACTACAGCACCAGCATTCAGTATCTCACCCCCTCCTCCCTTTACTCTTTTCCTCCATCCTCCCCCTCCCCTTGCTCCCCAGATATTCCATTCTCCCAAGGAAGCAACCATAGCAGAAGTCTCTCCTGATTCATTACCATTTCATAGTAAGAACGGTACTTTGTAAAACCATAGGCAAGCACAAATGTTGAGGAAAGGACATAATACATGCAGATTTGTCATGAGTTTTGTAATTACCTTTGCATTCTTTGAGGAATCCCAGAAGCATAAGGAAGGAAGTAGTGTTGCTTTGGCCCCAGATGACTTTAAAACTATGGTGCATCGCATTGCGGGATCCTATTAATAATTAAACTATCTGTCACTTACCAACAACATACATTCCAAATTAAATTTAAGCAAAAGGAAAAAAAAAGATCATTTGGGACTGAATTAGCGGGCTTCAGAGAGAAATAAATAATAATCAAACATCTGTGTTCTAAATAGTACGTGCTTTATCAGACAAACAACTGTTACCATCTCATTGTATAAAATGGCTTGGGGAAAACACCGTAGCTCAAAAGCAAAGTCTCAGTTAGAAAAGGGAAAAAAAAGTTCATTAACAAGTCAGGAAGTGATTGAAAGTTGCCATGTTGCTGTATTGCCTTTTTCCTTCGTTGTCTGCCAGCAGTAAAAACGTATTTATTTTAGTACTCGATTCAGTGGACAAATGACAACTCGAAAGCTAAGGAAAAAACCACTAATGGTGTACATTCCCAAAGTACAGCACCTGAAACTTTGCAATATTCTGAGCATCAAAATATGATCCCAACTTCCTTACTTGCTGAGTTTTCAAGCACCTTGTCTTCCATGAAGGTTATAGGATTTATTTTTGCAAGGGAGCAGATAAAGAATACCGAATTAACAAATAGGAAAAGAGGGAGAACTTACTATTATCTCCACGCTGACAATACATGCTGTTAAAGCATGCTGCTGACCAGACATTAACGTATGGCTAATATACTCGGGAGGGGCAAAATGACCCAAATAAAAGAGTAATAAATAACAATGCAGTACACTAATTAGCCTAGTGTAATATTTCATAACACAAACGCTATTTTTGTCCTTCCTCGTCTCCTTACATTCACCTTTCCACCTCTTGGAAGCCACTGGGATACCATGAGATTGCAGGATAATAAACGAAATAAACTCATCATTTGGACTATTATAACATGACTTTCTGTGTGTCTCCTACCATTGCATACTATTTCTCCACACCAAATCACACTCTCTACCATATCACTATGAATGAGGAGCAGTGGTGGATAGCTACAAATGATCCATGACAAGATCACAGACTAAAATCTGATGATAATATAGAGAAAGCCTTGAATGTTTCATATTATTGTTAGGAGGCTTTTTTTCCCTTTTTCCTGGACTCCAGCACTTGATTGCTGCTATGCCTGCATGTCTGCAGGTTAGGATTCTGCTACCTTTTGAGCAGGCGGCTGTCTGTTTGTCTACTCCTTAGGTAACTGTGTTAAAATATCCTATTCCAGCTGTAACACTTGTTTTACAAGAGCCCTGGTTTTGTCTGACACAATATGGAACAACATTTGTCATTCGTTATCAGGGGTGATATATTTGTTAGCCTGCAGAGAAACATCTGCTGTGCTTTAATCTCTAGTGTGCAGGCCAATATTCATAGGATACAGCTGCATAAAATCACAGTATTAGATGGGGCTGTCCAGTCTGACATGAAGGCTAGCTGGCAGGCAGACAGAAACAGATTTTATTATCTGCCTTTTACATATTTATTTATGTCAAATATTTCTGAGAATCCATACATTATAGCCCTTTTTATGCATTGTTGTTTTGCAGTGACAAGTCATCGACAGCCAAATGAGAAATTTATGTTACATATTTAATATGGACATCTGAATGATTATCAAATCTATAGAAGCCAAGCCTGCCCAATCACCCCTAAATAATGGATGAGAAGTGGATGTGACTCAATTTGTTCAGTATAAAACCTAGACGACCTCTGTCTCTCATTTCATCACTGCGGCACTGTCATTATTTGCTTCTATTCATCTCTACTTGGCATCACTCAATAAAATCTGCACATGATAAAGAGAATAACCTTGGTCAATAGTAAGAATGTGGGGAGGGAAGAAAAATTATCATTTCCTCTCCTCACAGGTATGGTGCCATGATGTATGCCATCATGGCTATATGAACTTCACAAGGATGCTGGTATGTAGTTATAATAAAAGAGGAGAGAAAAGCTTTAATGACATGATTGGATGTAGGGAGGAGGGATGGGCAGGATTAATGTCCTTTCATTTAGTTTATGGATTTATGGTGAATTTTTAAGAGGGATTTAAAACAGAAGAAAAAGTCACTGGAAATATGGCTTTATTTAAAATAATTGCAGAAACATTCTTGCAAGGGAAAGAAGATGTATAAGTATTTTATAGAAGTAACAACAAATTCTTCTGCTGTTACTCAGAAAAGGTTTGATGGCCTCGTGAAATACGTTTTTTATTGAGACTACCAAAGAAGGATTTGAAAGAACAGCCCATGTTAAAGTTACAGGTCATTGTAAAAATCTGTCAAAGAGGAAGGAGAGAGACCCAGTCATGCAGATCAGATTTTAAAAGTAAATCATGCTCTTTGAAAATGCTTCACTAGGGCAGCCTATGATCTTGAAAGCTTCATATCTAACATTATATCTTCACATTCCTTTTCAAAGGTCCCATAATTGTGTTGATATGTCAATAAGTGAATGCAGGAATGACAAAGGTTAACTTCACACTCATCAAGATGAGAAGGTTTCTAGCCACACAAATGTCCAAAATGTGTCACTGGATTTCATGGTAGCAAGGAAGATGAACTATGTCATGCTCTAATAGCTTAGTAGAGCATGCTGTAATTTTATAACTCATTATTCATACAAATATCCTACAAAAGAGTTACAAAAATGGACAAAGCTATAGAATGTTGCAGTGAAAAATGATAGGAACAGAAGGTTAGGAGGGATATAAAGGATAGGAACTAGTAAGCAAAAAGCAGGCAGAACTGAGCTGCAGTGTGCTGATTAAAGATTGGGTTACTGCTGCATTTAAAAAAGGAATGGAGTCAGGGAGTCTGAGGATGTTGGCTAGACGGTTGCAGACTGTTAGTGCAGAAGCAGCAGCAAAGCGTCAATCTGCAAGTTTGAGAGGGATGAGTAAGAAGCATAAGGAAACTAGGAAAGAAAAAAGGGAACCGTGGTAGGATAAGAGGTGAGTGGATCATAATAGGTCAAAACACAGGTATAGCATTGAATTCAAAGATTTAAGAAGAACACAAAAGCAGCCTTGTGTAATGTAGGAGATGTGGCTTTACACAAGTGAAAAGTAACTGAGGGGGCTTTGCATATCCATATTATGTAGACTTTTATCATGAGATTGCCCTTTTTTTTTTCTCAAGTAGTTCAGCAGAGTGAATCACAAGTCAGCGTCACATGTAAGGGAAGCTACCATTTGGCAGCCTTGCAGAGCAAAGCAACCTGGTTTGCAAAGAAGAACTGGAGGCTGACAATTTTAGATGAACAGAAGCGGCTCACAGCTGAGGATAATGTTTGAAATGCAGTTGTCTTGCCAAAGGGGAATGTGTTTGCTTCAGCAAGGATTAGCTGCAGAGGATGAAGTGGAAGGCAGGGGTCAAAATGTGTGCAGCAGGAGGAAACAGGGAGATGGGACCACGAGGATCAAACAAGATGCAGATTCTTGTTACCCTTGAGAAAGCCAAGCAAAATTACAAAATTACTTGGCAAATGTAGGAAAAGCAATAAAGAAAAGGGAAATCCAAGTTTTGGCAAAGGTCTAGAGAAAAAGACAAAACTTAGCAAGCTGTTCACCTCAATTCAACTAAACAAGCAAAGAAATGGAAGACACTCCAGTGTTCAAGATTAACTTCTGTGAACAGTTCATGGAAGAATGGGGGATCAGGGGAGGTCTGAAGGGGAGACCAGGCCTGGCAGGAACATTAGGTTTACAAAGCTAGTAAGCAACAAAAGGGGGATAAGTAATGAAAGAGAATTTGGTGGGAGTGTTCAGAGACAGAACCTGCCAGAGGAAATAATCACATTTTGATGAGAAAGTCATGTTGAATACTTAGCTATGCGGGCAGGTGACAGTTGGGTTCTTTTGAGAAGCAGGAGACTTGAAATGCAGTAGATGCTGCCCGAGTTAACAGCTGTACCTGAAGCAGGAGACAGACATTAGTAAATGCAGGTTAAGCACTGAGTTTTAAAACTGCTTTTTGATACAGTAAAGATCAGAGAGAACTTATCTGTAAGATATCTGTAGGTGATGGGGACACTGGAAGTATTTTCTGTATTAGTGAGAGAAACAAGATACCGAGTCACAGGAGGAGATGAGGTTGAGGAAGTGATGAGAAGTTTCTCCTTTCTTAGAAATTATAAGAAATTAAATATGCTATTTGCAGACCATTTGCTAGCCTGGGAATAGATAAAACTCTTCATTAAAAAATAAAAAATAGTGAAAATTGAAATTGTGAAGAAAGATGAAAATAACGGGAAACACCAAGAACTGCAAAAATTTCTGAATTGTCTTTAATGGGGCAACAATATTAATACAAATGTATTTAAGTCCATGAGCTTCTACATCAGATTTATTTCCTTCTCTCCAAATGGACAATGTTGCCCTGCTATTATAAGTCAAATTAATGTAAGAATTAAAAAGATACCACTTTCCTTCTCTTTGCCCCTACCCAGGGGCAGATGCCAGGTGTCTGTATGTTGAAATAATAGGGGTAGTATATTAAAAAACTTATATAGCATGTTTGGTTGTTCAAGACTATGTTCAGATGAAAGCTTTTGCTTTGTTTCTTGACAGAACTACAGAAATCAACTTGACACAGCACGTCAGCATATTCAGGAATTATCCAGGAAAATCATATGCAAAGGCAGCGCCAGTTAGGAGTGGTGAATTGCTTGAAATCATTTGTAATAGTCGTGAGCAGTTTGATCGTTTCCCCAGCCTTTTGAAGCCGTGTGATTTGTGCTGTAAAGCTAATGCTGGCAATAAAGAACCCATGCCTATCTGTTAATCAGGTTGAAGATGGCAGCTGTTTCACATCAAGAGGATTTTAAGACAAAAGCAGAATAAAATACAAGACAGCCGGAGAAAGGAAAATTCTATTCTTTGTCAGAGGCTAAAATTAATTGTGATGATTTAAACAATTCCAATGAAGACCTCTGTGTACACTGAACAGATAGTGGGGAATATTGTGTTTCATTGATGAAGCATTGATACAATCAGCTTCAGGACTCACTGAATGTCTGAAATCCTTTCTAATTCCTTTACTTTTCCAAGTCTGTAACACGTTGGAGAAATTTACAGTCTTGTCCTTTGTTGCCGCAGCCTTCAAAATGGCATTAATAATTGTGGGTTTTTTTCCTCAAGAGTTATACAATGATACAGGTTATTAGCTATTATCTTTCAGTCATTTAAAGGAGGGTGTTTTTTTTAATTCTAGCAGAAGATTTCTATGATTTATTCCAAGTGCTTCTTCATTTATGTCATGTGTCTGATAAAGAGACCTGGTAGGAGAAAGGACACGTCTACCTTTTAGCTTAGATAAAAAAGAAGTCTGAAAGAGCTCTGAAGTAAAGCACAGCTCTCACCAGGCAAACACCTTTAGATATGATATTCTGGTTTTAGTGCTCACCATTCAAAGATTGTACAGGATGCCATTTTATTAACATATCCATTAATATTATTTGAGTCTAGCAAAAATAAAGAAATTAAGCCACAATGGTAAATACTTAATGTACTCTTCCTTTCTTACTCAAAGCAGCTGTCTGGTTTCTCTGTATGGGGGGATTGTTAATTTTATAGGTAAATGATGAATTATAGAACTAAGTCATAAAAATATCTCTCTGCATAGCACATCTAGTCAGTGTCTTACAATAAATGTAATTTGAGACTCACCCTACTCCTCAAGAAGCCTCAAACAGGCTAAATAATCAGCCCCACAATATTTTATCTTCTTGCTTCCACAAATTGCACGCAGCCAAAGGCTAAGGCAGGGTAAGATTATAACATTACTGACAGCTTTCCTGTACACCAAAACATTAGCAGTTCTCAGCCTTACAGTATCAGATATAGCAGGCTTTAACTGGAACTCTAAATGGATACTGGTGAGAAGGGCATGGGCTTGCTCTTCAATGAGACCCACAGGTTTTTTTTAGTCCATGAATGTCTCAAGATTACAGAGTTTAAGTTCATGGTGGTTTTAGATTTTTTTAAAGAGGACTTTTATGACTCTCTCTGGGTTTTGTAGAGTTGGACAAAGGCACCTGGTTTTGCAGATGTAGGGAAGTGAATAAATAGTCCTAATAAAAATCCTAAACACTCACCAAGAATTTCCTGAAATATTTCCTCAGTAACATGCCTGACACATATTTGTATTTATTTACTCGTGTCCACATAAAATATGGTGTTGAATATCTGCACTGGGCTGCGTCTTTATCCATTTACTACAATTACCAAAAAAATTACCAAGAATATCACATATGCACTCTCTGTAGAGGAAAAACATGAAGCAGAAATCAATACGTGTTATCAATATACAAGGTTCTGTCTTATAAATGGCTAAGCAGATTTAATACATGTTATAGTTTGCTATAGTTAGTACAGAAACGCACCATGGTTAAACACTGAAGACACTGGTGACCTCTGACATTTTGTTTGTATTGCAATTCTATAGTATGAGTTAATAGTATGCTCATTTATATGTTTATAGGTACATGCAGATGTTTTGTTGTATCTTTCTTTACTTATATGAAACACAGGGTTTTCTGTTTTCCCTGTTTGTACTACTCTGTTCCTGTGCCTCAGTAAAGCTAGCTACGACTGTTACTGTAGCTGAATACATGGGCAATTATTTTCAAACAGCTGGAAACTTTTTAAGTCTCGTTTTTCTGCTCTGTGAGGTACTAGTAGGTAGCTCTTCTTTAATGATGGATTGCATGGCCCTGCCTTAAGACTACCTACATTTTCAATCTCCTTTTGCTTATACTTAACAGTGAAAAGGTCTGTAACTTGAACCACACAACTATCAGGTTCCACACAGGAGCCTCACTATTTGGCAAATTATTTGCCTTTGTTGCATTCATTTTTGTTTATAAAATACTAATTACCTCTTTTATTGTTTGAAGAGATTAAAAGTTAATAGGAGAAACTAAATAAACAGAATGCCATTCTGCACAAACTATATAAGCTGGTAATTAATTTCTGGCCTCCTCTGAGCTAATTAACTCATATAAAGAAATGAAGTTAATGAACCATAATTCTAGTCATACAAGTGTAGATACAAGCAGTTTGACTTAATGAATTAATAAGATATTTCCTTTCTTAGAGGTTTTTCATTTGTGTTCCTAGTTTGTAGGCCTTCTTAATGTTTCTTTCTGGCTAAAATATTTAATAAATGGCAGGGCAACCTGGAGATGGGACTTTGCAAATTTTACTGTCATGCAGGATACCACAATTGCAGAGCAAACAGGGAATTCTAGCTCAGCTGGGAGATGTATCTTTGATACACAACAGAGACGTCCTACTCTGACTGGAGGTGATGCAGTAACCAACTTAGACTGAAAAGTGACAGTTTCCAAAAATGCAGTCACTTTGCTTTATCTAGAATAAGGCACAAATAAAAATGAAATAATTAATAATTATACTGATATTCCTTTGGCCAAGTGAAAGGATCGATTGTTAGTTTAGACTGCTGACAACCTCATTTCTATCAGCATTTCATCTGGAATTTGCACTGTTATCTGAGCATGCTGTAATCAAAACTTGAGTCGGATGTATAATTCTTAGTTAATCCTGAGAAAAAGATTGTTTATCTCATGCTCCCTGATTTCTTCTGGAAATAAGACTTATTTTGCCTGTTCCACTGCAGAACCAATACAATGTTATCGTACTATGGTTAGTTTTTGCCAGACTAAATTGATACCTTGCCAAATAGACTCTGCCCTAAAGGAAATAAATTATCAAGTGAAAAGTCCTTGGAAAACCCTGTTTTTGTGGCTGTGATTTGCAAGCCACCTCATCTGTAAAACTTTGCTCTGATTTCATTAAAGCTCTCCCAAGCTACATTGGATCTTATGCATTTATGAAGGATAAACCAAACTAACTTCCATGGTCTACAATTTTCTACAAGACTGGTTTTCCATTCTTACTGGTTTTCCCTAATTTCATGAAAGGAAACATGATTGTATAATTATTTTGTTCTTAATATTTTACAAACATCTTAGGATTATTTGTTGATAAACAGTATTTAAAACATGATGATCCTTAGGTTTTAAGAAAAAGAACCTAAGCAGATGAAAAATAATTAACAATTTGAGGTAGATTTTTCCTTTTACTATGCAAGTACAGAATGTATTTGGACTTCTGTTATGAAACCTGGATCTTCAGGAATCAGCAAAAGTCTTCTGACGGTTTCAGATGGATTTTCATCCCTAATTATTTCATAAGGAAAAAATAAAATAGCATAATTCTCAGTACAACACTGCCCTATATACATATATCCCTTGCTTCTTTTCCTTTTAGATGAAAATTTCTCTTACCCTATTATTTTAAATATGTCATTTACCTAAGTGTCAGCAGTCTCTGTTTCAGACCTTTGACCTTGGATTGTGACCAGGTGATCCATTTTGTTTTTCTTGGGCCTGAAAGCACAGCTGACACAGCTTTAGAAATGTATTTCATCTTGATTTAGTAACTTTCATTTATCCATCTCCATTATTTACTTAGATGCTAAGAGTACATCCTTTCTGGGCTATTTGTTTCTAATTGATGAGGTAGACATACATAAACATGCCGCAGTCACTGAAAGTAAACACTGTCTGGCTGCTGCTAGTCTGTACATAAAATGACCATGGTTTTTTAGATTAAAAAAATCTCTTATGCGACCATGACGGAACTTGCTTTTAATGAAAGCAATAGCTGCTTATTAGGAGCATGCAATCCAATTAAAAAGCAAGTTTCCAATAAATCCTGTTTCAAAACATTTGGTCAATATAAAAGGAAAACTCATGAAGGAAAACTTTAGCATGATAAAACATCATTTAGCTAAAGACAATATTGGTGCACCATTTCGGGTTCTGATCAAATAAGAATGCAATGTCATTTTTTTTGTTCCTGAGTCCCTTATGATCCTGTGATGCTGACAGTTATAGATTCTAATTATTTGATCAAAATAAGTTGTCTATCCAAATGCACACATAGCAGACTCAGAGCATTGGCAGTATCACATGAGGTTCTACCATAGCCCATATGTGGAATATGTCTGTTATGGAACCTTTTTGAGTTCCATACAGTATTCATTCTGATCATAAATAATAAGTTATCATGTAGTATCTCAAGGCCCAGTTTTAGCCTTCAGGACATATACATATGCATTTTACCTAGAATGAATATTTACTCATTCACGGAATGAAGGTAGGCTTGTGTCCTCACTGAACACAACAGAAGTTTGAGGAAACAAATAAGGTTATTTTTATCCTTAATTCCTTGTAATGGTGCATGAGATGGTCATGATGAAAAAAACTCACATCCTATCTTACAAGCTAACTATACTTCCTCAAGGGCAAGCAGTAGACTGTTATCCAGAGCAGCTTCCAACTATAACCAGGTGCCTCTCTATTTTTGAATGATCCCATCTATGCCAAATCAAATTCTTGTCTTTTCCAGATCACGCCAAAAACAGTGAGTTCAGACATTGTCAGAATTCATTCTTGATTAGGAACCCAGCTGAGGAACATACTGTGCTCCAAAAGTTTCTGATTAAGATACTCTTAAATGATTCTGATTTGTAGGTTTCACTGCCACTAGATTCCTGCTATAAAATGCTACCCATCCTTCTGGTTTTAGTTTTTTTTGAGATATATCATAGTGCCAAAAATATGTTACAGGGCATGATTATGACCAGAGCTTAAACTGAAGATTTCAGAAGCCTAGTCCTGTTTCGAAATAATAGCTTTTAAATTTTTGTATGTAACACAGCTAATCTCATCTTCCTTCAGAAAAGGATGTGTTTTCAACATATGTCAATGAACAGTATGAAAAATTATCCCGTTAATGGATAAAAAGTAAATCCTAGCATACATAAGAAGAACTGCTAGATCAATGTAAAATTAAACTGTGGCTTCCTGTCTGCAATATGAATTAACATATGGGTGCTCTGTACCAAGCCGATATCTTTTTTTCCTTGGTTTATTTGTAGGCTTGATTATTATTAAAGACTAAACCCTATGTTTAAGACTGTGCAAGTTAATACTCTTGAATTAACTTTTAACTTGCTTTTTTTTTTTTTCCCAGTCCATAATCAGATAATCTATGAGCAGGACTATCTAATAACTTGTAATTTTAGGATTTTTTTTTTTATTATCTAATAACCTTTAATATTCCCAGCTCCTCTTTGGGTGATTAAAGGAATTATTTCATATTTCATGTCCTATGCAGTGCTCTTGTTCTACTGTCAGACATATGACATACAAGTATTTGGATACTTTGGTTTTGTTAACTACTTTAGTAAGATGAAGAACAATACAAAAAAGACACGCATTCATGAAAGTTGATATTTGGGAGTTGAATTTACAGAACAGATTCACATTATCCAGTGGTGCTGCTCCAGCCATGCTCTAGTTCAAGTCTGTTTAATGTAACTGCCTTTACACTTGACCTGCACTTACACACTTGAGCATTCAAAACCAAATTGTACTACAAGCAGCCCACCTTGAATAGCTGCTATGTGACACACGTAAAATCTCTTTGGATTAGATTCTTCTATACAGAGAGTTTTGCATAGTTGTGACACATGGAATAATTTTACAACTTGCAATTACCACATTCAATCACCAATGGCTCGCCATCAATGAGGATGGAGGAGCATAGAAGCTGAAGGAGGGTAGATTTAGATTAGTTATTCGGAAAAATTCTTCATTATGATAAGACACTGAAACAGGTTGCCCAGAGAAAGCTATGGCCGCCCTCTCCCTGGAGGTCTGGGCAATCTGGTCTAGTGGAGGTTGTCCCTGCCGATGACAGGGGGTTGGAACTGAATGATCTTTAAGGTGCCTTCCAGCCCAAACTATTCTGTGATTCTGTGATTCTGTGATTCTATGACTCTATGATTCCATTCTAAAAGCAGATACCTAAAACCCTAGCAGGCTTTTTCTGCTGTGGTTCATGCAACACTGGATACGCATGTGTTAGCATTCTCAAAAAAAAAAAAAAAAGCCCACAATGGTTATGACCATTACTGGGAGGACATAGTTTTAGCAAAAATAAACCACTGTTAGAAGATAGCTTTAGTGACATAAACATATTAATGCTGAGATATAAATCACAGGGTCCTTCCGCATTTTCATTATCTTCCTCTGAGGATTTACTGTGCTATAAATGAGATTCTATAGGAAATCCACCTATATATAACAATTTATGCTGTGATGTCAAGCATATAAGGATTAACACTGAAATAATTATATCTATATTTTAACCATATATTTAATCTCTTATAGCCATTTAATTTTGATTCTTCTCAGTCCATTTTTAATACATGGGGGTTGCTGTATTAATACTTTTTTGGTTGTTGAGAGGAATAGCAAATGGTTTCTTAAATTAGAGAAAGAAAAACATTGAATTCTTAAGCAGATAAAAAAGGCTTAAATACATCATGATTAAACCATATGTCTTGTACGATCATCTCTTAAGTACTATAAGTCTTTACAGATGTACTGACCTCTTGGATTCCACAGCACAAATGAATCCCATTGCAACTGTGATATATTAATATTTGTCAAAGTCCTCCAAATTGAAAAGATCTTCTTTTCCTAGTACATGGGATTGCTTAGTTGAAAATTAAAGTTCTTGTACAAATAGAGCTGATGTTTTGTTGCCTTCTATTCTGAGGAAATTTCTCCTTCTTTCTGTTAGATATTTATTGTCTTTCATTTTTAATAGCACGAGAACAATGTTTGCATATTCACAGTTGTTAGAAAATGCTTCCTGGATCTTTGTGTGTAAGTGTAATTGCGAATATCTAAGCACCCTAAGGATCAGCTCACCTGCATCTGTAGCTTCGCTGACAGAGCTAAGAAATAAGGGTAGAATATATGACATCATTTTCATGCTTTCCACTTTGTTATTCTGTTGAGGGGAGTACTTCAATCACCAAATAATATAATATTATTTGGAAATGTTCTGTCTTACACATATCATTGGACATAGTTTTACCTTTGTAATATTGCCCTTTATGGGGATTGTCTTAGATTTGAAAGTTTAGAAGAACAGAGATAGAAATTACGTCTGTCATTGCTACTGTTGAGGCTCTGCAACACAAGGACATGTCATGACAGGTAACCTTCAAGCAGCATAAAGATGTCTCTGAAACATAAATAATGTAGATTGATTTTGGAAAACTAAAGTTTGCAGCCAAAAACCCAACCACCTAATTCATCCAGTCCGTCATAAAACACACTAATTCCGTCCCCAATTTTTAACTCATGTGGAATCTAGCTAAAATGAAACAGGTAAGCCTGAAGCTTCATAAATGATCGAGTTAATGAAAACACTAGGTAGTGATTTTTCAAGTCACATATGAATGTGGTTTATGAAGAAATGCCATCATTTGAGTTTTATCATCTCAGCATTTGGTTTTGGAGTCATCCTCCAAACCTTAATCCTGAATTAACAATTGTCCTTATTTTTTAATAGTGATACTTTGAGCCTTAGGACTTGCATTTTTAGATTCTTTAAATTGTAATTCAGATTTTTTAACCACTTTTAAACTGAACAATGAGGTTTTTTGAAATATATTTTTCTTGAAGAGAAATAGTAATTTTTGTTGGAGTCAGAGTGAACCTTTAATACTACACTGTAGGAGACCTAAATTAAGGAAATAGAAGTCTGAGTTGCTATCTACATAAAGAAGTGTCTGCCTTGAAAATACAAGGAGTAAATGTTGGAAAATTTGTTTTTCCAACAGAAAATGGAAAGTGATCTGAAGATTGTGCATTACGTGGTGGCCTATGTGTAGTATGCAACAATCACAAGTCTATGGGAACAAGGCAGTTTTTGAGCTAAAGCTGTGAATTAATAATCTGCATTTAGTAGTGTAATTGCGATGACTGAAGTAGAGAATAACATTTTTTGTTGATTTAACAAAAGACTCTTGCAATCTGATAAACACAAGTGATTTTTCTAAGACGATGGGTGTAGCAGAACATACACAATGGTAAAATTACATCTCTATGAAAAGTGCATAGAGCAGCAATGTGCATTTACAAAAAAAAAATTATCTGATGCCTTTTAGCAGGTCGATGACAAGCATAAATAGAAAAGGACGATCATAGAACAAAATAAGACATTTGTAATAGAAATATCAAGTTATTGGATACATGTCACCAATTTTATGTATTAAGTTATGCAAAATTCTCCATAACTCAAGTAAATGCAGGTATTGTACATTGAAAGAGAATCTACAACAGGCATTCCAGTTATCCCCGTGATCACCTGTCCTCCCTGCTAAAAATATGTGGGCAGCTTTTAGTTTGAACTTGACTAGTTCTGGTTCCCAGCTATTGGATTTCTTTGGGCGGAATCTTTACCAGCTTTCCTGGCGAAAGTCAGCTATTAGCTCAGCAGAAAATTTCTGTTAGTTATCCTTCAATAGAACACAATAGATAATAATGTATAAAAATAAATCTCTTTGTGTCTCTCAAAACCCACCATCAAAACCTGTTTATGGAGAAAAGCCAGTAGGTGTGCGGTATACCGTGACAGAGGGGAAAAGCTGTCAGATGTTCAAGATGAAAATAAATACAGAAGTAAAATCTCACTTTCTATTTGGTCCCCCAAGCATGAATGGATCAAAATAATAATGATAATGAGAAGCATCTTGCTTCCATACAGCAAAACCTAGTCATGGTCAATGGCCTTGAGTGCTGAGACAATGAGAGAGGTGTACAGGACAGTTACAAGATGTGATTATTCTAATGGAGCATTGTTACTGAAACAGTAATACAGATTGGAACAGCCAGACCAGAGAATTTTGACCTGCAAAATTAATCGTATGAAATAGGATCAGACATACAGTAATCATGGGTAGATCCCAGAAGATATGCAATTGCTGTGTAGATAGGGGAGATCCCATATAAAGAGCGTTGCATTGTTATGTAGTGTGGAGCCATTTCTCTGGATTCATAATTTGGGTATCAGGAAGCAGACTGAATATAGGTGGTTAATTCCTAATGGAGTTTAATACCTTGTGAGAGATAGAAAGATTCCCTTATACACCTTTTGGCATTCATTACAGACTTTGGAAGACAAGGGAAACACAGGATAAACTACTCATGATCACAGAATGAAAGGGGATCTCATTAATACTTAGAAGTATCTAAAGAGCGGATGTCAAAAGGATGGAGTCAGAGTCTTTTTGGTGGTACCTGACACCAGGACAAGGAGAAGCAGGCACAAATGGGAACACAGGAAGTTCAGTCTGAATGAAGAAACACTTTACTCTGAGAGTGACAGAGCAGAGAAATAGGCTGCCCAGAGAGGTTGCGGAGTCTCCTTCTCTGGAGATACTCAAAACTCACGTGGATGCAGTCTTGCACAACGTGCTCTAGGAGATCCTGCTTTAGCGGGGGAGTTAAACTAGATGATCTTGAGACGTCCCTTCCAACCCCTGCCATTTTGTGATTCTGTAGTTCTGTTGCACCTTGTACACGTGTGTGAAGCCACTGTGAAAAAGATACAAATCTATGTTGAATAATTATGACAAAAAACATGTGTATATAAATCCTGATTAATTCACAAGTAGCTCAATTGCAATAAGTATTTTCCCTCACAAAAGGTCATCTACCATAATTGTGCAAAAGCAGCAACTAAAATTGAGGAAATCCTATAGAAATCCCTGTTCCTTAAAAAAAAAAAAAGAATAAACAAAATGAAAGCTGTATGTTTGCTTTTTACTATGATAAACAAATATGTTTTATATTATTAGAGTTCCTTTTAGGTACAAATAGGTTTCAGTAAGGCTACCAGTAGTATTTTCCTTTTTCAACATATTGATTGCAGTCTAGAAAAGCAACAGTTCAGACTTAAGGACTCTTACTACTCTTACACAAAGAACACCAGCAGTTTATATATCCAGGTCTCTTATATTCTCAGAAAAAGACTGTGAAGTGTGTAAAAGAAATATATTCTCTTGTAGTGAACCATGTATGTTTATCGACATATTCATGGGAGCTGAGTAGCAATGGAGTCTCCAGAAACAGCAATTGAAAACACTTTCCTGATGGCACCATTGGGACAATTAATTATTCAGTTTCACATGGAGAAATACGTTAGTGTAGCTAAGTGCAGACAAGAGAGAACACAATACTTTAAACAAAGTGTTTCTCATTTAAAGCACAAATTCACATGCACAGGTCTAGTTCACTTTTGTCAGCAGATATGCAGTTTCCAGTACTGTTGACTGGACAAAATAGGTATTTTATTGACAGAAGCAGAAAACAAGGTATTCAGTAATATACACACCTTGTCTTCCACAGTTCTGCCTCTGTGGTTGTGTGTCTACGTAATTTTCACAGATTAAAAACTTCCTCATTTACCTGTGAAAAGCAATTGGAATTTGGAAAGAGGTGAGTACTTGAGACAGGCTGGTTTGATGTCATATAAATGCATAGATATTATGAACACTATAGCAGTATGGATATTAATGGCAATACATCGAGTAGCCAAAAAAAAAGGTAAAAGCATGTACAACAGTGTGATGACTTTGATGTCA
Organism: Zapornia atra; assembly: GCA_013400835.1. Lineage (NCBI taxonomy): Eukaryota > Metazoa > Chordata > Aves > Gruiformes > Rallidae > Zapornia > Zapornia atra. The sequence continues at coordinate 27,401 of VZTU01034278.1, forward strand.
TGGAGTGATCATAAAATAAAAATTAAGGTGTGAAGATTTTACCTACACAGGAAAGTCAGTCTATAAACATTTCCGTTCAAAACCTGTCAATAACTAAAAATTCAAGAAGTTACAGTACATGGTACCCTGCAAAACTCAAAACCCAGTTCCATTTTCTAAACACACAATCGATTCTGCTTACAGACTATATTATATTTTTACCCAGAGAGGTTACAACCAAAGTCTATTACCAAAATCATAAATAAATAATACACCCTGGGACTGCAAAAAAATAATATGCAAAACATTGAAAGGAATGGCTCATGCAACTTTCTCCCCACACTTCTGCAATCAAGCAGGGCCAGACATTAATTTACATAGGGTATTATCTGTTCATAGAGAAAATTCACATACACAAAAGGAAAGCAGATAAACAGCCATCAGGAATTGAAAGAGTTAAAATTATGCATTTTCTTTACATTTTGATGTCCCTATCATTGATTATGAAAACCACTGTGAAGGATCTTGCACTGCCTTACGGGGTTTTTATGTTCTTCTCCTACATGCTTTTGTACTTTCTACATAAAGAATCCTATTTCAGTATTACTCAGTTTAGTCCAATATGATCTGCCCTTGAGAAGAATTTGTCTTCCTTTTTCAGTACTAAACCAGAAAAAAGTGATGCACCCAGGCTTCCAGAGGTACCACAGAAATTGAATGAAATTTGTTTGGTTTTAGTATTTTAAATCATACATAATATGGGTTGTAAGTCAATGTCAACCAGGATTTTCCCTGAAATCTTTGAGAAATATGATAGTCTACCATTCTTCTTTAAAGGTGAGAAATTATGACTCTTTAAAACTTCTAACTCAAATTATATAAAGAAAAATCAAGGCATTGTTTTATAAAGCTATTTTTGGCATTATGAAAATAAGTCACTTAGTATGCACTGCATTATTGTACTATTGTGCTGGCACCAATTTGTTTGTTTACTGATTTAAGCTAATTTAGCCAGTTTATAACATGTCAGAATTTTTCCAGGGGTTATAGAATACATGCTTTTTGGAGGCTTGCACAACCACTGATAATTAGAACATTAGCCCTTGGGTTGTTTCCTTTCTGTTTTTCCAAAAGGAATAAAAAACCACCTGGTTGTATTAAAACACCTGGGTAATTTATATGGAACACACACAACATACACATATACTTTCTTCTCCAAAACAGTAGAGCTTCTGTTTCCATGCTGGCAAGGAAATGATTGATATAACTAATGACTGATGAAGTAAAACCACTAGACGTTAATAATTTTGCAGTAAGCTTGTGTCCGTTGTTATACAAAATACAGTCCCGATTCCTGTGTGTATTCTTCATTTATACTATGCAGTACAGAAAACGGCATCTTAAATTTACTTTTCTTGTACTTCTGTTAAGAAAGGTTGCAGCACGGCATGTAAAACTACCTATTTTAGATTTGCTAACATGTATTTTCGCAGAAAAATTCTGCTCATGTAATTGAATAAGATTTATGCAAACTATTTTTTTAAAAAGCCATCATCTTTTTCCTAGCTTGGAAAGGTTTCACATTTTCTAAAACAAATTATAGAACTTTCTGATCTGAAAAGACCTTTCCCCATCACTTTCCTGAAGTAAATTTAGCCAGCAATAAAAAAAAAAATCCTAGTTGTTAAACATAACTTTTTGAGGAAGCAATTGTTGGAGAGTTTACTGGAATTTTAAATGACTGATCTGTTGGAAAGCAAAAACTCAATGTTCATTTGGAAATCACTTGCAAGAAAACCATTAGTTTAATAAAAATTATCAAATTAAGCCAGGATGAAGTATAGTCATACCAACTATTAAATAAATGGGAAATTTCTTTAATACAAAAAGTATGTGACAATTTTTTTGCTTTGGTTTAAAAGGTATAGACTGTTCACATTACTCTCAGTAACTTAAATAGGAGTTCTCATACTCATAAAAGGAGCAGGTTTGGACCCTCCCAGTATAAATTTTTTTTTTTTTTAAAGACAGTTCCTGTATCTATTGAGAAAGTAGCACTGAATGGGAAACACCAAATGTTTTAGTGTTTTGGAACAGCAAGAAAACTTGGGATGAAGAGAAGACAAAAGTACTTATTTCGCTGTTTTCTTACAATAAAGACTTAAGGCAAAGATACCAGAAGTTTTTTGCCCTGTGACCTTTCCTAGAAAAAGAAATACAATGAAAAGTAAAAAGACAAAGAATTACACATTAAAAATTCAGTGAAAAATTATTTATACGTATTATTTCTAGGTGATGTATGTCTAATATTTAAGTAAAATAACAATTGCTTCATCATTCTTCTGTACCTGATTGTATGACATATAATAAGGCTTGCGAATATCAAAGTTGTAAGTATATGCAGGTAGGAATGAGATCTTGAAAATTTGGCTTATGGAGCTGAGCTATTACAGGCAGGGTTTTGTGTTTATATAAAGCAAAATTTTACAGTCTTTTCTGGTGCAAAACCACAGTTTACCAAGAATTTCACTGCAGGATTGAAGTATATAAACTATATATAAACAACCCTAGAAACAATAAGGAAAATTCTCCCATCAAACTATACACATGTGAAAAAAAACCCATATCAAAACCAGCCAAGCTTAAAACATAAACATCTATTTCAATGATGGAAAATATTTGTCTGAGCTGAACTATGCAGAATACTGCTTTGACTAGGAAGCGTTTTCCGTTCCAGGGCCCAACGAAGGTGTTATAGGCAACTGCTGCCAGCCTTTGGCTGCCGGCTGGCCCAGCCACACCACCTGCAAACCACAGTGCCTTGCACACAAAACTGATGCTGTAAGAGACTGCACCATCAGGGTTTGGTTCAGGTTTTTTTTTTTCAACACCATTAGTGTGTCATGGCGGAGTTCCCTTGCTTTTCACCAAACCCAGGCTGTACGGAGGCCTCTTCCCAACAGAGCTCCAGCCCCTTGCACCCTCCTCCAGGGCCTTCATGACACACATCAGCCATCACCAGAGCATTGGAGAATGGCCCAGCTTCTGCTGCCCCTTGGCTACCCAAAGGGCTCTTACCTTTCTGCCTACCGCTTTTAAGTCATGAACTCAAGTAGCTGAAGTGCACTCAGGGTGTAGAGGAGATATGAGCTGCTGGTGAGGAAGTGGGGAGGGAAGGCAGGAGGAGAATGCCGGTGGCATGGCACACACCACCTGCCTGGGAGCAGAGGGCTGAAGGCAGACCAGGCTGTTCATCATCGCCCCTGACACAGCCCACAACTCCATATCAATGCAGATAACAAGAACTGCAGTGTAAAACTGCCTGACTTTTATTTCTGTCTTTCCAAGCTATTGGCTCCTTCACTAATAATCGGGATTTATTACTGGGCCCATCTGCTGCCTCTCTAAGGTCAAAAGGTAAACCACAGCCATCGCTGATGTCACCATCAAGGTAGCTAGTAGCAAATGGACCCTGACAAGTGTACTTTTAAAAGAATATTGTGGCAAGAGCACTCTGAGCATGAAAGTCAAGCTGATAAAGAAAATAAAGTCCAAAATACTAAAAAGATGTCAGCTTTTAACCCATTAATCCAAGTGATGGAGTCCAGCTGTCAGTCTTATATCCGAGCAGCAGTCAGGAAGAAGAATGAGCTCCTATGCCCAGTGAAATGTAATCAGGTCAATCTCTCTGCACGGAAATTCCTAGCACATCGCATTTTACTGTATTCTTTGTGCGGGCATCTCAAAGGCTCCAAGATGTAGGAGTGGGAAGAGGATGAAATCCTTGCCACAGCATTCGCCATTTCTTCTTGACATAACGATGTTTCATGAAGAGCCATCAGCCTGGTTTTGTTTCTCAGCTTTTCATTTTCCCTCACCAAGACCTGACTCTAAGGCATTTACTTCTGTAGCTAAAGCCACATTTTCTGAGTGCAAGGGATAACCTCTGTCCCTTGCAACTACGGCCCTTGTGATTTCTGATGCTGCACTAATAAGGATCACGGTTTTCCTTCTGCATTGCTCTGTATTTTTATTTAGGGTGATGTAAAGGGACCGCAGCTAAGGTTAAACTCTCTAGATAATTTTGTTGGTGTGTTTTATCAGTTTCTGGGCAGGAAACTCCTTTTCGACTACATTTCCAGCTGAGAATAGAAAGTGAAAAGGGCAGAAAGCCTGATGTGAGATAGAGCGGTCCTTTTTCCAGTGGAGATGGAGGATTTACCTCACAGTTTGAGAACAAATTAGAAACTGACAATGTGTCAACAAAGAATTACTTGCTTTGTCTCAGCTAATGTTTCAGAGAGGTTATCTATATCCATGCAGCAACACCGCAAACAAGCAGCAGGTTGCTGACAACTGATGTAAATAGCTACAATTCCTCTACTCTCAGGGTCATACATTACTAGCGTCATTTTCTTCTTTCCATATCAAGCAGTTGGTGGAGATAGTGATTTGTAGCACATATATACAAATGAATTCCCAGTCAACAGAGACGTAAAGAAGATTTTTTTTCTGATTTCAGGTGCTGCTCCATCAGCAAGTACTCATGGTCTGCAAAGACTCCAGTAATTTATTTTTACCTTCTGAGGGCAGGATGGGGAACAAAAATGCAAGACATGAATAGGTGGAATCTTGTTTAGATTAAACCTTCAGGTCTTTTTCTTTTCTACCTTGCATATAAGGGCATAGCATAATAAAAAACTAAGTTCCTTTCCAGGCAACCAGCAATAAGAAAGTACAGAAGCATTGACTCTGCATATGATTAGTCGGAAGTTTTTCTTATTAAGCTCTCTTTAAGATGATGATGATTGCAATTTGAATTAAGAGTCTCTTGAATGGATGCCACAAGCTTTTCTTCAATGTTTATACCCCTTTGAGCATTTTCTTCTAATGCCACTGTTAAAAATCCAGGACTGATCAGTTAAATCCAAGTTCATCTCCAGAAAATTTCTCCTTATGTACCTTTCTGGTATCTCAATCTTAACACACACAGGCAAGTATATTCCATGCTGAACTCTGCTAGTTTTAAAGACCAATTGGCCACTGACACACATCCAGTAATGTGGCCACTGACACACATCCAGTAATGACACTCTTAAGTGAGTTGTTCTCAGAGCACTCACTTAAATGCTTGTGCTGACACAGTGTCTGAATCTTCTCCCACATAATGCATACATAAATTACTGAGAATGAAATTGTACCCTGAGAAATGAGAGTTTTAAATGTGGAGTCAATTCAGCCATGAAAGTGTGAAAGGTTAGAAGTCCTACTTTCAGTACTAATTTCAGCATAACCTTACTTTTGGAGCTGTCTGAACTCCTAGGTTGCTTTCCAGCATATTTGGCTGTCTAGAATGGAAGTGGTCTGCAAAGAAGGCTTAAGAGCAAATAAACTGAATGAAAAGCTAGTCACAGTGGTCAGATTGTCTATCATGGACGTTACATCTGCCTCTCTCTGTGCAAAGCACAGGTAAGGTAAGGTAGGAGCAGACAAGGGGCAAATTTACCCCCTGGTACCTCACCAACCTCTGGACTGAGAGTAGACATAACTGCTTCTAGAGATGATGGGGTATTTCAGTGTCTGTTTGTTTGTTCCTTGGCCTCTGCTGAAGTTAAAGCTGTGCCAGCTGCTGATAACTCTAATGGTGTTTTTCTGATATCGAAACCTATTCACCAGAGATCATAATGGGAGTATCAGTGTTTAACACCAGTCTTTCTCAGCTATCAGACATTAATGGCCTTTAGTCTGTATTGACCTTACAGGCCAGAGCAAAGCCAGGAATACAGAGGGTGAGAAGGCCTATGGCTGCTTTATTTAAATAATACAGAAACAGAGATGCGACAGATTTGAAAAGGAGTCTTGTAAGGTTTTACCTCTTTGCAGTCATTAAGGGAAAAGCTGTTTACTTGTTTTAAAATAGAGGGGGAAAATAAAACCTCACACAAAAATACTATGCAATAGATGAACACATGTGCCTTGGGAGGAACACAATTTAGACTCAGAAGCATCATTGTACTTCTCACAATTACATTTGTTCACCTGCTTCTTAAGTGTACGCTTGTGGCTTGTTAACAAAATGGAATTGTTTGCTATACAGAGACTCCTAGGTGCAAAGTTAGAACTAGTCTTGTATTTTTGTCCTCCCATTGTACTGTGTGGCAGGTTTTTGAGTTTTTCTTGAGTTTTGAATGTATCTTCTTTGTGTTCCTTGTAATTATGGAAGTACAATCTCTTAAGCCTACTTTGTCCTTCAAATTAACATGGCAAAAATATCTATTCAGGTAATGAGGCACGGGTGTGCCTTGTAGGCACTCCATGAAGAATTCTTTACTAGGGAATCAGCCCAAAGTTACTCAGCGCATTTCTGTAATTGTGCTACATTGGGCAAATCCAGTATTTTAAATAGCCCACATGCCCACATTTCCACCTGAGTAGGGTGACACTAAGTTGCACACTTGGGTCGTAATAAATAACAGGGAAGGAAACCCAATTAGTTTAAGTAGACTTGCTAAACAGAACTTTGCTGGGTATTTTCACTCCCTTCTTTAATCAAACTCTTCACTTCTTTATTTTGCTTCAAGAAGATGATAGAAGTTTCCATTATTGTCATTCATGTCAATTAGCAGTTGGTATCATTTCTTCATTCTTTTGTCCTTCCTTCTCCTTCTGCTTTCTTTTTATAGCAACGGTATTAATGTGTGTGAGACACTCTGCTCCAGCTCCAGACAGTCATTTTTCAAATAACCCCTTTGTGTATCAGATCCCCAATCTGTAATTTTTTGGATCAAATGGTCTGATTGTTCCTCTATGTGCTTGTAACTTCATCCAAAGTATTGTCAGACATTGGCACCGTTTTGATCAAATTCTCAGAAGACATTACTGAATATTTACTGCCTAAAATAACCAATAATTATTTTACTTTCTCTGTGATTTTTTCCCTTTTAAACTCTATTTTTTTCTGACAATAGATGTTTCAGTCCATAATTTTTTTAACTTTTTACTGCCCTGTGCGCATTTATTTGCAGTTAGGGGGGGAGTGGGATAACATTTTTTTCCTTTCAGCAGTTGTTTTGCACAATTTAAGCATTATGACACTCTCCCTTTTTTATTTCCATTGTAAAAACATCTTCATGCACTTAATCCTACCTTTGAAAATGCAAAAACAGTTGTCATTCAGACTGGAGATTACTGTCCAAAAGGTTGGTTAAAAAAATGAGTGTGCTATGTATCAAAGCTCTTCAAGATCAACAGCCAGCTTCTTCTCACAGATCATTTCTAAAAGATAAATAATTTTCAGTGTCTGTCATATAAAACTGAGCACTCTGTTGTGATGACCTTCTTTTATCTGGAGACTGCAAGTTTGGTTGTATCATCTGTAGAGACTGTTTAATTAAGACTCCAGAATTTTTTTCTCCAAAACAATGCAATAGCATGAAGCCCTTGGGCAGCGGAATTATAGAGCAAAGAAATATTACAAGTAAAGGTGGAATTCAATGATTTGTAAAATCTGATAAGAACCATTTTACCCCCCTATGTGTTTCAATTCAATCAGCCGTTCTTGTAGCAGACTGTTAGAAATACTCCTGTTTTCTACAAAATCACTGACTCTATTCTCTCATCACAGCCCTCTTCACACCTCTTTCTCCCACTTCTTTGAATCTGGTTAGCTAATCATAATGCTTATGAAAGTAACACCTTTGAGGAAAGCTTATAACTGCTGATTATACTATTTATTTCCTTTTAATGTGTCAATAAAAAGGTAATTACATTTCATTTGGTTTTAGAGTTATAATTGACTTAGAGGAAAAAATTTGCCTGTTGGAACCAAAACTCAGAGATTAAAGGAAAAATAAAAACAATAAACTTGCTATTTTTTTCACGATAGAAGACTTTACTATTAAAAAATCAATTAACAGATTCTTTGAAATAATTATTTTGAAACCAAAATTACCATAACTTCCTCTAAAAGATGTTGTTCCGAATAAATTATCAGGTACTGGAGAATTATATCCATGTCAGGATAGTTATATTACAATGAATAGCAGGTATACATTTGAAAACCCTTTGTTATTTACTGCCATCGCCATCCTCTGCCTTCTCTCAACTTTTCTCATAGTCTTTAACTGAAAATACTGTGGAATCATCATCATATCACATGAAAAAGCCCAACAACTCTCTGAGGACAGCATCTGCTGATTTTATATTTGGTCACCCTTACTAGCGTGCTTACAACTGGTGATAAGTGGGAAAATGTATCCCTTGCAAAATTTGCCTTCACTGGTGTTAAATGCAAAGCCATGTTGACTGAGGCTGGGATATACCGAACAGCTTATGTGTACCCTTCTTTTTATCAGTATGCTAGCTTGTGTATAACAGCTTTTATCACCTGTATAACTTCATCAACTTCAATTGAGCCATGCTTTATTGGCATCAGTGTAAGTGTGGATAAGAACAGATCCTGAAAAAATTGTTTCCGGTGACACATAAATAGTCTCATGTTAATGGCAGTTTTTATCTTCATCTTGTTGATAGCCTTATTTGTTCAGTAGCTCTTAATTTTATTCAGCATCTTAATAGCAATATATAGTGGTCCTTGTACCACCACAAACTATTTTGTGTATGATTTTCACAGTCTTGCTTTATCCCTTGTAGGATGAAATGATTTCTAAAAGGCTTGCAAAGATGAAGCCTTGTGATGCTGTTCATTGTGGTATGCAAGCATATACTGCTCACACTTGAAAAAGTTTGTGATTGTGCATTTTGGAAATAGGTTGCCTGTAGGCAGTTTTGTGAATTTTAATGCAGTATTCTGTGACAGCTACTGAGAGCTGACTGTTTCCTCAGAGACAAGAAGTGTCCCCTTGAACACTGACCCTCAGAGAGAAATACGCAATCACTTAGGCTGAATAATCCAGGCTCTAGAAGATCTCCCCATTATTATTTTTTCCACCATTCCTAGGTCATTTCTACAGACTGAGTTTTGAAGTCATCTGTCACCTTAACACAAACTAGTCTCTTATGAAAGGCTCTAGATCATCTTTTTTATTAGTAGCAGTGTATGAAACTGAGTGGTATTAACAGCATACATTCAAATACTAGTTTCATTGAGAAATCTGCCAAAACTTAACATCTGTGCTTTAATTCATGCATGAAGTACAGAATCTGCAAATATCCCCCCTCTGAAAGAAAGATTTTTGAAATCAAGTTATTTAAAGCAAACTAGAAGAAAAATACACAACATTTCTCAAGGAACTATAAAATTAAGTGGGAAATATGCCTACTGAATATTTCATGTCTTTACGTGTCTGTCCAGCACTGGTGTAGGAAAAGCAAACACATGAGTGAGTGAGCTTGAGAGTGGCACTTTTTGACAGAGTTACACACTATGAATGGAGTCAATCAAGTGGGGAGTGAAAAATTCATTTTCTGACAGGGGTGTCAGCAGAATCATCAGGCGCTGATGACAACAAATCCATAGCTGGAGAAAAAACTGACAGGGTGGAAAACAAGAGACTGCAATACTGCTCCCTCCTTTTCAGCTGTCCAGAACGTAATTTCACAGCAATTATTGCCCCAGCTGGTTTTACTAACTGCAGGCCTTAGATCCTGATCTTGTTACAGGGCATGATGTGCAAAAAATTACATAAAAGTGGAGAAAAATGCTGTCTCATGGAAAGGAAATGTTATTCCTCCCACTGTAAGGTTTGGGGAGGATAGGTAGAGAAGGACTGCTGTAGATTTTAGAAGAATTTGAAGAGTGTTACTGACCTTTTCTCAGGTTAACTCAACAGAATCTATAGGTTAGTAAATCATCCCTCTTTTTGATATGTACGAGGTTTCTGATTTACATAATTGTTATGCTTTGGTTTATTAAAGTGAGCCATAAAAGCAAGACTAAGTTTACAACAAAGGGATAAAGGGATGAAGATGTTTTAAAGCAGTAACTTTTTGTTGTTTGTTGTTCACATGTTAAGTGCACTCTGTGGACTATAGTGACGAGGGTCCCATTTCCAACACAGCATGGAGTGGGTGATCTCGTCAACTGTAAAATGAAGCCATAAGAGCACAGCATGAAAATGTATTAGCAACAGTTAGATAAGGGAGACCTCAGCTAGGCGTATACACTTTCAATTGGTGAAATAATGCTTGTACAAATTGGTTTTGGTACATTAAGTACCTTTCACAGCCAAAATTAAAAAAAAAGAAAAAAAAAAGTAGTTGAAAATAAATAAATAAATAGAGACACATAATTGCACATACAAAAGCCAGAGCTGTGTTTTTTCTCTCTCACAAAGTAATTTCATGCAGAATTTTTTTATTGAAATTGTTTCCCAAGTTGACAGATCTTGTGTACAATGATAAATGACAAAGTCCTATACAGCTGTCAGCCTGTGCTCAGGGAAATTGCACAAAAACTCCCCAATAATAATAATAAATATGCGTTTCTCCAAACAGAAGGTATTTTAAGCTAGTAAGCACAGTGGTGCAGTAAAGTAGTATTAAACAGCAGTGAGGTGAAGCTGAGAAAAGATTTATATATTTGTACTAATCTAGCAGCTCTTTACTGGCTATGACATGCTGACAAGGAAACAAGGGTTATGAAAAATGATCTGACACTATGCTGCTAAATCTATGAATTTCAAAGTGTGGAATAGTTTGTGGCTTGCCAGGATTGAATGCCTGAGTTATTTCAATGATTGTTACAGAAAAAGTAAGACTGTGATAACAAACAGTAAATGCATTAGTACCATAAGGAAGCGAGTTAAGTAAAGTGACACAGATGACAGTAACGTGTCTTTTGGAAAAGTTATAGAATTTGAAACAGAAGATTAAAGGTGCTCAGTCAATTGAAAACATATTTTAAAAGCACCCCTCTCCGCTACAAGGAATGGTCACATAGAATTGCCAAAACAATGCTGAAGATCATTCTGTACGAGCCATATGCCAGATCCTAAAATAGGTTGAACACTTGTGGTTAAGAAGACTTCTAGACTGTAACATCAACTGGGTGTCTGAGTTAAGAAAGTACTGTTCATATGTAGGCCTCAAATACTGAAACCTCAGTTCAGCACTCCATTGAATAAAACACACAGTGTGTTTTAATAAAATATAACATTGTTATCTCATATGTGTTGTAGAGGAGGTGCTAACAGTGTCTGCTGTGGAATGTTATTTATTGCATAGAGAAGACAAGCTTTAATAGTTTTCGTCTTCTTTTCTAATGTCAGGTTTCAGTAGCTGAAAATGTTATTGAGTTTTAGTGTTCTTTGACTTCTGCAGGAATTAAAAATATTTCTTTGCATCAGGTTACTTGTCTGCAGGTATTTTTTGAGATTGATATTAAGCTCAGCTAAGACATTGTTCAAATTTAGCATAGTGCAAAATAAAGAATACAACATTTGCAATTATGAGTACATCTTTCAAAGAGTCAGGGTCAGAAAAGGTCAGAAAGAGACCGGTTAAATGTTGTAGTCACATTAATTCTTCACAATGTTTTGCTGCATACCAGAACTTCCTTATGTTTCCCCAAGTTTTACAAAATAGACTAATTTTCAGTGATTTTTATGACAAACTGTATGTTGTTAATTAACAAAAAATTGAAAAAGTTAAACTACTACAGGTTGTTGATCAAAATGTATCAGAATTCTTTTTTTAATTATTAAATAAATGTTCAAAAAACTTTAAAAAATTGTTTACACCAATGACAGCCTCGTGTTTTCTCCCAGTCATTTACTCTTTGGGTTTTTAAGGAAGCTTTGGAGATCTGCTGATTCGTGTTTTGCCTCAGAGAGGATAGATGTCTTGACAACAAAAAAATCATTGTCTTTCTGAGGTGAAATGGCCAGCATCAGTTTAACCATTGTGGCCTCAGCCACATATGTGAGAGCAATATTTTAGTAGTTTTACAAATTCAATAAATGTATAACCTTAGATTAGAAAGCAAACAAACAAGACCAATATAACAGTATCAATCAAACAAACAGAAAACCCCCACCAAAAAAATTTAAAAATAGGGAAGGGAAGGGAAGGGAAGGGAAGGGA
>VZTU01034278.1:39527-47027 GCA_013400835.1 Zapornia atra
GGAAGGGAAGGGAAGGGAAGGGAAGGGAAGGGGGGGAAGGATAAAATGTGATAGAACAGAAAACTGGATAAAATAAATATGGGAAAGCAGGAATACAATGCACTTCTTATTGTAGATAATCTAGTTGTTACAGACATGAGCTGTGACTGGTATCTGTATCACTACAGACTTGGAATAATTGGCTAAATTAACCTTCTAGAGTCAGTCATCTTTGTTAAAAATGTGTGAAACCATATGCTAAAGCATGAAATTTCATACATCATATATTTAATACAATTTTGCTCAAAATTACAAATGAAAGTATTACAAATATTGCATTTCTCTTTTGCTTATCTCTTTGATCTATTTCAATAAACATGGGCAGGTCTATACCTTCATATTTTAGGGCCTGCAGGAAGTTTAATGAACTGTTTATTATTTTTATAATCGTTTCTATGTATGTTCCTGCATACCCTGATAACACGTTGCAATGGAATATTGCAATGGGACACACAGACAGGAAATGTTTTTTAACAATTCTGAAAATGAGCTATATTTTTGGCTGTATTCCTTCACTTCTAAATTCTCACAGTTCAATCATGGCTGCTGCTGAAGCCTTGATGTTACATGTAAGGAGCATGTCTGTGACAGCAGCAGTCCCTAGACCCAGATAAATTGAACCAACCATGGCTTAAAGTGACAGAGTCACCTTCTGAGAGGAAAAGACATTTTCTTTTACAGTGGAGATAAAAGCCACGTATCCACCTCACTAAATTATCAAGCTAGTATAATTCTGACATTAAAAACCTAACTGAAAGAGCAAAGAGTAGATGCCCTCAGGAGAAGAGAGACATGAATCTTCTCTCCACAGTCATGTTCTCTTCTTAAAAGTGTTGTGTCCTTTGACTTGACTTAGTTCTTCCTCCATCAGAGTCCATGTACCAGGAAATTAGTTACAGAACTGGACTTTGTTGATTTGTACATATCAAAAGATTGTGAAGAGAAAGCACAAATGCCTATCCTCTTTCTTTGGATTGCTCAAGAAGTTTGATCTGTTTTTCTTGATTGCTGTCTCACAGTGCTAAGCATGGTAAAAAACTAAATTCAAGGTAAAAGAAACTTAATTTTAAAACTCCGAGAATAAGGGAAATCCTGAAATGTAAAAATAAAGGGTTGGTTTTTATCAAATTTTATGCAGTCTGACTTAATTGGGAAGTCAATGTTTTTTACTCAAACTAAGAGAAGAGGATAAACCTCCTCTCCTTCCCTTGAAGTCTAACCTGTTTCATTTTCCTGTTCAGGTAGATTCCTCTGGTAACTTCACAGGAGATATGTCTTCCAGTCAGAATGAGATGTTTCCCTACTCTTACTCTTTTATTGGGTAGTTAACCATGTTCCTTCTTGAGCTAATGCGGCGAAGATGCGAAGTTCACCTACTCACTTTGAAACATTGTCAACAAAGCCACTTTTTAAACCAAGGTCCACAGTCTAATGAAAAGCAGCTCCACGATCCCGAAGTTATCTCCATCATAGTTCAATGGGAATTTTTTCGAAGTCCTTCACCACGACAAAATCTTTGAAACAGGCAGAAGAAACAATGTTCAACTATGCTTCCAGAGGATTAAACTCTACTACCTTGCAACATACAAACCAGTGCTGATGGCCTTATGCCACTGGCTACAGAATAAAGCGTAATTCTGTGTAAACCAGACGGTTTTGGGTAGAGCTTGTGATTAAGAAATTCAAAGAGGTGTTAGTCCTAAAATTAGCAATCTATTATAATGCCATAAGTGAACTTATTTGTTCTTTTTTATTCTGACGTTCCATTTTCCACTTTCTTCCTATCCCTTCTATCAACAGCCCTGGAACAAGAAGGGAAAAGAGGAGTGTTAGTTTTTCACCATGAACATAGTGCTCCCGCTTTTAATTCCAAAGGAACACCCCCCTTGAGACAAAGTCCATCACTTCTTGTTACATCATGGCCAAGTCTCTAGTGTCTGGATCAGTGATAGCCCCACAGGCAGGGTCTTCTGCATGACTGTGTGATGCTGAAATAGCAGCATTTGACAAATTTAAAACTTGCTGTTTGTGCAGTCACTAAAAACTGCACCATTAGCCGTTTTTTCAGATTGCATGAGTGCAGATCATTAAGTGTTATTACAGTATTAATTATTAGAAATGTCTTGTACTAGCCAAATTAAATTGGGATAGTCAACGACCTGCAAGTTCCCAATACCACGGATAATTTAACAAGATATCTGCCATACTGTGCAAGGTATCTTCACACGTCAGTCACACTGTTTAACACTAAATATCAATTTAAGATTTTTCTTTCAAAGTTTAGAAAACAGCCTATGTTTGGTATAATCTTATCTGGCATAAGCAAATAATGATGTTTCTGTGAAGATTGTATCCTCTGAAAGGTGAGAGTTAAAAATCTATAGCATGTGTACTTAGTTTTAACTAATGCTTAACACTTTTGTGTACATCCTGACTGCCATCATGGTTTTACATTATTTCTTTGGCTATTAATCTATATTGAATTGATAAAGAGTTTGAAATTTAAAAAAAAAACAAACCTATTTTACATTGTATTGACTGATTATCTATGGGAAGAACAATTACTGGATACTTTCCATTGTCCAGAGTAGAATGCTTTTCGCAATCTTTTCTACAACACTTGCAGTACCTCCAGACAGACAGAGCTCAGGTCTCTTGTTGACCTCGCTACATCCATCTGGCTGAAAACAGTGTATTACTGCCTCTGTACTGTAGTTATGCCTGACAAATACTGCTTGGCAGTCTCAGATTCCAATCAAGCTGGGTTTGGTTAGTGGGACTTTCCTTTCATTGAATATAAATGTTTGTGTACAGTGACTGTCCAAGCACTGTGACACATTCAGCATGTGTTCAAGTTTTCAATTAAAGCTTGTCTTCAGCCATTTGAAGGTGTTCTTGCTTGGAAATGAGTCTCTGGAACAAAGGGAGAAAAGCAGATACATGAAAAGAAATGAACAACTGTCATTAGCTAAATCTCTGAATGCTAATACAGTTCTGCTTGCTACTTCAGGTGATAGACAGCCAAAGAGTTGACACAGAGAAATATGTACAATTAAAAAAGTAAAAGAGAAAAAACCCACAACATTAAGAGACAGCATCCTGTTTTCTATCCCTCACTTTCTTTGTGCTAAATAATACCTATAGCCATGCCTACAGTTGCACAGCCAACTGAGGGGATATTCACCCTTCCTTGGTGGAGGTATCGCTGCAGTTGTGTTTAGTTATCTGTTACTATCAAGAGTGAAGCTGGACTTTGAAAATAGTGCTGCCAGTATTATCAGTTTGCCTGTATATCTCCTATGGTACACATGAATTCTCTTACTGCCCCAGAGCCTGCCACTCCCATTTTATTAACATTGCTGTTAAGTGTTGCCCAGGAGACCTTTGATTTTAAAAGATTTCCAAACAAAATTACATTTTTAAAACTTTGTATGTTATTTTGTAAAAGAACTATCCGTTTCTTTGAAATTAAAGCAGAAAAGCTATTGCTCTCTCTCTGATTACTGATTGGCAATGCAAGTTGATTCATTGGCCTCAGAAGAAAAGACTGGAAGTGAGAAAGTGATAGGGACTGAGTAAAAGCCCTTCTTTTAAGTAGTCCCACCCACTTATTCCATCTCCCTTACCACTGCACTGACAGTTTTAGTACCTTGAGATGCCTTGAAGTTGTAACGTCCTCTGGTTGGCTGGCACTGGAGATAGATCTTTAGCTTTGACATACTCCACCAGGGCTATCAGCTGAGCCAGTGAAGTGTTGAACCACCTGCTGAACATCATATGTTAGCTGTAGATCATGTATGCTTCTCTACCCTTGCGCATCAAACGCTCATGATGTATATGTACATTTGTAATTTTTTGGTGTGTTGAAACATAACAAGGTTTTCATTATCACCCACCCTGCATTTGAGTACTTCAGAGACCAGTTATGAATTTCATATATTATTTTTCTCTTGTTTTCATCATCTGCTTTGACAAAAGAAGGGTTTTGATATGAATGTATCTATAAATCTTTCAACTATAGTCATAAAACTTTATGAAAGGTTAGCTTTTTCACATCTGGTCAGATTTGCTTGATGGTAACTTAGAGAAAGCAGTTGAACAGTTTTATTTAGCTGACAAACTCCCATTAGAGACACAGTGAGACTTAAGGTGACAGATTCACTTAGGAAGAGAAAAGAAAAAAGACTTGCTTATTTACTTCAGTCAATTCATTATGTTTCTATTCCTTTGCATTATTTCCCTGAGATAAACTTCCTAAGGAGGAGAAAGGAAATATAAAACAAAAGAAACCTATACTTGTCTAACAACCTCTAGATATCAGCACGTGAGTGGGAAAAGTAGTTTAGTCTGTGCTTGTTTTAAACCCAGACATATCCACTTTGCAGGCTGACTTTTTCCACACTCAGAAACCAAACACTGAGCAAAGAAATCAGTACACCAGCCTGTGGGACATGCAGCCCCATCGCTCTGTGTGGAATTCGGGAGTCAGGAATGTCCACTTCTGGGGAAAGGCACCAGCTAGCTTAGATGTTACATTTGTTCTATTTCCCTATGGGCTCCTTAATCAGGGAATCAGCAAAGTTCACAGAAACAGTGCATTCCCCAAGAAAACAGATAAATAAGTCGAGGTTCTGCCTAAAATGCAGTTTATTAGTTACTCTGGAACTTACTTACTTAAAAAGCATGTGGCCGAATATGGCATAGAAAATGGATTTCATTTTGCCTTCCCAGAAAATAATTAGAAAGGTTTCCACAGAGACAGTTCACTTTAAATAATTTTACTTTTAAAATTGGCTGTTATAAAGGCATTAATATAGTCTGATAAATATAAGACAAATCCAGTAATTTTCATTCACTTAGCAAGTATGAAAGAGTGGAGAAGCAACCTGAAGTGAACAAAGGGTCAAGCAGCAGGAAATTTATGCTATGAACACCAATTCACACCTGTTAACTACTGTGACTAGGCAGCAGACAACACCAAGCATATCATTTAAATGGACTTTTCACAACTAGGTGTGCCATTAATTCACTGATTGGGGTCATTGAATCTGTTCCCTAGCAATTGTCCCAATTAAGCAGTCGTGCTATTTATCAGGGTGCTTATTAAGTTGATTTGTGAGTGTGTCTGTGTACCTTTGCTTTAAACCTATATATACAATAAACAGCTGTTTCTAAAAAAAAAGTGTATTCCCACTAGTAAAAAATAAATAAAGAGTCACACGTGAATGTGTTAATAATGTAGGGTAATAACCTCAGCAGAGAAAATGAGAAAAAAAAAAAGAAACAAAGAGCCAGTAAGTATGAATAAATCATTGTGCCCCAAGAGTATATAATGTAGAATTTATATAGATGCCTGACTACAAAAGTATCTACAGATTTTGTCTTTTTGGCATTATTTGCCAAAACTCTGACTGTGAAGCTTAATTATGGATTTGATTTTCAACAGTGTCAAATGCTGATTAAAATGGAGTTGAAAAGGGGCACAAATGAATGACTGCCTGCTGTGCATGGGGTTATGTTCAATCATTGAGGATGCTTATAAGGGATCAATGAACAGGAACTCATTATATCCTGGCCAAAACTAGCCATAAGCCTGGGAAAAATGCTTATCTGCAGTCCAGCTAGGTCTACGAGGGTTAAATTATATATTGTTTTTACTGTTGTTTCATTTCACAAAACTGCAAAAGTCCAGGCAACATTTTGTCAGAAAAAAACAATAAAGAATATGAAAAGCCCATCTTCACAGAACATTGGACGTTGCAAAACAACCTACAGCTATTATCGGATATATCAAAACTGACAAGTAAAACTTTGGCTGTTGATTGAACAATATTTCACATGGACAGCACAAGCTCGTCCGCATTCACTTTTAAATGGAGCTGCTTATCCTAGAGAACTATGGGTAGGAAGTTTATGAGCTTAATTGAATTGGTGGTATTTGGATGATTGAAAAAAATTGGTGACATTGCAAAACTGGTCGTTAGATTTTCAAGAGCAAAGCACCTCTCTTGCTCAACACTGAGCTCTAGGAGTGGCAGTGGATTTCAAGAGATACTAATCCTGTTCACATGCCTTTTCAAGGCACTCAGTAATGGTTTATGGATCAATTGTTAATGTATTTGCAATTCATTTTCCTGTGCCTAAAAGAAAAAAAATAGGACCGTGAATACTAAATCTTAATGGATTGACACGTACATTAGTTTCCATGTCTTAATACAGCCTCATTTTTTCAAGGAAATATTTTGTCTTTTTTGACATCCAGCTGCAATCTAGTCACCCCCCAGTCTCTGCCACATCCCCACACATCTTTCTTGCAAGTTTTAAAGCCGTATTTTATTATATCTCTAACCTTATGACAAACTTCAAAAAAGAAGTTAAACTCCTCTGAAAACAATTTTATTCTTTTTTATTCTTATGCGCTCTACAAAAAGGAAAATAGAGAGGGGAGGCTAGTGAAAAATGGTTTGTGAATCTTTGTTACTGTGCAGATATGTGTTAAGGATGAGCTTTCTGCTTACATTCGTGGACTCTGTAGTAAAGAAAAAATTAGCACATTCTGTTGTATACATGCAGTGTTGTTGACTGTCTACCTGAAAGCACATCAAACGCCTTGTCCCAGGAGGCAGTTCTGGAGAGAGAGTGAGTGCTGAGGGGAGGGATGTGTTATTGCACGCTTCACAGAGCTCCAGAATGGCACCAAGGCACACTGAGACTACTGCACTGACATCCACCACAAGGTCTTGTTTTTCTGCAAGGTGTTGTATTAAAATTTTACGATTGCCATTATTGGCTGGAAAAAAAAAAGGTGGATCTTCTCAAGGCATTTACCCCTAACATTGTTCAGTTATTTTTCCAGTTGGGAGCAATTGGCTATTCCACTGTAAGAATACTATAAAATCTCATTTTTAGTATGCAGATGCATAGACACCAAAAAAAACCCCAAAACCCAATAACTCTGAATTTCAACTATCACATTCCAGACTCCAGTAGTATTTGGCTATGAAGGTGGGAAGTAGCTGGAGAGTGCCTGACAACAAAGAATTGAGGAACAGTCATGCCATGACAGCTGTGCAAAAAATGGAGTATGCAACGATCAGAAAAGGAATTAAATCTACAAAAAACAGTTTGCATTTTGGAAACCATGTAATCTTTTTTAGCTGATATAAGTTTAAGTCAAGTACTATTTCTGGATTCCTAAAATCAGATTGAGAAAAGCAACAGGAATCAGAGTCCTATATTTTTAACTATGGAGAAAGATTCTTTCAGCAGAGTTGGTTTGTTGTCTAATAAAAGAAAAAAAATATGATATTTGGTTTTCTTTTGGTCTCTCCTTCACTGGACCTGAGTAGCTGTTCTGCTTTGTTTTCCATGCGGCATGCTCATAAATATTTAATAGTTTAAAATTAATTTTAAAAACTTATAACTAGACACTGATTTATTACTGGCTCTAGATGTGGATTC
>VZTU01034278.1:52027-78312 GCA_013400835.1 Zapornia atra
TTATCTCGGATGGACTTAAACAGAACTACTGCAGCATTACATGTCAAATTGTTGATTAATACACATTTCAACTTTCACTCCCAGTGACAAATTTTGTCTACACCCATTGCTTTGGTTAGGCAACTGGTTTCTGTGGGCTGAGGCAGGGTGGCTTAACCTGCTGAGCTGGGAAGTAAACTCTTGTTGTCTAGGATGTGCAGTCAGAGTTAGAGCTTCCTTACTTATTTTAGTCTATTATTTCATTTTTCTCTTTTTTTTTTTTTTTTTTTGAAGAAGGAAAAGACACAGAAGCAGAATCCCAGTAGGAATCTGATAAAATATTTGTAAAATTAATAGCCGAATAAGGCATTCACATAGAAAACACATTATGCGAGATGATTACCTTGTAGCCAGAATGAGGTATTTCATATAATCTGAAATTCAAATGGTTTTATTAAATGAAGGATGTAAGATGTTTCAAAATTGAATACTAAGCACAAGTTGCTAACTGTCAGTCAAACCTATCAGTGAACTCAGCTGCATTGGCTTAAAATCGCATGCTAATGTAAACACACTCTTCAGCTCCTGTTGAAGGAAAATGACAATTTAGCAAATGTTATAATCCTTTAGGGCAAGCCCAAATCTTCAAACTCAGAATGAAGACACAAAACTCTGACATCCCAGGATGAGCTCTGGAAAAGAGCTATGACTGCCAGGGTATGTCTTTTGTTCCAGTACAAATATGACAGCAACTCATACCCACATAATTTTTAAGCATTAAGTACTGGTACGAGAAACAGTATAGCCATTACAGCAATTCCTCTCTGCACATCCAACCAACTCTTGTCCTTATGAGGGACTTAGAATCATAGAATCATTGAATATCCTGAGCTGGAAGTGACCTGTAAGTATCATTGAGTCCAACTCCTGGCTCCACATAGGACCAGACAGGGCAGAGCATGGGACTGAGTGCATCATCCCAACGCTTCTTGAATTCAGTTAAGCTCAGTGCTGTGACTTCTTCGCTGGGGAGCCTGTTCCAGTGCCCAATCACCCTCTGTGTAATGAACCTTTTCCTAATATCCAACCTAAGCCTCCCTTGTCGCAGCTTCATGCTGTTCCCTCGGGTTCTATCACTGGTCACCAAAGAGAGGAGATCAGTGTCTGCCCCTTATCAGAAAGCCACAGACCAGAATGAGGTGTCCCCTCAGCCTCCTCTTCTCCAGGCTGAACAAACCAAGGGTCTTCAGCCTCTCCTTGTAAGACTTCCCTTCCAGACTCTCCTCTGGACACTGTCCAATATTTTTGTGTCCCTCTTGTATTGTGGCACCCAAAACTGCACACAGTGCTCAAGGGGAGGCAAATTTACTTAAGACACCCTCTAGTCCTGAGCCAAGGCTGTTTATGAAAATGTTGAAAAGAACTGGACCTACAATGGAGCCCTGGGGAACCCCACTCATGACTGGCCACCAGCCAGATATAACTGTATTTACTATCACCCTCTGGACCCAACGAATCAGCCAATCGCCCACCCAACGCATTATGGTTTGTCTAGTTGTATGCTGGACATGGTGTCCAGCAAGGTACTGTGAGACACAGTATCAAAAGCCTTACTGAAATCCAAAAATATAATATCAACTGTTCCTCTGTCCCTTAATATAAATATAACCTTACTGTCTTCCATGTTCATAGATAAACATTTGACAAAGTTGTAACAATTCTTTCTTATTTATTAGCAGCATTAAAATACAGCAAACAAAACACCCCAAAAGCACACAGTTCCTGGTATTAAACTTCACTGTGAATCTGAAGTCACTTGCATGTCTGAAGGGCTTTGACAGGAAAAACGTGAGTAGAAATTGCTATACATGCCTGTAAATGCTCAATTTGGAATATTTGCACCAAAATATTACACTTCACAGAAAAGATCTTACTTTAATCTTCAAGTCATTTTACTCTACTGGTTTTCTTGACCTCTGATTTACACTGAGGCAGGTAAGAAGAGAATCAGGACCAAAGAGAATACTAAGACAGATTTTTAGATGACAATAGCACAAAATCTTGTTAAAGCTACTTGTCAGAAAGAGGGATAAAGGCCAAACCGGAGAATGTAAGTCCCAGAAGTACATACAACTCAGTGTTTAAGGAAGATGTCAGTTTTTCATCATTTAGTGACTCATGTCCCTTATTTCCTATTTCAGACGTTTTTCTATAAAACTATAGAGAATCTCTGTGTTCCACCTGTGGTATTCATTCCTCCTCTTGTCAATAATTTAATACTGATCTATGAAAATACATCCTCTTGCTTGCTTTCAGCTTCTTTTTTTAATCTCTTTTTATACAACTAAAATGAAAAACACTGGTACAGAAAGGAGGATATATCAGCAGTCTTACTGAACAAAACCTAATAGAAATAACATTTCTAGAAGTGTTACAACAATATTCCCATTAATTCAGTAAAGCAGATATTGTTTGTTTGCATGCTTTTGCAGTCTCCAAAATTGTGAGATAAATATCTAGAAAATAAAGGTTATTTCTCCTGTATAAATATTTTAAAATATTTCATTTAGGTAGCATTTATTAGGTTGAACAATTTTTAACAATCATCAAATTGGCATTTATCTTTCATGGTAATAAAAATAGAAAGAAATATTTTATAAAAATCTCTTGAACCTTATTGCTTTTCTCATATGTATCAATTATTAAGTACTATTGAGTCCCGAGTCTGACTGAAACGTCTGGAGGCCACGCGAATTACAATATCAAACTACTGTAATGTATATGTCTCTTTTTGTAGCATCCATCAGTTAGTGCATAAGGCCTGTTGATATTAGGTCTGTATTAACATGGACCAAAACCACGACTGTCCCCATAAAGAACTACCCCAGCTTTGCTGCTGTGGGCACATACAGTTCTGGGAAGCCGAACTAAAATAAAGGGCTTGTGACCAAGCCAGACCCAGCAATGAAGGATGTTTTGATGTCTTTTGGTTGAGTTAGCTTCCTCCAAGGATACAATTTGATTCCAATAATCCTTCAGCTGAGGATCTAATTCCCTCTGTTGCTGGCTCTCCTGCTCAGTTTTGCTCTCTTTTTGCCCCTAAGCTGTGCTGATTCCTCTGTTTGCACGGCCATGCTCCAATTCAGACCTACACAACAATGTTTTTAAAAAACATTTTTGGAAGGCTTTTAAAAAATCAGGCAATTTCCAAGGCAGATTTAGAGTATGGCTGCGCAAACTGGCACCACCAAGAGCATGCCTCTGTTTGAGGAGTGTAAGTGCAGCAGTGGATGGGAATCTGCAGTAAAGACCAGCCGTCTACCCTTCAAACCAGCCAGGCCACCTGACAATTTGTGACACGGAATCACACCCAAATCGGAAATACCCATAAGCTAAACCTGCCCATTGAAACTGCCTGATTTTATTAT
The DNA here is from genome assembly GCA_013400835.1 of Zapornia atra. NCBI lineage: Eukaryota > Metazoa > Chordata > Aves > Gruiformes > Rallidae > Zapornia > Zapornia atra. The sequence goes on from VZTU01034278.1 coordinate 55,435, forward strand.
TTTTCAGATGAAGGTTTGAAACACCCTCAAGTAACTCAAGCAAGAAGGCCTTCATACAGAAAACTTTAAAATGCCACACCAAGTACTCTGTGGATATCTCAAAGAGATGAGCTAACAGAGCTGTTCATTACCTTCACAGTTGCCCATTACTCCATGCTTTGCAATTCTACCTGATGTTCACACCTCTGAAGACTTGCAGCCTTGTCAGAATTCACAAAAACCTTTTTTCAGTAATAACATAAAGGTTAGTTATAAATCTTAAAACATCAAAAGTGGCAAATATAAATACTACTTTTAATTTACAAATATTTTTAATTTTAACCAGGATCAATTCTACCCTGTGATAGTGTATCTCTTTTTGATAGAAATCATTTAAGTTCCCTGAATTGGAGTACAAACTTCACAGTCAGAATATCTGAATTTGGTTTTGTACTTTAATTTCCCCATGAAACAACAACAATAAAAATTCCCATTAAGAATAATCTTTGTCTGTATTACTTCCTTTATAGTGAATGAAAGAGCAATACCTCTGAAAGTGTGGTATAGACAACTGCACAGACATCATGGACATCACAGACATGAATCAACAAAATAAGAAACAGTCTATTTCTACCTGTAAACTCCGAGTCTCATGTAAAAAGAAAAACGTTTGTTAAAGACTAATGTATTTATTTTTACTATGTAGGCATTCACATTTGCAGTGAATACGCAGACTGTAATTCAGCATCTTTGGAATAGCCCATCCTGTACAACAGTTAACAGAGATGTGGTTCCAGTCAATAATATAATGGCTTAATTATAAACTAATTTTTATGTATTACTTGCATACAATACATTAATTCCTTAATAGAAATTAAAAGACCTGCTTTGTACAAGTTAAGAAATATTTGCAAGCCTAAATGCTACTTAATTATTAATATACCTCTGTATTTGTGTTTTCCACGAATACATAACCCCAGGACTCTGCTGGGACAGTACATTATATGACTTGTTTAAACATAGGTCATACGCCAGTAAAATATGTTTTAAATAAATAGTGCTAAAAGGAATTTAAAATAGTACCTCTTATCCCTAAGGGTAATAGAGAGCATCATGTGAATTAAAATCGGAAGGCACTCAGCTACATTATTCCTCTTCCTCAATCAAGCTGTCACTGGCTGGTCTCAGCTCCCATCCTGCCTCGCTGGGATCGTTCAGTGTTAGGGAGGTGCAGGAGTGCTGAGATCTTTTTCCCTCTGGTAAGCACTGAGAGCTTGCTTTAGCTTATACAAAATTCCAGAGATGTCGGGCCATTGCAGGACTGAACCCTACACTTTTTTTAAAAACGATTACGGTAAGAGCATACCAACAGTCATTGCTGGTTTAGCATTTTAAATACTTCTGTCTCTACAAACAAAATGAGGCTCATTTCTTCTGCCCCACCACCACTCCCCTGCCCTCCGAGACAAAATTTCCACTGATTTACATAAGAATTTTGCTGGAGTAAGGACCTCGAGACACCGTCTGAACATTTATGCTTTGTACTGACTTTTTCTCCATTAGAGAGTCTCCAAATTCCCATTGACTTTAATGAGAGCTCAGTAGGCAGATAAATCCAAGAAGGCTTATACTTTTGGGAACTTCTGTACCACTCTTGTAAAATTATTATCAAAATTGCTTTTCCTGTATTGCAGTAATAATATTGTGATAGCACCAAAATTCCTACACAGAGACTCTCACTGCATGTACAATGCTTTTGTTCTATTTTTTCCAATTCCAAATTCTGACAAAGTTTGGGGTTCTTCTTTTTTTTTTTTGTTCCTTTTTTTACTTTTTTTAGATGAGGCTTCCAGATACAATAGTACTGAGAGATTCAAAATTGCCTTCAAAGTTATAGCCATTACTCCAAAGTGTCTATCTGTATAATTTAGCTCTAATAAAAGATTTATGCTTTAGGAAGACATTTGTACTGTCTCCTCAGTCAGTGTTAGAGACATGACGTTTCCTATACCTGTATGAGTACAGCCAGACTCCAATGGTGATCCCAGTTTTGCACAATATGCAATACAAACATACTACCCAAAATCCATATAACTAAGCCATACCCCTTGCTATTTCCCTGACAGTTGTACCATTTCAAAAATTTAACAGAAGTTGCTGTTATTTATGATTTACTTAATCATTCTACAAATGAGCAGACTGGAGTTATTTTCCCAATAATTTTATGCAACCATCTAAGGGACTGGTACCATCTCCATTTATGGTTCAATTGTACAAACTGTCTTCAGCATAACTGGTCATTGGAGCAGTAAAAGGGCATTTAGTTGCTTCTGAAGTATCTTGAACATATTTCTAAGATGTAAGAAATCTTGTCAGCTTCTTCCCTGAAAGCATTTTTATTCATATCTGGAGACTTTGACAAAACAAAACATTTTATTCCTCCAAGCTCAGTGATACAGTTGTTTGGAGTGGTTTTTTAATGGTAATTTAGGTCATTTCCAGGTATAGTCACCTGTGCTTTTCCATGTAAGTGCCAAAATCTTTGAGAAGCTGTAGCAAATCTGCAACTTAGTGACTTCTTTACTTTCAGCTTACTTCAAGTAGCAGAGCCCAGCACTCCTAAAACATGTAAAAAATCATGATGGCCCAGATCGTCTTATTTAACTGAAAAACATCTGTGTGCTTAATTTTGATTTTCATCTTATTTGTATACTTTTTATTTTGAAATGAAAGATATGTTTAAATCCATTTATGGGAAGAGTAGGTAATAAACAGATGAGTGATGGCCAGTGTATTTGTAATTCCTGAAGTTACACAAGTGTGGGGAGTTTTCATTGCCCATTACAAGCAAGGGAGGCAAGTGCAAGGAAGCTGTTTCCATCACAGCTTGTATTTCTGCTGTTTAATTGTTGAATGTAGAGACTATTCACCTAACCTCTGTGCTCCTCCCCTGAGAAAACCTGCCATCAAACGATGACCCAGAAGAAATATGGGTGATTGCTCCACTACCATAAAAAGAAAAAAAAGAAAAAAAAAAAAAAGAAAAGAAAAGAAAGAAAGAAAAGCACTAGCCTGGTATCAAGGGACCTTGCTAGGATACTTAGGAGAATATTTTCTGTAGAAGCCAACTGACCATCCATCTCCCTTTTTAACTAGTGTCAAGGCTGGTTTACTTGATGATGATTTGATGCCCAGCAATTGCTCCCCCTTGCCCACTGAAAATGAGTGATGACAGGGGAACAGCCGTCAAATAGAACAAGCTGAGATATTGTAGCAGGGAGCTTAGCAGAGCTGAGTCCTGTAGAAAAAAGAATCAGTATAAAAGGATGAAGTTCTGGCAACAACTGTTTTATGGTCTGCTTTGCGAAGAATGGTTTTGTTGTGGGGTTTTTTCCAGGTTTGTAAGCTATGTTAATCTTGATAAACAGTTCATGTAGCATAAGACAAAAAAAAAAAAAAAGCTAAAAAAAAGCATGATTTCTACTTGGCACAAAGAGCTTAGTGAGGATTTATATAGAATTTCTTAGCTCTGATTCTGCTGGGTTCAACTTAAGTCTGACATCCACACAAGGCAGAAAGAAATAAAGCCACTGCCTTTTCTCAAACATCAGCTGCTCGATAGGGATGTATGAAACTAAAGAGCCTAGAGAGCTGCTGGACTTGACAGTTAGCCCTGTTTATGTGTGTATTTTTATAATGGTACTCCAGCACCTTCAGCTTTGGATGTTAGGACACCTTTTCCCAAGTGCTCAATAATATCAGGCAATTCCTGAGACACATCACAGTGACTGGATGCTCTCACTTAAAGTATGAATTTGCAGAGACACAGAAGAACAGCTGCAAAACAAGAAAAAATATTACTGTAGTGTACCAGTACAGTAGTGTGAATTTGTAAAGTACTTAATCTTAAAAAAGCCTTATAAAATAGACATTGTTCATGTTTTCATAACTCTGGCAAAGCTTCTATGCAAATATGTACATTCAAAATCTGCATGTGTTTATAATGGATATGGATAAAAATATATATGCATATCTGTTTAGTAAACTATCAACTCTAAAAACATTAGCCACACTGAACACTATTCACAGCAAGAGTACCAAGATGCTCCAGTGGCTTTGCAAAGACAATTTTTAAGGTGGAGCTAATAAGCACCAGTATTCTTGAGATGACTCAATTCATGCAGTTACTGCACATTCCCTTGCACCTTCTATCACAATGTTTTCCATCACCTGGGTTATCTCAGTTCTCATGCCCATTGCTACGGTGTCCTGGATGAGAAAGGGTTGGCAGCACATGCAGAGATTCAGAAACGAACTTTATGGGATCACTGATGTGTGATCTAAAATGCGTAAGGCCCCACTTGTCAAAGTGTGCCAAAAATAAGGCTGCTCCACAGAGAAAGAAAAGCCAGGGTGGTGTGTGGCCACAGCACAGGCAAGAAGAGCCGTGACTCCCTCAGTCACTGCAGGACTAGTGGCCCTCTGAGCTTCTCAAAGGACTCAGTGGGATAACAAAGCACACGTGGGGCTGTCCATGACACCCAGTCAGCAAGGCACGATGGCAAAAAACACGAGCAGAAACAGGGCTGCCTATAACCTGGGTCTGAGGTCAATTCAGAAGCCATGGCCAAGGACTGGGCTACCAAGGACCAGAAGGGTGTGGCAACAAGCTAAGCTTCACTGGAGGTCCTGGACCCATGGATGGAGGTCCCAGCTGAGGTTGGTCAGGGCCATTTAATGCCTGTTGGTTTCCTCAGTGCCTTGCTACCACTTTTACTTACAGAAAGAGTGAGCAGTTTTACTTGTGCCATCAGCTTGTGGTTGCTTCTGTGACAGTGAACACTCTTGTTTAGGACTGTGGGTTACAGATAAAACCCACAAAGATGTTTAGGTGCCTAATACTAACTTTGGGACCCCATACAAGATGAACTAAGGTGCTTCAGCATCTTTCTGAACCAGCCCAAACAAAATAAAGATAACGGACACTCTGTTACTTCTGAAAATCATTCTGTGACCCACTGTGAGATGATCCTCACTTTCACCTTGGTTTTTTTTTTTCATCAGTAAATAGGGTGAATTTTATGTTTTACTTAAAGAAAATTATAATCTCTTTCTTGATCTTATAATTTTGGGTTCATCTGGGTATTGGATCAAATACCCTTTGTGGCACAAAGTAGGAGGAATTTTGTGGTTGTATCCTTGCAAACTTGTCTCTTTGTTTTCCCACTGAATTACAAATACTCATTTTCACTACTAACAGGATGTTGGGTTTTTTTTCTTTTTAACATGCTCTGGCCCTCTCTCTTCCAAGTCCCACATTTTCTTCCTGCTCTTGTCCTGCTCCAGAGAGCTTTCTCCTCTGAGTTTTGCCAAATCAGTCGTTTCTGTCACTACTTTGAGTGGGAGAAATGTTCTGGGAGTACAACTCAGAAACCATAATATAGTGTTGTATTTTCAGAAAGACTGTTGATAAAGGCTACAAAACAAAATGCTGTTTGAAACAGTCCCGCTGTATGGTGGCATTCTGGGTTTTGGGGAGCTTGTGTTTTTTAATGTTTTCAGAAAGAAAATAAAATAGTTTGGGGGAAAAAAAGAAGATGAAAGTGATAAATAAATCACATAACTTTAATTAATGAATTAATTGTGAAAGCTTTGTTGTAGACAGCCTAAACTCTGCTATTGTTAAATAACTCAGTCTTCAGCAAGCACACCCTAACAAGTGTTATAAGCAAAATGTATTCATGATACAAGCACCTAATGGAATAATGCACGAAATATTTTTTTTACTGAGAGACTCTATGAAAAATGGTGTTTTATTAAGGCAAAGTTATAAAATTTCTTCTTAGACCTTTTTTAAGAGACAAAGAATGCTGCAGTGAAAATGCCAATGTTAAACTTATGAATTAAAATAATCTCATTTTTCATTCCTGTCCCTTTCTGGTCTTTTGCCTCCTATGTCACAACATGCTGATGCAGGGGACACGTCTGGTGGAGAAAAAAGATATTTGCAGTTACCCTGAACCACAATCACAGGCTGCTAGATCTCATCAGATTCTGGATTTCAGTATAGTCTAGAAGAGCTTTGGGGTTGCTCCTGTTACACAAGGCTCTACATCAGTAGCCAGACTGAATAATTAAAAAAAAAAGCAACCAACAAAAAAAAAAAAAAGCCAGGAAATGGATGTGGCAAAGACTTAACTCTGAGTATCACTGCATTGCCCGTATTGAATGGTATTTGCTTTACTACCTCTGGCACATGAGGAATATACGTAAGTTTATTTACATGTGTTCTTTGTTCAGGCCACAAGAGGAGTAGCAGCAGATAAATGCATTTGTGGCAGTTTGATTTAGATACCTGTATATAGCTTTCTACAGTAAATGTATCAAGGGTGGATATGGCCAGCTTCCAAGTTTGATGGTGTTGATTTTTTTGAGAAAAAAATATGATTTTTTGGTCTCTGAACATCATCCAGACAAGATTAGGTGAGTCTTTTACTGCATGTGCAACTGTAAATAGATATAACATTTCCTTCTCAGTGTGTTTCCTGTAAATTATGGCCCTTTTATATAGATCTAAGCCTCCACCTTCACAGATTCATAACACAAGCCACATTCTGCTGTTCTGGTGCCACTGTTCAGCATTTGGGTGCTGAAAGGTTGAGAGCTCTAAAGATGGATTTTGGCACAGTTAACACTCAGCTAAAATTTCGCACTAGCTGATTTAAGCCTAACAGTGGTGGAACCTCAGCCAATAACAAGTCCGTGCCAATGAGGTCAGTGCAAGACACCACAGAGGATTAGCGAGCCTTTTGGTGCTGGATATGGCTCTGGCTTTCTGTAAAGACTTATTAAAATGTAGGCAACTGAACTAGTTCCATATACGTAGCTCTCATCTATCATAGAATTAATTTAATTTCTCCTCTGTAATGTTAATGAGATATGAAAAGCCTTTTCTTCCTTTCTAAGATATCAGCATTAATGACACAGAATCAGCTCCAGTGAATGGAAAAGAACGAGTTCACCTACACTATAATTTGTAATTGGCTCACTCATGGGACTTGAGTCTTTTGCATGAAAACTAGAGCTGTGTGAGCTCTCCGATGTGTTCCATTCATGCCTGCATTGTCACAGAAAAGATTTGAAGGAATCAGTTTGCATTTAATTAAGGCTTCTTATTGCGAAAAATCTTAAACAATACATTCATCAAAAGTTTTTAAGAGTCAGGTTAAAGGGAGGCCTATGTTTGATACTGCAATCTTCTGGCATTGAAAAGCTCTTGTTAAAGAGATCACTATGTACAAAATAGGTATTTCTTCATAAAATAAATGCAACTACATGCATAAACTCTGCCGCAACTCCCATGGAACCCTCTCCTGAGTAATGTGTGGTGGCTACAGGGGAGTCCACTGGGTAGCGGTTTATTTTAAGCCTCCATCAATGGGTGCTTAACTGCTGTTAATGTAGAACAGTGGCTTGGGGAACTATATTTGAGAGTCACACACATACAAAATGATGCCATTGTGATTGATTTTATTGCAGCGAATGCCAGTGAGGTTTTGTTGAAGGGAGGCAGTAAGGGGAGCAATACTCACCCTTCTCTCTCCCTCTTTTTTTTTTTTTTGTCTCAGCATGTAGAAAGCACGTGTAATTCTGATGCATTTAGGTATTCTGACTATACAGACCACTGAAGGAAATGGAAGATCTTGGATTCAGAGACAGAAAGTGTGACAACTATATTGGAAAGCTGAAAGGCCTTTCAGGGATAGAAAGTATTCCACATACAAATTTTAGGACTGCTCTAATTCAAACAAATGTAAAGACCACAGTCCTTATTTTGAATAGTGAAACCATGAGTCAAAAAGAAATTAGCATCTCTGGTGGAAGTAGAGCCCCCTTTTTTTCTGTCACCTTCAAGAGGCTCCTTCTCTCATCAGTGTTTCCAAAAAGCAAATAGTTTGCCTTTGGACTAAAGCAACAGATAACATGCATTCCTGAAAGACCTTTCTCATTATTCCCTCTTTCTGTGTATTACTCAGTTTAAACACTTCCCTGCTTGTGCATCAAGAAAAGAAGCAGCAAAAATTACCAAGACAGCTAAAAACTAAGCCAGTGTAAGAGCAGAGCTACAACTTGGTAGATAAGATGCTTTTTGCCATGAGAAAGAAGTGATGTGGCCAGTGTCTGTTCTGAGCACTGGGCTGCTGTTCTTGGCATTGCCAAGGTTACCATTAGGGAAACTTTGGTAAGCCTGTGAGCCTTCTCAGACCTTAGTAAAACAGGGATAGTGACCTGTTGTTGAAAGCACCTGTAGCATTATCCTGCCTTTCTGATTCAGTGGCTCCTACACCTTAAACAACACCTCTCCTCTTTCCACACAAGATGTTGCTGATCTTTTGGCAAATCTTATCTTTCTGCTTGAAAATGTCAGATGTGAGTAAGATAAAAGGACTAAGGTATAACAAAACCAGAGGAACTATCTTTATTTATAATGTTGTGTGTATTGACATAGGAACTATTGTTTCTATTTAATAATACCTAACGTGGTCTCTAGAACTGCTTAATGTGATAATAGTAAAAGCTATCCTATTTTCATGGTGTCCTTCAAAACCAAATTAGGAATCACTTATCCAAAGTCCATTTCCCCAAACTGTGTGATTATAGTTTAATTTCAGTGAAAAATCAGAAACGGTCTACATCCATTGTGCTCCTTAGTATATTAGTATAGAATCCATTTATGTGTTTGCAGGGGCTGTATTTTTAATGTATAAAGTGTCAGATACTAAGGTTTGATCCCTGTCTGCCAGCTGAAAGAACAGAAAACAATGCATTTACCTAAGTAGTGTGCTATTCATTACTAATGTTTTTTTACTGTCTACCAAGAGACAGTTTCACATAGCTTATGCCCCAGGGACATCAATATTTCTAAAATTAGCAGGGGCCAGTCGCTAATCCTTTGGGAAAAGTGCTAAAGTTTGACATCTTAATTAAGAATTGAGTTCTAGAACTGCTAGAAATGACCAGGGCAAAATTATGGATCTGAATGGAATTTTGAGGACTAACTGAGAACATCCTGGACCCTGAGTTGTGACCCAGCCTATGTTAAGCTTTCCACCTGTGTAGGATTCCTGACAGCTTTTTTAGCTGAAGGAAACAGAATCCATTAGAATTTAATTAAGACATAACATAATACTAAGATATATTAAGGTATAATGTAGCTTTCTTTAATCCATCTTTGAACATTAATAGGGGGGTGGGGGGGTGGGGATTCTGTTCTTTAAATTATGTGAAAAATATTTTTTTACTTCTTACTTCTACCTGTGGCTAGCATTTAAAACAGCACTGATGCAAACGGCCTTGAGGCATTCTACACCTGGGAGAACCGTGGCCTGCAGCCAGTGGTACCATCTTCAACGCACTCAGCAGCCCAGCCAAAGTTTCAAGAAGTAGCTTTCCTAGTAAGCTGCACGGGGGAAATGAAAGCTGATAATATGGGGTGTCATCTTGGGAGGGGTGTCTTCTAGTGGATTAACCACTAACTAGAAGGATTAGATGGGAAAAAATGGCAGGCAAAACACTTGGGAAACTGCCTGAACTGTGAGGGTAACTAAAAGTTTCAAGCACCCACACCAATACGCCATAGGACTGTGGTGCACGAGAGATACAGAACCCTGAGTACAGCCAGCGTCAGGAGTTTTCAGGAAAAGGTATGGCATACCTTAGCAGAATAATCTGCTCATAGGCTCTAGGTGTATTTCTAAATCTTCTCTGTTGTTTGTGACCTGAAGCACGAGAGTTTATATCCCCTTTAAAAATGTTTTATCCTATCTGATGCAACTGTGGAAGCTTTTTATGATTGAGATAAATCTACAGTCTTCTTTTGAACCTTTTCAACTCGTCATTTTGTAGCAATGAGTTCCACAGGCTAATTTTGTACCATGTTAAAATAACATCCCTTACTACATATACAAAGCACATTTGAAACTCAAAATTTTGGTCTTCCGTTACTAAAAATGTTAAGCAGGAAACCCCATTCTCTGTAAAATCCAAATATTTTAAAATTGCACTTGTGTCTATACCCAGAAGTGTTTGCCTATAAAGCTAACCTGTAGGAATTATATTATGAAAACTTGAAGGGGTGACATAGGTAGTTTCAACCAAAGGAATTTTCCCTAAAGGAATTTTGTGACAATTAATTTGTTTTGCTGGAAGAACTTCATCTAGTTTTCATACTCTTCTCTGACACAGCAATGCTAGCAAAATTTTAAGCTATAATGCAAACTAGTATCCCATCTACTTTTTTAATTTAATGTAGTGATTTCATAAAAATAATAAAAACATTATTTAACAGTAGTAATGCTTAAATCTTCTCATGTTCTGTCTTCTGCTGTAAAAGAGTGTGCCTAAGGACTGTGTCATTTAGGAGTGACTTTTTCGCTCTATTTGCATGAGAAATGTATTATTAGGATAGAGGAGTAAAAAATTCACAATTTTCTGTCTCATTATGTTTTACTTTGTCTTTCCATTGTTGTGAAACCATACTACCAACAGAGAAGATGCACATTTTTATAAAAATGAAATTATCTTTTAATTTTTAAACAAGGCATTACACATAGCCCCCAACACTGCCTCCACTGTGGCTCCTGGGTCATTAACTGTGAATTGCCTCTTGGGATCTTAGCTATTCTGTATGGAAAGAGATCCTTAATAGGTGTAAGACAGCATACAGGTTTCACATGGCTTTGCATCTCATCACAGCTCCTGGTAGAGGAACAGTTTAGGACAGGAGGAGGCATCAGGAGACAGTAATGTTACTAGAATGCAAATCTGTAACTATTTTAGGACATACAGTAACTTTATAGTTGTCTTTGTGGTGCCTCTCTACCTGATCCAGAGACTGACTCAGAATGTTGGAGGCACATAGTTTAACGACACTTTTGTCTTACCATGAATTGCACCTTGTACCAAATCTCCACCTAATAGTTTAAATATTCTGAACTGAAGTCTTGAGCCAAAATTAGCAGGACTTGTTGCCACTGATAGTGTGGCAGTTCAGAAGTGGGGGCTGGTGATGAGTGGAATTAAATACATGACACAATCATCACTAGCCCAGTGTTTGCAATTAAAGGCGTACTTAGCAAGGAAAAGGCAAAACTGAAGAAGTCATAAATGCATGAAGTGTGACCATGGCTAATAAAATTATGTGCATTTGCTTGATGTTTGTTTGGACAGAGTTTTGAACCTGGTTGTTCAGCCAGAGGAATTGTTAGTGTGAGGAAAGGAATTTAGCACTGTTGGTGAGGTAACAACTGTACCTCTCACTGTCCATGCTGAGAGAAGCAAAGGCCTAGTAAGGCCAAAGGATGCTCCTTAGTGACACCTGTAAGTCCCCACCTGTGGTCCACCAGCAGTGCTAGCCTTTGCTATTTATGGGTGTCCATTCAGCAAAACCAACCTACAGATGTCAGGAATTCATCTGCCTTGGCTCTTGTGCACCTTTCTGACAACCTCAGCTAGCTGGAATAAGCTACTCACCAGGAGTATTTAAAAAGATAATGAGAATTTGCATCTCATATCTCTTTAAGATGAAAATATATTGGACTTCTTGCATGTCCAGTAATCTCCAAAAGTGTTTATGAACTGTGGCCAAAATACTGCATCACTGAAATAAAAGCAAGCTTTGATTTTTGTTTCAGAGAGAGTTGATTTGGTCGTGAAACATTCACTCAACCAGCAAAATGCAGCTGACTCTGTGGCAGAACTTGTCAGTTTTGAAACACTGTATAGCAACACCCACACAAGACCTTATGACAGGAGATGAAAAAGGATATAGCCAATTGGGTCTGTCAGGAAACACGGGTTTAGCAAGGGTTAACACTTCTCTAAGTGTAAAAAAAGATTAAACTTTCTCCACCCTAGACTGGTCACAAACAAATTTTACATCTCATACAAAACTTCTCATGACCACAGCCTGAATGTATTTTTGATTCATTTAAAAGCCAAAAAGTTGAGTTGCCAATACCCATGCTATTGTCAGTGTCTCATCAGGTACTGCATAATATAATAGCACAAAAGTGGTTCTTTTTGATTTTTTCTGAGAGGTTATCTTCACCCTCTAAAACCAGTATTTAATAAAAAACCAAACCAACCCAACAAAAATGGTGTTTCCTCTCATCAACCATCTTTGCAAGTAGGGCCACGTAGCCAGGGCATAGGTATACATTGATATTTTGTGTCAGTATGTTTGTACACAGGCAGAAACACAGAGCAAAATGGGAAAAAAATGGTTTAGGTCTATATCCCAAAGAATTTTTTGCCCACAGAAAACAATAGAAATGATCAACAGACATAAAACTTTAGCCTGTGTAAATTAAATGGTTCTGCTGCATTAACTTCATAAAACCATAATCCTCTCCTCCATAAACTATTACATGCACTGCAACATATCTGATTTATGGGGTGTAGAATCGATGGGAAAAAATTAATGCTTGAAAAACATATTAGAGACATTATTGAACAGATTTTAATTGAGATTTGATTTCAATGCCCCTTATCCACATGATTAATGGGTCTTACCCCTCGACTCCAGCAGGCAGAAAAGAGAGTCTTTAATATGACAATTAAGTATCTGTCTTTAGGTTTTATGTAGCTCTCTCCTCAGATCACTTCATCAGTACAGTGTGGCTTTTGTGCAGATTAAATTGAGACTCAATTTTCTCTATTTTCCAGCACTTACTTATGTTTTATGACAAGCACTAAATCAATTTTATGCTATTATTGATTTTTTCTTAAATGGACACAAACCATTTCGCCTTTTGCCCTTCTTTTCTACTTTCCTTCTATTTCCTTTTTTCACTGTATGCTTGATATACAGCCAGCTGAAGAAATTTCAAACGTTTCCTGAGATTTCTACAGGTCGTGCCAATTCATTCACTTTTTACAACATCAGAATTGACAAACTTAACCTGGAATTCTATCAAAACTTATATATTCTTTTAATGTGACAAGGTTTACAGGTTCAGCTTCTCCCCCTACCTTATCCTTCCAAAAAACAAAAATAAAAAAAAATGGTCTTCAAGGTTAGTTCTTCTCTTTTTCAATTAAAAAAACCCACCAACCCCACCAAAAAACCCACCAAACCCACAACAGACAATCTTTCTAGTAACTTCTGAAATATCTGAACTGCAGCTTCAGCTATAATTTTTGAAAGAGTCTTGAAATCTAATTAATACATTGGTGTAGGGAGAACCTATTTCATGGCTTACAGGGGAAAAGGGCATTATCTGCAAGGTGCAATAACTCCTCTGAGATGTGGCAACAGCTAGTGGTACACCATGCAATTAAGAAGCTCTTGGTTCTTTAGGGCTCTATCCTGTCTGACCTATGGCAAAAATTAACAACTACCTTGGGCAATAAAAGTAGCACAGTTCCTAATCAGATAGCTTACTTTTTGGCAGAGAATTATGCGTTAAGAAGGATCAAAGAGGAAAAGAAGAAATGTAATTCAGCTAACAAAATGGGATGGCCTTTTGATTTTCTGGCTGTTTAGGGTCACGAAGGAGGTTATGAAGGATTGTCCTCTTTCTTTCTTTGTTGGAAGTCCAGCATGCCTGAGCTCAGGTGATAAAATTGATCTTTAAAATAAGTACAGTAGCTTCATTTTGCTGAAAAATCAATAAAGCTCTTCATTGTGTTGGGTATTTACCTAATAACATTTTACTTGTAAACCCTCAAAGTATGTTTAAAATGTGCTTTATTTTTTTTTTTAAAAAAAAGCTTTCTAAATCACACAGGTTTACCTACTGAATCAAAAATTGTTAACCTGAATGATCTTTGTGATGTCACCCTTGCTCAGCTGATGCTTCCTTCAATTTAAAGGGAAATTGTTGTTTCCATGAATGACAGATTTCTTGGCAGAATGGTAATTTTTAGTTATTTCTTAGTGTGATTCTATTGTAAGTGTGTGCCTACTTGTGATCATAGTAAATATATCTACACACAGTATGTATAAGGTAGATAGGGATCTTATGTTCTTTCCTTACAGAGTTCCGACAGCTTTGCTAAGGAAAAACAACAAAGTGCAACCAAATAAAGAAACAAAAAAACCCAACAACTCTATTAAGAAAAAAATCTTTAATTTCACCATAATATAGACACCAGGAAGCTGTTCTCTATATGAAATGTACATCAGACAGTGATCCAGAAATTGGAGAAAAGTTTGGAGCTATGCCATTGTGTTATAGCTCCCTTAATTTATGGAATATCATTCCCTTCATGCCAAAAACATGCTAGTAACAATATCAACTTTCATGATTAAGAGGAGACTGGAGGGGTTTTGCTTTATTTCTTAGCCTTCTCTTCACTTTGAGATACTAAGAGTAATGTCACACATCAGCTTGCATGCTGCCTTTCTACTACAGGTAAAAAGAAAGCTTTCCTTGCCAGTTGCATGTGATGTGAATTCTGTACGCCTGTAGCAAAGAGCAGAGGTGCCCTGAACTATCTGCCTCTAGCTGGAATTCAGATGCAGACTGCTCACAGGTCAGTGATTCCTTAGCTACAGACTAATCCAAAATGAAGGTGCACCCTTTAGTTCCTTTAGAAGAACAGCTGTTTTGCATGTTAGACTAAAGGCTCCTTATTAACTTGCTCCATTTGTTTCTGTTTTGGTTTTGCCATTTTCTTTGTTATTACTATCATTGCTGTTAATATTGTCATTGTTATTACTACTGTTGCTATAATAATACTAATCACCACATCATGTTACATGAACATCATGTAAATACTGCAGACCAAGAAAATTGCTGTAGTCTGTAGTAGAGTTTCCTTTCATGTATCAAAAGCTGGTGTGAGTTAAGTTTCCTAAACCTTTGCTTATTTTGTTAGCATATTTTTCTCCTGTGTTTTACTCTTTTTTCCATCAGCCTTACTTATACCTTTTTTCTTTTTTTTTTTTTTAGAATTGGCTTTTTGCAACATAAATTATCCTGTTAAAACCTCTTAATCAACGGAAGCTGTTGTTCAGAATAGATCAGAATAGATATAATTCAAAATAGATATAATTTACCTATACTGTTTAAATGTTTCTAGTTGCTCACTCTGCCTTTTCTAGTTTATGTAATTTTTAGCAACCTTATTTATTTTCTGGCCTTGTGTTTTACATGCCTGTGATATTTGGTCACAATGTACCCAAAAGTGGCACTACAGGTGTGGGTTGTAGTTACCTTCTCCCTTAGGTGTTTTTGTCCTAGTGACTGTACAGCTGACTTAAGAGTGGAGACAGGATACTTGGCAATGTGTGGAACAGCAACTGCTAAAAAAAAATCAGGTAACCCTCATTCCTATAACATACCTGTTTGGGACTACTTGAGAACTACTTAACTTGCAGGCTTACAAGTAGTACATATGCCACGGAATTCCAGTTAAACACTTCCAGAGTAATAAATCCACAGTAAAATCACTATTATACAGTAAAGGGCAAATTGTCACAATAGACTGATCTGTTGAAAAAATGAGCCTGTTTACAAAAATAAATGCCCTGTATATGAAACATGAGCGCAGGTAAACAAATCTCCTCAGCATATACTTGTTTCAGAACTATTTTTTTTCTTATGTGAAGGTGAATGGCATCAGATGCCTCAAGTTGAACAGGGGCTTTGATGTAGCGGTGGATATGATTCGGTTTGTTTGAAGGCTTCTGGGCTCATAGCACATCCTTGAAAAGATGGCTAGGCAATGTGCTGAAGCCAGGGAGCTCACAGTAGTCCCCTGCACCGCATTGTCTATCGGCCGCACTGCCTTAAAAAACCACAGACCTTTGTGCGCCCAGGCTGCAGAGAGCATCAGCTTTCTGAAACGAACTGCGTCTAATCTAGAATCGCACCAATTCAGATCAATAAAGAGCATTAGCTTGGCGTACCAGTTCCTCCCCGCCAGCCGCCCTGTCCCTAAACGGCGGGGTGCACTGCCTCCCCATCCAGGCCAGCAGTGCTTTACGGGGTGTGCTCCGAGGAGACCGCGGTGTTCCTGCAGTGCCTGCCAGCCTGGCTACCTGTTGGAAGGGAGAGCCGTGCCAGGGAGGCCAGGGAGCTGCACAATTATTTAGGATTTCACTTTAATATGGGCATATACACGTTTGGGGTGCTATGCACTATGTTTTCCCCTGGCTGCCCGCGGGCGAGAGCGGGTCCTGGCTGGGGGAATCGGTGTAGGCCGTGCTGGCCGGGGTTGTTGCCTGGCAACAGGCGACCCCGCAAGGCGGGGCGGGGAGTGCCGGTCCCCTCACGGAACCGGCGAAGCCAGGATCGCCCGCGGCCCTCGGTAGCCGTCCTCTAGAAACTGGCTATTATTCCTCCTCCTCCTCTGGTTAAATCTGCTTGGCTCTGCGAAGTCCCCGCAGAGGAGAGGGCAGTCAAAACGAGCGGGGGCCGGGGGGGAGGAGGTGACAAAGGATTTAAGGAGGCCAGGAAAGCCCCCCAGGTAAAAAAAGGCGCTGTGCTCTGCGGCCCTTGAGGCAACGGCCCGACCAGGCCGCCCCCTCGCCCCCGCACGCTTTCCCTCCCTCCGTTCACCTCCCTGTCCCTCTGCAGTGGCTACAGTAAAACACCTTAACTCAGCTCTGGGAGGGAGGAGGGAGGGGAAGGGACCACCTTCAGAGTGCAGCTGGAACTGGAAGCTGTCTGCCTCAGCCGTTAGAAATATGTGGAGAAATTACCTATCATTCCCTGTAGAGACATCCAGCAACCATCCCAACCCAGCTTTTCAGTTCGGTGATAATATGCTCCTATCAGTTTTAATAGCCCCATGCTGGATTCAGGAGGTATTATGGATTGTACAGCAAGCATATTGTCATTAAATTAAATTTTCAGAACATTCCCCAGCTCATCACAAATACCACAGAGAGTAATCATAATCGGTTCTCAACACATGTGTAATTGCCTTCAGCTGGCGTTTTTTACAGTTGACATTGTTCAGCAGTGATAAGGTGATTGGTGATTTGAATACACAGCTTGTTTCATAGCTGCCGTAATTGAAATATGGTATGTGTGAATGGAAGATTACATTAAGACCTAGGATAATCACCTGACATGAGAGTAATTGAGTCTACAATCTGCCACTGAGTCTCTCAGGGAGGGCTGAAATGAAAAGAAGCCATTAGTAGATTATGCCACTGCTGGCTCGGCGCTGCTCGGCTCGGCGCAGCGCTGGAGCGCCGTGCTGGCATTCCTCAGCGGCGGGCAGGGCAACGCCGGCCGGGCCGCCCCCAGCCCCGGGAAGGAAGGAAGGGAGGGAGGGAGAGGGAGGGAGGGAGGCCGGCTGGCCGGGCGGGCAGGAGGCACCGCCGGGAGGAAAAGTTGAGCTTTTTCCTCGGCTAGAGGTGGCGGGCGGGCCAGGCTCCTAGAACAGATACTTCCCGCTGCCTCGGGAAATAGTGCTTCCTTATCGGCCCGTTGGTAGAGGCAGGAGGTCCGATCGCTCCATCCGATCCCTTCAGGAAGGGCGCGGGAGGGGAGGGCGGGGGGAGAGAGAAAAAGCGCAGCATATCCCAGTGGGTTTTGTTGTGTATGATCAAACTTTAGCTATTGTTTAACGGCATGTAGAATCTTTCTCTTTTTCTTTTTAAAAAAAAGGGAGGTAAGGGCAATTCAATAGGTTTCTGAGGTCCAGAAGCATTAATAAGTAACTGTCATTTTGAATTTTAAAGCTTGTTCACAGAATTTGGTGGGAAACTATGAATCTGATGTCACGTTCTGTTTATTCACCTAAAGACACAATTAAAAGAGTGCCTGTATTTATTAGTGTTTTTCATGGTGTGGGCTGCATAAGATTCTTTAAAAATCAAGTTTGGAAGTAAACTGAGGTTAATTATACAAAGGGTAACCAAGAGGAACAGTTTTATCTAACCTTTAAAAATAAATGTAATAAGGTGCCTGCAAATCTGAAACAAATATTTACTCCGGGTGTCCAGACTTAATGGACAAAAGCATAATTGCTTTTTAAGGAGAATATTTTATTTGTTAGTCACCAAGGATTATATGTGATGAAAAATTCTGTCTGCTTTTCTTCCTTCAGAAGGTAATATGTTTTGTCATGGGGTTTTTTGTTGTTGCCGTTGTTAGTTGTTGGTTTGGGTTTTTTTTTTAAATCTACTGTATATACAGATCACAAACCCTGAACAAAGAAGAATTACAAACCCAGCTGAGATAAACATGTCAGAATTACTGTTAAGAGGCTGATGCCCAGAGTGTTTAATGGCTTGAAAAGATGATCAAGCATTTATGCAGCTACCCCTTCAAAAATTATCATTGAGCCAATGATAATCCAGTTATAATAATGAGTACTGAGTCAATTAAGCTTAGCATGCAGAGAAACTACTTTTTAATATTAAATAATTCAGTGTCTTACATTTAAAAAAAAAAAGTGGAATTATGAAACTGGTAATTTTATGGTAAAGCTGTAACATTCAGGTTAGAAGCTGTATCCAGGACAGCACGGCTAGCTTGTAGGGTGTAAACCCATCAGGATCTGAGTTTCTCCTTTGAGATGCTGCAAATCCCCATTCTCTCATAACTTTGCAGTGTGTGGTAATTTCCAGAATCCAAAATCCAGCTTCACTATTTTGGAAATGAGTGTAGGAGAAACAGCTCAGTGCACTCTTTTCTGTATGCACCTGATAGCTACTTAATAATTGCCTGGCTAATTTTGGGTTTTGGTTGTCAGTTATGGTTTCTTGGTTGAGTTTTATTGTGGTTTTTTTTTCTTCTTACAGCCTCTTGAAAATAATATTTTGTATCTAGCAGAAGTATCTTGCACGTTTTTCTCAACTATTCCTGAAGTCACAGCCCTCTCTAGCATTTTTAGAACAAATCTAAAAATACAATGGTAAAAGAGTAGCGGTTGTGCTTGTTTATTCTTGGATTCCACGTACTATAAACATTAGCCAGAAGGAAGTTTTTAGACAATTACAGTCTATATAATCCAGTGCAGCATCACTAAAACCGTAAGACTATGGGACTGGATATAGCTGCAGCGGTGATGTATAAATGAAGAAATTGTTAAATAGTGTAGTATTTCCCTCATCACATTGTACACAGCATGCACTCAAGGTTGCTAGTGTAAACACTACAGTTGTCCCAGGGAGCCCACACCTTTGCCCTAGGCTGTCTGATTTGTAAAAAGGTGAATATCAGTTATTATATGTAAAACAACCAGCTTTATGCTTGGATCACGGGCTCTGTCTGTAGTCTTGGCAATTGAAAAGTCACCAACTGCTTATAGGGACAACATAACTAATCATAAGACTACCCCTACACAATTACACGTCTGTCTATATTGCATCTATTTTGAGCACGATGGATTCAAGACAGAAGAAAAGGTGCACATTTCCTTGAGCTACGCTAAACTTCCCTTGGCTGAAAGTTTCTCTAACATATATTGTAAAATGAAGACAAGTCCCTGTAACTTTGCAAGTAGGGCAGACAGTCACAACTTTGGTTTGTTTGACTATAAATTGCTGAAACAATGCAACTTAAAAACAATACAGTAGTACTGTATGACACTGTCAATATCATTTATAGCACAATTTTACACAAAGGCAGAAGTATCATAAAAAAAGAAGTAAGTCCTATCAGGTGCCCTAAAATGCCTTATGTCATAAATAAGTCAGATTTCTTAGAGGAAAGCAATAAAGTTCCAGCAGATTCGATTTTTCCCACTAAATAATCACCCTGACCTTTTTCACTAACTTCACAATAACAGTTCTTGAAGAAGCAAGCAAACACAGCGAGGGATTTGTATGGCACACTCATGTCTAAAGCACAATGAGAATGTAGAGAGCACTGATGGTACTAATACCCAAAAGACAACTTGGAATATAGAACAGTGCATATAAAAAGAAGAAAAAAAAAAGATAGTAATCAAAATCAACAGGCTGAATATTTATGGAGTAAGATATTGGCAAAATACTTGCTAAATAAATATACCAGAAAGATATGTAACACCACCCCACCCCAAACTGCTGCTTTAACCCAGGAAATAGTTTTAGTCATAGTTGTCATGGAGAAATGTAGAAATTAAATGGTGGAATAACACTGGGCATGAACTGACAATGGAAGAGATATGAAGCTATTCAGAATTCCTAAGTCCTAGGATTTTATTTCTTTTTTA
The DNA here is from genome assembly GCA_013400835.1 of Zapornia atra. NCBI lineage: Eukaryota > Metazoa > Chordata > Aves > Gruiformes > Rallidae > Zapornia > Zapornia atra. Next base: position 75,577 of record VZTU01034278.1, read on the forward strand.
CATTAAAAGTAATAACTTCTATTGGAAATATTTTTCTTCATTACCACCAGGCAAATAACCTCATCTTTCTTGTGTTCCATCTTCTGTGGATAATTCATACATTACATGAGAGAAACATTACTGAAGGTTTTTACACTGTATTTCATATCAGACTATGAAGAAACAATAGATTTTTAAGCCAGTGACAACTAAAGCCTTGTTCTATCCCTTTTAAAATCCATAAAGAAAAATAATTGTTTCATAAAGTAGAAAAAAAAATGACAGACAAAAAGTTTTATCACCAAAGTAAGGCAGAAAAATATTAAGAGGATGAAAATAAATAGCCTGCAAGTGTTGATGCCAGAAAGAACCAAAATTGCTCTTTACTCCCTGAAACGAAATCAAAACATTCAGATTCGATGCTACTTTCTGGAAAACAAATTTTTTGTTGCTGCTCTCCAGCTCTCCAACTGCACAAAACTGTGAACATGCCTACTGCTGTGCAAGTAAAGAATACTTCAACGGTACAGGGGTGTGTTATTTTTATACAGAGGCACTTGATAATTAGAGCAAATAATTCTAATTTTTCCATCTTCCAACTACCAAATGTCACTCAGTAAGCAAGGATTCCGAAGAATATAACTCTCTGCCATTAAATTAGTATACAGACAACTACAGTCTATTGAAGGATGTCTAGTAGTGCATCAGCTGACCAATGATCATCAGGTTTCAAAGTATGGCACAGATAATCCGTGCATAGTTTATTTGTGCAAATATTCTAAGTACTCATGTGTGATAAAACCAATAATGAAGTGTCCTCTGTCTTTGTGTAGCTAATACTTAAATTTGTTGTTTTGATTTGAATCTTTGTATATTAGCACATGTTATGTGCTCTGGAATTCCACTAGTAGATGGTAATTATTTTCAGTCATCTTCATACACAATCAGTAATTCATATGAGTTCTCAAGTAGTGTTTTACGTTACTGCTTCATAGTATCAATATTGTTTATCAGTTAATATTATTACAGCAAATAAAATTAAAGGCTGCTTGTAAACGGGAATTCTTACTGATCTTCCCTGGAATGCAATAGCTTTTCAAATCAATACCACTACAAATACGTCAAAGGCTTGACTTTCAAACCCAGGAAATTTTACTTCCTGAGTAAAAAGGAAAATCTGAGCAAAGAATAGCAAAAATCTGAGGAAAGAATAGTTACAATATGAATCAATAGTATTTCAATTCCTGTGATGACAGTTCTAGGGCATCGAGATATGAAGCCATCTAGATAATGATAATACTTCATCCATCTAGTGTCAGTCAAAAAAACCACCCCAAAATCATTTGTAATCACAGTGGTTCTAAAAATCAGGGTATAAGCTGTCTTCTGTGAACATGGGAAGCTCTGACCAATTCAGTCCCCATCCAAGACCTGATCCTGTTTGATTAGTTCTAGCAGATACTTAGTAGTTGCCCACCATAGAATAAGTTGTCATTACTCTGCCACCGTATTAGCTTTAGACCTTGCTATTAAAGAAGATGTACTTACTCTTACTCAGTGTTAGTGCCAAACCCAAAATAAGAAGAGCAGTACAATTCCAAAATGCCCCAAAGTTACTCTCTGGAGACAAGGCTGTTGATGACTTATCCTAGATCAATCATCATTGAAGGTCGCCTGTCCTATTTGGCAATATTTGTTCAGTAACTAATAAAGATCAGCCTGCAGTTATTTATATTAGGTTATCATCTCTCCAGGGTGAAGCTTAATCCATTTTGCAATGTTTTTCCCAACAAGACAACATGAGTTTCTCCATCTGAAAATGAATTAAGTGCATGGTTTCTAAATATGGGATCTGACATTGTTCTTGTTACAAAAAGCAATTTATTCCCCAAAAGGCTTACACTTCAAAGGTTATATAAAAAGGTTCAAATATCAGTGCTATCCATTTTTCAATTACTGGGCTTCCTAACACCACTAGCTTTTGGACAGATAAGCAGTGGTATCAGTTTTCTTATTCAACATCTCATAGGTTTCCAATTCAGCATCCCAGAGAAAGCAAATTTATTGTAATACACTTAGCTGGTTTTGAAGCAGTGGTATCCTGATTGTTTCCCACAAGACTATATGGTATATCAACTAGTATCTTAAAGGGATATTTATGAAATGGTAGATACTAATGATTGTGATTTCTGCTGTAGATTAGAGAGCTTGACTATGCCCAGACTTGCTTATCAACTTAAATTTTTTAATAATAGAAAGAAAACAGATTTCATCTACCAATGAAAATTGAAGTATTTTCATGAAATAAGGCTATTATGAGATGGTTCTCCAAACATTATTACACATTCCTAACAAACAGCAATGAGAATAATAGAACTTTTGCAAAGGAAGGAAATAACAATAATAATAATAGCTTTTACTTTGAATTAAAATGTTCTCTCCTATCACAATATCATATCACTCAAGTATAGTAAGTAGTAAGTATATTAAAATAGTTATTATTTTCAAAGTGAATAAATTTCCTTTTGCTATCATTTCTGACTCTACTTTATGGATGATGCAGCCAAGCTTTGACATATTGTCATTGGCAAGCTGTCATGGGAAATCTTTCAGAGTTATGGGTCAGCACTGAGTCATAGCAACAGGTCTTCTGCCAGGCTTCTGCCAGGAATTTCTTGGAGGAGAAAAAGAAAATATTGATGAATTCTAAGCCTGAGTGGGAAGGTTGGTATGACAGAGCAGTTACTAAATCTGTCA
>VZTU01034281.1:0-23760 GCA_013400835.1 Zapornia atra
ATCATTCTATCATTCTATGATTAATCTTCTTTTTTCAAAGCTGAACAGCCCCAGCTCACTCAGCCTTTCCTCACAGGGGAGATGCTCCAGGCCTTTAATCATCTTCGTGGCACATTTCCCTACGCCCAGCAACTGCCGAAGAGCCTGTTCCTTTAGGTAGGCACCTTCCACATTCAACAGAATGCGTCAGTGCATCAGCTGTTCTGAGAAAAATAAGCGTTGTGACTTCTAAAAACTTTTAAACCTTTTAATTATAAGAATGTGGGCTTTTGGAGCAGTCGAGTGCTCAGTTCACCAAATCCCTCCCTGCTCTCCAGCGATGTGTATACTGCATATTCCATCAAAGATAAAATGCAGAGAAATCCAATACACTGCTGCTCCTTTAGGAATTCATTTGCTGATAAATAGTTATTCTGTCAAGAATTATAACAGTGTATGGGGATATCAAAAGAATTTGTCTGACTTCCTTCTCTCTCAGCCCACAGCTGTGGTGAGTGCACTGTGCAAGCCGTTAAGAAAATAAAATATAAATCCGCAAATTCAGGGCAAGCATTGAATGGGGTATAGACTACCAGACCCAGGCTGTGAGGTGAACTCACTCTATCTTTGAGCAGCTATAAAATAGGTTTTAAATATCCTATACTTCCAACAAAAAAATGCTATTATTCAGAATACATGCTCTCTGATGTAAATGAGCAGTACATATATACCTTAGCCCTGCTTGCTTAATCCCTCTAAATGAGGCTGGTCATCTTTTTTTTTACTCGATCATTTCATACTGGGTTTGAAAACAAATAATGTTGACTTTCATGAATAACCAAAATGTTTTTGAAAAGCACCTTCTTTCCTGGCTCTTCTTATTCCCCTACATTTCTATTACCAGTGAACAATATGGTAGGAGAAAGAGAGAGAAAGGATGAGAAACAACATTTCAGGACTGACAATTGTCAAGTAAAGCTCTTCTACAAAAAGTTAATTTGTAAGATGTTGAACAGCTCCTTTTTCAATAGAGACAGGCCAGGGTATGTTATCATAGTCATGAAAAAACACATAAAACCACAGTTATTCCTAGTTCTTGCTTGGGTCAACCCGTGAACAACATATGTGTTTATGTCACTGAAACACTAGGCTTTTTTTGCTCTGAAACACTTCCCTCACCAGTAGATGTAAACTCTTGATATAAATAATCTGTTAATCTAGTCCCTATTGAAGCCAAAATCTAATTTCTTATTTATTTCTGGCACATGCCAAGTAATACTGAAACACAGCATAGAATTCAGACCTTGAATCTTACCAAGTAATGATGAGTGTGGGGAAAATATGTTAACGTGTTATTGGTTTGGAATTTAAAGACTATCCAAGTTTTGGATTTCAAATTGGTACTAATACATGTATTGCCTTTTGAAACATTCCACAGCGGGTAATATAATATGGATTCTTTCTGAAAACATAGTGACTGCAACATATAACATGGATTACATTTGTTGAAATGTAACATGGCCACAATTTGGGAAGGACATGAAAATAATCCCATGGGCACTACAGAGAATATTAATTACTTGAAACAGTTACTGCTATGGAAAAAAACCCCACCAATTACTGCAGCAAAAATGCAGAGACCTAGGCAGATCTGTCCTCTCCTGTACAACCAGAACAGAGAATGCCACCGATATGTAGATCCTCCTGTGTTCAAATCTAAATATCCAGGGATGTGGCTGAGGAAAACACTGCTGTGACTGCAGTGTTGGGATGTTCCATGTTGGTGTTTGTTTCCACCTGCCATCTGTCTTGCCTTGTGTTTAGGGAGCAGCGAAACCTCGTATATTAGCCTGTATTAGCCAGAAAGAGAGATCAAACTGGCTGTGAGGGGACATTTAGATCATTTCTGACTGCAAGATTAATTACCTTTTATTTCCCACATTAGCTCATATGTTCTAAACTCCTAAGATTATACTTATTGAAACTATGATGAAAGTTTTCAAACTAAGAGCCAAAAATCTGACAATTGAGCCAAAAAATGAGAGAAGTCTTGCAGCAAGGATACTGCTCTGTGAGAATGCCCCAATGAGACAAAGGCACAGTGTAACAGCACGCCTACACCGCCTGCCGCTTCGGTTTTGAGGCTCATCTGACAGATTAGAGGAAGCACTGAAACAGGCTATAGCTACACCTCATTCTGCTCCAAGTTCACCTATTTCACATGAGTTTAGCATGAGGAAAACTGGTGGGGAGGATCCTCTCATTGTGGGATACCTTATAGGCAATATAAACCACTGCATGCACCGATTGGAGTTACCTATCTGTGATATCTAAAAGCCAGTCTGCCAGCACATAGGGATCTGTTAACACATAGCTCAACTTCGTAGGTTGGCAGATTACTGCCAGAAACTGCTTGTTATTGTCCAAACGAGTAGAGCAGACAGATATCCCAGGCATTAGCCTGGCTGCAACCTGAGTTCAAAGCACAAAACCCAGCTTATCAGCATCATTTATCCTACACACCTTTACAGCACAGTCCTGCTGTTACTTCTAGCTAATTTCTCTTTAAGTTTCCCCCATCATTTCTCCCGGGCTGACAACAACAACATAAATCCACCCACATTAATGCAATCTGAATTTTCAAATATGAATGAGGTATTGAGTTAGGTCACAAGGACCTGGTACCTCTGCAGCCAGCATACAGCTCATCCTAGTAACTCAGAGGTGACACTGCATCGCTGCTTCTCTGACACCATTCATGTTAGCCACTGTTTTCCTATCATGTCCATGTTCTGGTGGCTGCCCTAAGGACCCCAAAATCATACTGAACTGTTTGTTTTCTCTTATCCTTCTCGTACACATCCACAAGCCCCCAGTAACTGATAGCAGCTCTGAGCAGCACAGACTACAATTTGTTTTTCTCATTTCTCTGTCAAACAAAATGTCAGCAGGTAACTGTTCTTGCTTCTTCGATGCCATTCTGAAACTTAACACTGCTGATTTAAATGCAGTCCTTTTAGATGGCATTTCACTTTTTAATTTATTTTGTTATTTAAACAGACCTTTTGTAATGAGACAAATGGGCCAGCATGGTGATACCCAAGAATATATTTTAAGCAGCTTAAAAATCTTACCTCTGTTGTAAATTACTAATGTATATACACTATGTGCAGCAAAAATAGATTTGACACACACTATCACCTGCTCAGCTGTAGTATCTTGTGATAAGACTGTTTCAGAAGTAAGGATAATATTTAGATAAGCACTCTTTAAAAAAAAATCATATCAATGAAGTAAAAAAACTTGATTAAATATATAGCTCATATTTTATTTCAATAGCCTAACAAATCTTCATGCCCTTCCCTTATTTACAGAAGCAGGTACCTCAGAAACACTCAGACTCCAACCCATACACCTCACTGGAATAATGTAACCAGAAGAGGTTATTTTTGACACACTAGATTTACATTTTTTATTGGGAGCTCAGCAGCATTCCCTTTCCAGAGCTTCTCTGAGTATCTTTAGCCTTAATTACACACCTATATGCTTTCATCAGCTCCTAGAATCCTATTTAAAAACCTTGTCTGAATGGTTTGTGTTTACATAGGCTCCTTTTCAGAACACAGTCGCATAATTAGTTTTCTCTGCATCAAAATGCAGAGATAGTAATTTCAGTTTGGAAACTAATAGCTCCAGTTTTGCCTTTGCCTCTCAAAATAATGCTATGGGTTATTTTTTCTCAAGATAAATAAATAAATCATCAGATAATGTGTTGCCTGTCCTAGAATTTATCTTCACCAAATATACCACTACCAACAGCTTTAATTCTCAATAACCAATGCTTATGTTAAGTCAGAACATAGGGAAAAGTAATTGTCATGTCTGTGACTGTTTCCAATGCTTTATTCTCTTTAGATGCAACTGAAATGGCAATATTTTTGCTGAATGTATATCAGTGTTACACTTAGGCATAAAAAATAAAGTATTTTCAGATTGGAGTGCACTTCAAATTCGGCCTCTCAATATACAAGCTTTTATGCTCCTCTTGAGGACAAGTGAATTAAACTGAAGCTTCAGTGTGCTGGCACTGCACACGTAGCCAATACCAAACAGGCAAAGGAAAAATAATTCTGTTCTAAAAGCATGTACATAGTTTCAATTGTTTCTGAATGTATCAAATCCAAGTTCCCATGACTGAGAAGTGTAATCTCTACCACTCTAAAAACACCTTGTACGATGGTACAGTCACAGTAGAAGGGATATTTGAGTCTTGAGCTGTCATTTCCTAGTCTCGGGGTGGCTGCAGACTGGCAGTACATAGACCAGAGCAGTGCCCGCATACATCAGTGCGATCTATTGCAGTATCAGCATCTGAGAGAGCTGTAGGTGCTCTACAGAGGAAATGATCCCACACCAGACCACGACATAGACTGGGTCAAGTTTGAAAAGCATGGTGCTCTGAATGCCATACTGTTATTGCCCGGAGTTTAAACTGTGTCCTAGCCAGCATGTGACCATGTAAATAGAGAGCTGCGTAGGGCTCCCAGAAGTCATCTCGGCAATCGTTGCTACCACAAAACAAGGTCAACTATAACCTTTCCTCAAATATTTATCTAACCCCTTTTTAAAAGCTCCGAAACAAGCACTCTGCATTATTTGTGCCTCGTGTATCCTTAGAGTTTTTTCCTACTATCTAAGCTAAATCTCCCACTGTTATTATCTGAATAGCAATTCTAATGGCAATTTGGATCAAAGGAATATGCTTCTTGCTGTGGTGTGAAGGATAGTGAGATGACATTAGTCACTTTGCTTTCCAGTGACTGCCAACTTTTTATGATTAGTGGGGCAGTAAATGAAAATAAGACTCCTGTGGAATCACAAGGAATACCATAAAGCTTCTGTCCATGATTCAAAGAAGCCATTTACCACAGTTAAGTGCAGGTTTTCAATGCAAACAAATATTTGTTTTCCTAGAGGACAAAAATAAAGGTACATATAAAAGAGCTGAATTTTCATCAGATGAAATTCAGAGGTGGAAGAAACTATTCAGGTGAATTAATAAATCACGTAAGCTTCTCAAATGAGCTTTGAGATTTATATGTGACTGAATATAGTTTTTCCAGATGCAATTAGAGGAACATCTGGAGATTCAACTAGATCATTTGAAAATCACTTGCAATTTCAGTGGATTATTCAAATGAAGAATGGACAAGTTGTGATTTTTCCTGTAAATGCAGATAAAACTTCTAAAGTCTTTCAGATTTCTATTGTTTACATAGAATTACAGCAACCCTGGGAAATAAAAGGGGGGGGGTTAAGAGTAAAACATTGGCTAGGATAAGATATTGCAAAACTAAATAAATGCAGTTAAACGTGGCAAATGCATTTAAAAATAACACTCAGTGCCAGCAGTACTCCATTGAATTTCATTACTGAGGAGCATATTGCATAGATATCTTCTGCCTTAACTATGTATTTCCCCTTGAATTGTTTATGCCCTTAAAATGTAATTAGACAAAGGCTGTAAATGCAGCCCTAGAATCCAGACTCAGACCCAGAGTAATTCAAGAAGGGTTTAGACAGGTTTGAAACAGATAAGCCATTCATTACTTTTATTTTAGAAGCTATTTAAATCTCACAAATGAAGCAAGTGATATTTTAGTCTAACCAAGGCAAACCTCAATCGATCTGAAAAGTTCTGGTCTCCTGGGCCTAAATCAAAATGACAAAACAAAATCACAATATCCAAGCTCTCTTTCCAGTCTGAGGCTGAACCCGGCTCCTAAACCAGGAAAAATAAACCATCAAAAACATCCATTGTTTTGTGAACAGAAATTTTACTCCAACATACAGATATGAAACAGGAAAAAGAAAAGGGAAATCTCTGATTTTGGAGCAGGACCAACACTTCAACTGTCCACACTACACCTGGGTAGTCATGACCCATTGTCCTAAAAGAACAATGACTTCATACTATGCAATTTTTTTTAATTCACATTTTGTTTGGTGAAGCTTGAGTATAGCAGGGATGGAAACAGCAATAGACTTCAGAAATCCTGATTTCCCTAAATAAAACCTATCCTGCCAGCTACCATGACTGACATTTCTATTAGCTCTATAAGTGGCAGTGCCAGCAAGATGCAATTTGTGAACATCTGGATGTCTTTGTAGTCAATTCTATTGTCAGTCTACCTATTCAAATATTTCCCATATGGTTTCTGAATGACCACTGATAACTTGCATCAGAAGACAGAAATTCCTAGCAGTTGAAGGAACACCAAAACAGTTTCATATATTTGCATACAATAAGCTAACCTTGAGCTTCCAGACTCTACTGCCTGTGTTTGTGCATGACTCACCATTAGAGCACTTCTTGGTGCACTACATCTAAACCAGCCTCTCTCTCTCAAGTGCAAGGCAAAGCCATTAAAAAGAAATATCAGGAAGGGATCAAAAGTGTGGCACTAAAGAAATTAAAGTTTTGCAAATGCTATTGCTGTTTGGCAAGAGCTACAAAGTAAAAGAAACACACGTTCTCCTCTGCCTGCACATGGTGTGAATTTGGTACACAGATACAGCTCCTTGATTAAACCCCATCTTAAACATGTATTACAATTAACGCCCTAGTCTTCCAAACTTTAAACACATACATAAGCACAGTAAATTAACAGGATTATTTATACTTAAGTACTAGCATAGCATGTGAAATTAAGCCTTTTTAAGATCAAGGCCTCAAAGATGAAACCAGACTTAGGGGAACCACATTCAGGTTTCATTCAGAATTTCTGCACTGGATCAAATCACTCAGATTTACATTTTGCAAATATTTTGCTGGTTTTTTGTTGTGATTTTGTTTGGGTTTGGTTTTTTTACTGTAACAAAGACAGTCAGGAGAACTTACAAATTAAAAACACCAAAACCAAGCAAATAAACAAAACCTATTTATCATTTACTGAAGGTGATCAAGATTTTTCCCCAACACCAGTGGGATTTTTTGCTCTAGATGTCTCTATACATTGGGCATTGAACGTGAGGCACATGAACAAAAGAGGCATGAATAAGAGAACAGGGAAAAGCATAACAGCATGGATTAGCTGATATAAATCTGCTTAAAGTTTCTGCCTCTCTTTCTCTGGCTATGCCTAATTTGCCTGCCTAGAGACTCTCTTCTAGTATTCACAGAATCATAGAATGGTCAGGGTTGGAAGGGACCCCAAGGATCACAGAGCTCCAACCCCCTGACACAGGCAAAGCCACCAACCTCCAAGCATGATCTAGACAAGGTTGCCCAGGGCCCCATCCAACCTGGCCTTGAACACCCCCAGGGATAGGGCACCCACCCCCTCTCTGGGCAGCCTGTTCCAGCCCCTCACCACTCTCTCTGTAAAAAACTTCCCCCTGCTATCTAATCTAAACCTTCTCTCCTTTAGCTTTAGTCCATTCCCCCTTGTCCTGCCATTATCTACCCTTTTAAAGAGTTGATTTTGACTACTGTATTGCTGCAGTAGAAGATCATTTAATAGTATGGCAAGACTTATTTTACACAAAGGACTGTCCCATGTTGGGGTAAATGCCTTACAAATAAACTATTATCTCTCTACTTAAATCCAGTAGTCCAAATATCATATGAAACAATGATTTATAGTTATTATAATTCTGAGCAAAAGAAACAGCTCATAGGCTGTTGCATTAGACTGATATTAAGTTTGTCATAAATAAACCAATAATTTACCCAAACTTAAAAAAAAAGGGAAAGAAGACAACATTTTTCCTAAAGGAGATGGATTAACATCCAAAAAAAATTATGGCAGCTATTTGTGGTTATTAAAGACCTTTGTACATATTTTTGCTAGAACAAGAATTTCAACCAGAAAGCCTTCATGAAATGTAAATGTAATAATGAATTATCAACACATGGATGTCTAGAGCAAGCTCGAATTTATTTCCCTAAAGGACCAACACACAATGGTGTCATTCAGAGCTGTCTTCAGGTTCTGGAAAAGACAAATGAGAGGATCATTCACACTTACAGGAGCTATTTCTGCACATCTTTAATTATTCAGGCAGTAGACTCAGAATTCTGGAAATCACCATATTGTAGGAATTACTAATCTTAATCAACAACCACTAAACATTTGGTAATAAAACTAAATATTGGGATTAGTCTTATTGCTTCTCCTTATTCTCCAGAGGAAAATACCACGGCACAGCAGAATTAAAAAAGTATATACTAGAATTTCACACAGATAATTCCTCTGAAATTTTAAGTTAAACTCATACTTAAAGTGTGCACTTCCTAAAAATACAAGAAAAGCAGATCCTGTTAGAAATCAATTTGCTGGAAAAATAGGCTATTCTGTCAAAAATTATAACAGTATAAGGAGATATCAAAAGAAATTGTTTACTTTCTTTTCTATAGAGAAGGATTTAAGCTTTAAGCTTTGCTTTGAGATGAGTTTTTTAATACTGCAGTGCGTGCACAGCAGATACAGCCAGGACAGCTTATAAACATATATAATCTTTCATTTTGCAGTACATTGATATTTAGTGATGTGCAACCATTGTGGAGCAGCTCAGCAGCTGCTCAGCATAGGAAATTTAAATTAGACATTAAAGGCAACCTAATCTGCTTTATGATTAACAGAACTTTAAACATATGGACATCTCAGGCCTGCTTGAACTTGAGCTATTCCTGAATGGTACAGGGTTCTCCAATGCCAGCAAAATCCTTTTTAAAAATGCAGGCATGAGGGAAGTTAGGTCTAAAATTTTTAGGGAAAAAAACAGCATTCTGACATCTTCACTGGGACATTTGTGTGTGAGCACATGGACATCAAGCTGCACCACAAACTAACCCTTGTGACTAATTAGTGGTTTACTAAAAATTATGCCAATTGAATTTTTTTTAGGACAATAAAATATAGATAATGCCAGCTAGTTGGACAGATTTAAGACGTTACCGATGCTATTCTCAAGACCAAATTATAGCTATTGATTGCTGCATATGCATCCTGCACATAATGATGAATCCTCTCTGAGATAAGGTCTTCTGATATATCATACTGTGAAAACTTGTGGGTTTCTGGTGCTGACATGCTAAATGATGGGGAGAAGGGGAAACAAGCCCAGTTTCCAACACTTTCCTTCTCAGGTTGGGTTTTTTTGGGGGTGGGGATTATTGTAAACAGTGAAAGATTTTTGGATTCACACTGGGTTGCAGTACTCAGCTTCCCAGAGATTATGGAGTAGGGGCAGATACAACTAATATATCATATACTTCTCATTCACATACATAAGCAAGACATAGAGAGTCTGCAAAGCTCCTAATTGCTCACTGATAGAATCTATGATCTTTTTCCTGCACATTTTTATTCTTGGCAATATTTCCTCTCCCTCAGGAGACAGTCCAATGTCAGCTATATTATAGCACAATAAATCTCCATTAAAATTAAGGACAGTGTTTCCACCCATCCCCATGTGTACTGTTTTGCATTTAAACCATACCCGCACTAGAGAGAAATGGGATCCAACCTGTGGCCAAAGTGCTCAAGTAGCTCTCAGGAGACTTGGGCTTAAGTGCTGTGTCACAGACTGTACATAACATTGGGGGTAAAATAATTTAAAACTTCTGTTCCTGTGTAAACGAAGAACCATTTTCCTACCAGCGCCCATCCTACAGAGAGGCACAGCAAAGAGAAAGTAGGCAAATGATTTAATTCACATCAACGTTAGCAGGTCATCTCCTGTCACTCCAGGGACCTCATCCCAAAGTGGGTAAAGTGGGGTAGCTATTTCACACTGGTGCTGTGTTTCTGTCTCCAGGTTACTGGGATTAAGTCATTTTGAAGAGAGGGTTGAGAGAGAAATTTCTTTAAAAAAAACCGAAACGACCTCACAAGCTCCACATAGGGTCACTTGAGCAGGATCCTGGTTGCTAGCCCTTGACTTCTCACTGCCTTGTCCCCAGCATGAGCAGCCATCCACCAGCAGTCCCTGTGACTGAAGGGCCACAACAGACTCCAGCATCTCCAGAAATCAGTTGTCACACGGGAAAGTTCTGCTGAATACCAACTGTTTCCTTTTTCTATAGTCGTCTCCTCTGTCTTAACTGCTTCTTTCTCCAGACCTGCAGCAGCTCAGCACAGGCTAGTGCACCAACACTTGCACTTTTTTAAACACACAAAATACTTTCATATCATGTTTAATTCCCTCCTGCTACGCTTCTTTCCTGTCTTATATATCTGAAGCTCATGGAGGGTTTTCACCTTTTAGGGAGCAGCATCTATAGAGTTAATTGCAAAGCTTAAAGCAGTAAAATCACCTCCAAGCAAACCCCTTATGAGCAGTAAGCATTGCCATTCATTTCTGATCCCTGCTTCTCTATACCCACAGGAAATAACCGTGAGAAATATGGGTACTATGAATCATTTATGGTGTTTCCCTTGCATGAAAAATTGCTTTCCTTACCTATGCGATCAGGGTGTCCATTTCAGTTTGTCATGCCTTTCAGACAGCAGCAGCAGGTCAAAATAGAGGCAATTTTCCACCCCTGCCCTCACAAGGGCAGATAGCTGGAGTAGTTTTATCTGAAATACAGTTGTTACCCTTCTATTAATTGCCACACTGCCCACTTCTGAGCTGAATCCTGAGGCGGGTACCTCCAGCCCATCACTTGGAGGAAGCATCACTTCATGAAAGGTAGCTCCTGATACAATGCTGCAGAATAATGCAGTTGTTTTGGCAATAATGAACTGAAAATTTGTGAAGATAGTAAAAAAGTCAGTTTAATATAATTCTGGAAACATCATGTTTACATTAATTTAATTTCCATTCAATTCAGTACTGTGAGTGTCTGCATGTGTTAACTGATAGCTGGTTTTCCAATTACAGTGTTCATAGCAATAATCACTTTAAACCCAACACAGGCATCCTACCTTTCCTCCAAACAGAGAGCTTGGAGACCATTGTGAGGAGGTATGAGCAGCTGTGGTGTGAGCAGAGAGAGGACAGTACTGCACAGGACACTGCTACTTCCCTCTGCTCTTATGTACAGCTTACCACTTCTCTGCAACAGCTCTGTGAGCTCCCATGGTCCTTAATGAGTAGGAGCATTTGGAAGGGGAAAAAGACTTGCTGCACCACCTAGCATCCCTAGGACTATTGGCTAGCATTAGAATACAAAAACCAACCACCCTTTGTGTGTGACAGGATCCTCTGGGTATGCGAAGGCAGGATGCCCAAGTGGAGCAAGCTGCAACTCCTCACTGGAGATTTTGTTCTCATAAATTCAGTATTAAAAAAAATTTACATTAAAGATTCAATCACTTGTCCATCTCTAGCACACGTGCTGTGGAATCATGTTGGCCTGGAGAATAAGAAAGTGCCCCACCTGCTGCAATAGTCTCAATTCTAGAAATAATGCTATTATGGTTAGCCCCATCTGATGTCAGCAGATAAATCTGGGCATGCTGTACAATTCAGGAACAGTCCTGGAATTCTTCAATGCCACTGCTTCCTTTAGTGGCCAGCTCTATATTGCAACAAACTGTGGAGCTGAAAGTTTTAAGGCTTGTTGCGTTTATACTTGAGCAACTAACTCCCATCTGCGGCAGAAACATCGGTGTACTGCATACAGTACCACCAGTAACCGACCCAAAAGCAGCTAAAGCTCAACTTTGGGCAGACTTCATCTACTTCAACTGAGCATTACAGGTGGTGGGGACTGCTCTGCTCTCCCTTTAGCTCCTCTATTGAACTCTATGGAAAGATGCATGCATCCTATAAGGAGCTTCAAATCCAGCCATTAGCGTCCAAGATCTGACAGCTTTGAATGAGTCAAGTCTGTATAGTACTTTCAGGGATAATTCATCCCAAGTTTGTGATGTTTTGGGGCTCTTTATCTGGTACTCCTAGGTTTTAGGCACAGAAACTTCCTTAACTCAATCAAAATCAAATTAAGCTCTCTGGCTGGTTTCATAAGAGAACAACAAAACATTGCTCTTTGCTGTTAAAGTCAGCCTCAGAAGGGCAGCGCATTAGTACTGGGGCAGCTGTGATAATCAGCAATTTACTACAGTGCGTATTTATTTAGCATGACAAAAGACTTTAGGTTTCTGCTACTGAGTTACTGGTAATGTTCTGGGCTCAGCATCATGCATAAACTGGACTTTGTTAGCTGCCAGGGAGGGATGGAAAAAAAGGAAAAGTAAAAAGCAGCACAGATAAAACCATGTTTGAGAAGGGAATATATATACATAGAAAGTAAGATTTTCAAAGCCAGTCAGAGAAATTACATCACATCTCATAATTACAGAGGGAACGTCAACTCCACAGTGGCCACTCTGAGAAGTTCAGCTGTAATTTTGCTGCTAACTCGCTTCGCTTGAAGCCTCAAAATTATGCCACCTATCAGCACTTTAAAACATTCTTCTCCAACGCATGGTGACTCACATCTCACTGCAGGCATTGGTGGACTTCTTAGCCTCCTCCAGAACTTCTATTGTCTGACTGACTTAATGAAGTGTGGGCTTCTTTATCCCAATATCTACAGCAATTCTGTACTTAACTCTGAGTTACCTGCTTTTTTATATTTATAAATAGCAATCTTCATGTACATTTTGTATTGTATTTGCAGATCTCAAAGCGCTTTGCAAGGGATATTCCCCACTTGCTTTGCAGAAGTGAAAGAACGAACAATCCCATTTACTCATTTGCTAAAATGCAACAATTTTTAGCCCGTCACAATGGTATGGTGTACTCCCTTTCATCAGGTAGCATTGTTATCCTAACAATACTAAGGATAGTAATAAAACAGGCAATAACAGCAATCATTTTACACGTTGAAGCAGCAGGAAAAAGGACTCCAACTTGCACTCTAAAGATCTTGCAAAATTGTGCAGAGAAGCAGCTCTAAGAGCCACTTCAAACGGAAGCAATAAAGCATGCGAACAGATTACAAGCTCTGAAGTTAATCTAGTGCTTTACATCATAGTCTTTTATAGAAGAATGCATTAATACCATGCTCCAATAAGCATAGCAATAGATGGAAAGATGTAATAGCTTCTCTGGATCCTAAATAATACGTAGGAGGCTTCATATGGGGAGGGGAGGGGGCTGTTTTCTACTGCTGTGGATCTGTTACTTTTTGGAAGTGCTAAAAATTATTTCCTCCATCAGCCTTAAAGGAAGAACAAAACAGGTTAAAAAGCAGCACGTTTAACATTCAATATCCTGGCTTCAATAAAGTTTGGAGTCTTTCAGAAGATGCAGAATGAGTTTAATTTCAGCATCATTTGACTAAATCTTACCCCTAGGTTTGCTTAATTATAGAGACACTGGAAGAGAGATGAGATCATAAATCTCACACAGCGTTGGGAAGCTATGCTAGTTAAAATTCAGCTAATAGAAAAGAGGTGTCTCCTGTGAGATTCAGCATGGATACACCATAGAAACAATGGTAAAAAAGCGCAACAGTATTAATTATGTGCAATAGTTCCTAGCTCGTCTTTTCCAATATATTTACTGTACCACACTCTGGACATTAGTAAGGGCTTTATTATTCATTTCTTAAACACCCAGCACCTCCCTGCTTCTCTTTTCCCTTAATTCCTGTGGCTTCAGAAGATGCAGAGTGAAGAGAAAGGAGCATTCCTGTCCTTGCAGAGAGCCACAGCCCAGAGGAAGAGGGTGATTTCTTTGGCACCTTGCTGGGAATGTGTGCAGAACACAACGAAAACCAGATGTCCCCCCTGTCATCCCAACTCACCACCGGTAGTTTTAATAACTGACTCAGATAAAGATAAAATCTTTTTAATTAAATAGCCTTGGGCTTCAAATAAAGATGATGAAGTTCACAGGGTTTGTCGAAGCACGTCTCTATTCATACCAATGTAACTGAGAACTGCAAGTTCCTCAATAGACCAATCACAAACCCAACAAAAAGCAGGGACAGCAGACGGGAGATCAAATTAAGACCCACCAGGATCTTAAAACTTCCCCTGCAATTCTGTCTATTTAGGCTTTTGCTTTGTATATTTTAAAAGACAGTATGACAGGGAGAAAAGGTACAAAATATTCTCCACAGATGGTTTAGAAAAATTGTAAACGGAACTCCTGAATGAGGCTTTTATGTCTGGGCTACTCTGATAAATCAGTCTACTGTCAGTCCCAGGTAACGTAAATCACACAGTGCAGTTTTGATGTGACAAATGCATTGATCCTTGCTGATAGTTGTTTTGCATCATTTATTTGAAACACACACCAAGTCAGGCTTATGAGAAAATTTTCTTAACCTGAGGTAAACTTTCTCCATTTACTCGAGTCAAGTTTTGTTGCAAAATGCAAATCCTGAAACTTTCTTCCAGATCGTTTTTTTAATTAACACCTTGCTCAGAGCTAATTCACAGTCTTTAAAACAAGCCAGTGAGACACTTTGATCTCTTTCCTTCCACACCATGTTTTGGTTGACAAGAAAAGCTTCTTCTGGTCTTCCTGTTTAAATACTTCTGGTACATGTTAAACAATAGCCCAGTTATATCTTCCCCTCATTATCTGGGGCATAACACAGCATCTCACCTTTTGCGTATGGCATATAATTTGTTCCAAATAGCAACTTCTCTGACTATATTGCAGTCCTGTTCGAGTGACGTGCCTGTGCTGTTCGAGTAAGTTCAGCATCACTCTGACATGTCTGCTAACATGGACTTGGAGTGTTTATACACGTAACCATGCAGTTATTGTTATGCTCCAGGCTATTTTCAGCACTGCCAGTAGTTGCTCACACTTGGTCCTGGATGCAATCCCACTGATCAAAAAGCCAGCATGGCATTCTAACTACAAGCAACAAGCTTTGCAGACCCTGCCTTACTAAAATGAGTGCGGTAACTGATTCAGGAGCATGAGAAGCAGCATTGCAGGAACTTCTATTTAAAACAGGCTTCTGGAAGCCCAGGAATTGCTTTGCAGCCCAACTTGGCATGCAGCATGGAAGAAAGATGGAGGAAAGATTGTGTGTTTCCAGTATTACTCAATGTATTGTGACCAATAGAGGAAACCAAGTGCTGGGGTCAGCCTGAAACTTCTGCACAGCTTCTGGTGGCAACTGCTTCAAGTGGTAACTTAGCGACTGAACTCCCTCGGAGTTAGATTTTGCACACATTGTCCAAACGCTACAAAGGGAGCTTGTGCCTTTGAAAGCTATACTAAATAGAGGATTATCCCTCACAAAGTTACAAGTATAAGATGGTGATCTCAGCATCTACAGCTCTCTCAAGGAGAGAAACAGGCTGCTGCAGAATTCCCTGACTTATCGGACATATTGTATACGGGCTAGGATGTCTCCACACAGGGCTGATCCATAAAGGCAGGAGAAGCTCAATTCTGTGGCATATTTTAATTTAAAGTTTTTATATATTATATTATATATATACTATATCTATCTATAACCCTGAGAATTGCCTCTGTTCCACTAAGGTGCTGCAGAGAAGAGAGCAATACTCGGGGCAGTACGCAGTTTCACCTCACACAGCTAACCAATTCTGTTTGTACCTCTCAAAAGAGCTGCATTTGTCTTCCTCACGTTCATTCATCTATGAAACTCTTTCCACACTGCTAGATATATGGGAGAGAGCGCAATTAACTTTAACCAAATGCCCTCTCTCCTCTCCTTGCAAATTATTCCTATGGAGAACACGTCTTAATGCAAATTCTCACATGTGCTGACTCTAACAGACCAATACCTGTAATATCACAGTACCAAATCAAAACTTTACAATCTGTTCAAAACAGCCCTTTTATCTGGCAGTTTGGTTTTGTGGTTTTATTCTTTGGAGTACTAGACACCTGATGTTTTGTATGAATAATAATATCTTTCAAATATATAACCAAACTAAGAAAAAGAAAGAGAATGTTTTCTTCCCAGTGTTATGCTTTTGCTTATAATATAAATGCTATGTTGGAAGTACAGCTAAGTAGCCTACAATCTTGGTTCTGTTCTTTGAGGCTCAAGATAGCTGAACAATTGACATTTTCTACTGATTATACAGAAAGTAATCCACAGAGAGAAAAATAAGAGCAAAGAGACCGAAAACTGAACTGAGTGTTTCACTAGTGCTGCTGTTGTCTGAATGTTAATCAATAAAGCAATAAATAAGCTGCCAAGTTAGGCATATCTTAGGTGTGGATTTTGGTCATAATTCTCTAGAGTACTCTTAGGGAGAGAAAGAGGTTGATTTCTATAGAATTTGTATTCAAATTTAAGCGTTAGAAACAAAATACAGATCTTCAGTTAACACCGAAGGAGTCCTCTCTTTCCACTTCAAAAGGAGAATAAAAACTTCTTTTTTCTATGATGTCTGAAAATCTGAACCCTAAGAGTTCATATGCAATGAGTCTTACAATTTTTTCTTGTGAATGACCTGAATAAGATGCATGTAGAAGAGACATACCGTGAACTGTTACGGATTACATACTTCAAAAAGGACTGAACTTCTAAATAAACCAAACATCAGAAGTACAAGTACACAGCCTTAAGACTTCTACTATGCATATCTTCCACCCTTACAGGTTTTCAGGACTTTGGTAGATAAAACCGTGGCTGACCCGGGAGTCCTAATTTGAGTAGGAGGTTGGGCCAGAGACCTCCAGATGTCTCTTAAAACCAACACTTCTCTGATTCTGTGTGTGTTTCAACGTGAAATAAAACAAACAAACAAAACAATTTTTTTTCTATTTTCTTATTTTATCAACATGGTTAAAAAATAAGAAAAAAGCTTATGTTTACAAGAAGCAACAAAACGGTTGGACTCGATCTTAAAGGTCTGCTCCAACCTAGTGATTCTGGGAAAATAAAGGTACAAAATAATAATAATAATTTTTAAAAAGAGTGTGAAACCTGCTTCAATCAAATCCAAACAAAAAAGCTGTAAAATAGAAAGACGTTTAAGATACTACAATAAGCACGCTAAACGTTGCATAATGGAAGCAAAAGTAAGGACAGTCTGTACCATAAGAAGAGCACAGCACATCCTCTTCAGAAATACAGCTCTGCATAGGAGCAGAAAACAGTGTGATAATCCAAGAGCAAACTAATTAATTGGAATTAAAATTACAGGAGATTTCTTTAGGAATTAGAGCAACCAGCTTCAGTGGCTTTTTTTCTGAACTGATTTCTTAATATATAACTATTTTTCTATATTGTTAAAACACAAATGTCTAGTGACCAGCCTGTGTGATTATCTAAAATTCCTCCATGATTTTCCAACATTAACCTTTAAACCTACAATCACCTCAGAACACAGAACTTTCCAAACTTTCCCTTTCTGAAACATGCTTCCCAGGTGGGTAGTTGCTTTCCAGGCTATATCCACAGCTCTAGTTTATCTCTGTAGAAGAGCGTTTCATAAGAGAAGTTGTAGACATTCCGTGATATTCTCTTATTTCTACTGCAAGCAGAGGACGTGGGATACGAACTGAATAGGAATGTCTTTGTTTTCCCAAGGGAACCTGCAGGCACCAGCCTGCTTCATTTAACTTTAAAAGGAGAATTACAGAGAGAGTTCGCAATTAATTTCAAAAGACGTGTTCTGAATTGGCACCGTTCCAAGGGAGGGAACCTCATATGACAAAACAAACAGAAAACACTTTTTAGTGAAAACTGTCTGCCCCTCAGTTAAAAAATTAAATCAATTGTTTTCCATTGGTAATAACTTCTAAAGGTTCCGGTTACTGCTGTGCTTTGTTTTTCACTACGGATCATTTCTGCCCTTTGCAAAAACAACTTTCACCATGTAAGCCCAAGCTCAACTTTCTCTGTAGATACACATCCTATGTGGAGTATCTTCACATGACACTGCGTCACAGTCCAAACAGGGGCACACAGCACAGCTCAGACTGCTATGCTGAACCTCAATACTGGACCATCAACAGCTTTCCTGATGTTTAGCAGAACCATTGCTCTTCCTAGCACAGTGTGTGGTTAAAGATCATTTTAGGCTGCTGCCAGAACATAAAGATGCTACTAGTCAGCTGGTTTCTATGGCAACCACACTCGGTATGACAGACACGGTAGGTCACTGCTTCAACAAAAGATAAACAAACCAGGAATAGCTAATGTGTGAAACCTCAAATTATTTTCCACTCTCAACAAAAGTGCTGTTTGCCCTCAGCGATAACTCTGGTTAAGCAGCAGCACATGCAGAAAGCGTAGACTGAACAGTCCAATGGTTTTTACTAATTTGGGAAACACGTTTTCAGCATTTTAAAGAGACTTAATTTTATAAGGTGAGCCAATGCATGATTCCTTCAAAGGTCTCAAGTTTGATTCCTTAAAGCAGTGAGATATTAAAAATTAGCCATTTTCTCTACAGCCGAAATCTTCATTCGAAGACTGTCCTTATTGATCCATCACAATTTAGTCTCAATCCACTTTAATGCATCACAATGAAGATTTTATAAGATGACAATCAGTGGTGACAAAAATAAAAGCTGGATTGTCAAAGAAACTTAGAAGATACTTGGATGCCAAAATCTCTTTGGAGCATGTGTGCATTCCAGTCTCAAGATTTTAAAAGAGGTGAAGTCCCAAAATGATGGCACTACTTTGTTCAGTCATACCAATTCAACAAACAAAACCCCAAAACATTTCTACCTCCTGATCTGAAACAACTAGAAAAGTCAATCCAAACTAACACTGATACCAACAGCAGTGTCACTGCAGTATATCCTCACCAGCAAATACTCTCTTTTCCAAGAATATTCATCCCAGAGAAAGAGGTAAATGGAAATGGACACAAAAGGGTTACAAAAGGCAATATGAAAGATTATTTTCACATTCAAATATTCATGTTTTTACACTATTCCTGAAGTTTTATAAATAACGTAAGAGCTAGCTGGCGTAGCAAGAGACCTAATTATAAACAAGTTATAATTAAGTACCATCTCTAAATTATATAATGCAATATCAATATAAATGTATTCATTATGTAAATGGTTATTTTATTGCTCATTTAAAATACATAATGAAAATGCAGATAGTAGGTGGACAGCATGCTAAATAAGGGCACAAATGAAGGAAACATCTTGGCAGAGACAGAAGATGTAGGTGTGAAAGAACAAGAGCAACACTTAGTTGTCTCTTTGATAACAGACGAGAAAATACACTCATGAGCTGGTCTCATGCATCATATCCAAGTCTGAAGAATTCAGTCATCTAAGACCTGCACCATGCTTGCTTTGAAATTCAGGACCCTCTCCCTTTTCCCTCTCAAGAGGGCATGAGAAGAATGAGGAAGAGACATCCACAGCCAAACTCCTGCCATTTTCTCTACCAGAATCACAGTCCAAAATAATCCAAGAACTCCTCCTCTATGTGAGGATGACCAGCACTAAGGATTGAACACAATACTTGAATACCTTAAAAAACATTTGTCAACTGTCTGAGCCCCTAAGGCAGACAGCCAGAGGCTAAAGAACTCTCATTTACTGCAGATCAGGCCAGGAGGAATACTTACAGGCATGTGCTACACAGGAAAATTTCTGAACTATGAAACAACTAATCATCACCCCAGACCCGAGCTGGGAATCTAGATACTCCAGGTGAACTATATTTCAAACACACCAGCACATGTCATTATTAACCATGTTTACAGGTCCTAAGTGCAGTGCAGCTGGATCAGCTATCAAACACCATGTCACTTCAGATAAACCTCCATGAAAAGCAGCAGCTACTCTATGGGGCACCTACTGAGTGCCCATACTCAATTTTGACAAGATCTGTATTTATTTTGCCAGACTGCAAAGGAACATGATTTGGCGTTTCCCAAAGAAGCCTTTCTTTCTCCCTCTCTTTATTTAATGTCCTGATTATTTTACAACCCCTGGTTCCAGCTGCTGAAGTTGCCAGCTTGAGGACGCTTAATGACAACATTTAGCTCTTGAGATTTAATGCAAGAAAAACACTGGTCAGTGATTTTAAAAGCAGTTCCTTTTTTTGAGCATCTTTCCTGTGAAATCGGAAGTGTAAAAAGTAGTTGTTCTCAGCATGCAAATTGAATATTTAAAGATTCTTTAAAAATAAGCTTTCTGCCAAACATTTACTTGAATCTTCTGAGTCCTACAAAGAGCTTCAAGCCAATTCCCAGCTCCCTTCCTTTAGCTTCTCTCCAAGCTGTGCTTTTTTCCCCCCAAGAGATCCAGCGCACCCTTTGCTCTCTTTTACCTGAGAGATATCCCATTTAATTTCTTAATTATAGGAATAATCTACTCCTCATTTAGCAGGATTTATCGGTCATACTTAACATCATTATGCCCACTGCTCTCTTACCCATCTTGTGATTTACAGAAAAATCCCTTTGCCGTATCTGTCAGTTTACCAGACTCCTGCCTCTTACCTCCACACGTCCTTTCATAATAAGCAATTCCTTGAAAACAGCCTCACCAGGGAAAATCCCAGTTTGCAAATACCAACCAGACTTGGCTGAATGTAGGAAATGTCCTTTCATTAATTAGCTGGTGTGGTACAGCCTCCCGTTGTAATTACTAACACTTGGCTGAGACTGAAATCCCAGAAAGTGTACAGCTCCACCAATGTTTGCAGTGAAAACCTAACCAAGCCATTACCACCACTACGGCACCATTATCAACAACTGAGGAATCTTTGAAACTAAAATCACATGCATTTGAGCCTTAATTTTCAAAAGAATTAAAGGTGGATTTCCAGGCACACTTTCTTCAAGCTGTGCCAAGAGTTTCTAATACTTAAAGCTTCAGGTTTATTTATCTCATTACCACCTCTGAACTGAAAGTCCATTCTGAAATTCAGAAAAACTTACATTTCACTAGTGAATAATTTGTTTTAATAAACTAAACCTTTGTCAAGTTAGGGAGAGACAGATGCCCAGCTTGCAAGTGTTTAAGCATGCAGAGCTGTTCCCTCATTTATAGCCTGCTTCTGCAGAGGCTTCACTATGTGCTTGAATATGCATTATGAGTAGTCCCATTACCTTAAATGGGATTGATTCCAGCATATAAAGCTGGGCCAGAATGTAAGGCTGTGCTGCCGTTGGATATTAAGTAGTCTTATTTACTTTAATGAGCAAGAAATACATATCCTTAATGGCTTTTTTACTTCTTTCTAGACAGGAATAAGGTTATTCTCTTCAGGCATCACCCTTGTAGACTGAAAACCTTGCTCTTATTTTTTTTGAGGAAATTCTTCCTTCAGTAGAATTTTATCCTGAAATATGTTCAGTGTTTGAATTTTACAAAAGGATGACTCAATTTTCTATTTTGAGCTCTAACTTGTCTTTGTTTAAATGAGTGCCACTTTCTGCTCCAGGTCAGGACGTGAGCAAGTTAATATATCTTATTTATCCCGTCACCTCTCACCCACGATGAAGGAACTCCAGTATGTCTTCCTCAGAAATACCAGAATAAACACTCCAACACAACAGAGGCAGTGTAGAAAATAGAGATAGTATTTTCTGGAGCCTTTACTCTGAGCTTCACAAATGATTATTCTAATAAATTCATCTGGGCTTTAGCCTGTTCAGTCACAGAATCATAGAATCACAGAAAGGTCTGGGTTGGAAGGGACCCCAAGGAGCACAGAGATCCAACCCCCTGCCACAGGCAGGGCCACCAACCTCCAGGCCTGGAGCTACACACAGTTGCCCAGGGCCCATCCAATCTGGCCTTGGAACCTTGAACCTTGGAATCTTGAACACCCCCAGGGATGGGGCATCCACCACCTCTCTGGGCAGCCTGTTCCAGCCCCTCACCACCCTCTGTAAAGAACTTCTCCCAAATATCTAATCTAACCCTTCCCTCCTTTAGCTTTAGTCCATTCCCCCTTGTCCTGCCATTGTATTCCCTTTTTAAAAGTTTATTCCCCTCCTGTTTATAAGCTCCTTGCAGGGACTGTAAGTCCTGGCTTCTCCTCTGCTGCATGATGTTTCCTTTGGCTCTGTCCCAGCTAGTGATCGCATCAGTGGTCAGGTCAGACAGGTCCATTCCCCACGTGGGTTAGGACAGCGCAATGGGAGCAGGACCAGGCAGTAAGTAAGCCCAGTTCTGGAAATCTTATACCTCATGCAAGATATCAGTCAGGCCTGTGCCTGCACAAAAAAGGTAATTAATCTTTTGTTGAAAGCTATTTAGTTTTGTTGTCTTAGAGCATACAAAATATGATACCTATTTACAAAACTTTGAGCTATCTTTTCCAAGGTAGAATCTAGAATCTATTGTTAAATGAATAAAATTACTCAGTGTCCTTTCTAAGCGTGAGCTGCTGTTAAAGTGCTTTGATTTGCTCAAAGAATACTCAATAAATACTTGAGAACATGGCTTCTGGACCCTTAATTAGCCATACATAACAGGCTGAATCTCTGAGATCACATTTTCCCAGTGGTCAAAATTCCATTATAACTGCCTTTTTATTTACATGAACACAAGCTGTGTTTTTTCATCAAGCCTTGCTAGTACATCAACCACAATATTTAAAAATAACCCTTTCATTAGCAATTACTAAATGTCAGTACACTGTCTTTTCATAGGTATTTGTGCTGCAGAAGTCTGGCCAAAACGATTAGAGCTATTGACTAAAACGAGGGGAAAAAAACTGCAGTGACTTGCATCATGCATTATACATAGCATGAGAAATCCCAGTGGCACCCAGACATTGGAGGCAAAATTTCCTCCTCAGATCCTCATGGTAATAGTCGAGTTGGGTATTCTGCACACGAAGAGAAAGCAGATTCTCCCAAAGTCAGGCTGACATCAAGGTACAGTAGCTGAATATCGCCACTCAGTATAGTCCCAGGAGGAGGAATTTGCACTGAATTTCTAACACTTTAATGCACATGTGTGAATTTAAAGGGAAGGTGATGGAAAAGCAAGACTAATATGTGATTCGAGGGATTTTAAGGGTAGAAACAAACCTACGTGTGAGGGTCTGGAGGTGACATTTCAGCCAGAGAAAATTCATTCCCCAGTTATTCAGTTTAAGGTGCCAGTTTCAAGACTCTGAAGTCAGGTTATTTTATACCTCAGTATAAAATTACTGTCATACCAATACAAGTGGCATTAGGTCGTCTTTAACCTCCATCATCTGAAGTCATCTTACCATAGGAATAGAACTTAATATATCACAGACTAGAAGAGGTATTGTGATCAGTGGATACAAAACCGTCTCTGCAATGATAGATTTTAGAAACACTGCTAACCAAACTGGCTGTGTTTTATATTTGAGAAGCAAACTCTAGAGCCTAAATGACAGAATCACAGAATCGTAGGGGTTGGAAGGGACCTCCAGAGATCATCGGGTCCAACCCCCTGCCAAAGCAGCTCCCCAGCTCATATTACAGAGATAGGCATCCAGACGAGACTTGAATATCTCCAGAGAAGGAGACTCCACCACCTCCCTGGGCAGCCTATTCCACTGCTCCGTCACCCTCACCGTGAAAAAGTTCTTCCCCATGTTGGTGCGGAACTTCCTGTGCTCTAGTTTACAGCCACTGCCCCTTGTCCTGTCCCCACAGACACTGAAAAGGGGCTGGCTGATTCCCCCTGCATCCCATACTTAAGATATTTATAGACATTAATAAGGTCCCCCCCTTAGTCTTCTTTTCTCTAGACTGAACAGCCCCAGCTCACCCAGCCTGTCCTCATACTGGAGATGCTCCAGGCCCTTAATCATCTTTGTAGCTCTTCTCTGGACTCTCTCCAGGAGGTCCCTGTCTTTTTTATACCAGGGAGCCCAGAACTGGACACAATACTCCAGGTGGG
>VZTU01034281.1:23846-98527 GCA_013400835.1 Zapornia atra
TTTCTCCCTGCCCAGCTCTCCAGCCTGTCCAGGTCTCTCTGGATGGCAGCGCAGTGTTCCTGAGTGTCAGCCACTCCTCCCAGCTTTGTATCATCAGGTACTTGCTGAGGGTGGATGCTATTCCCTCACCAAGGTAGTCAATGAAGTTATTAAACAGGCCTGGACCCAACACTGAGCCCTGGGGAACACCGCTAGTCACAGGCCTCCATTCAGACTCTGCTCCACTGATCACCACTCTCTGAACTCGGTCTGACAGCCAATTCTCAACCCACCTCAGTGTCCACTCATCTATCCCATTTCTCTCAGCTTTTCTATCAGGATGTCATGGGAGACAGTGTCGAAAGCCTTGCTGAAGTCAAGGTAGATGACATCCACTGCTCTCCCTCCACCCACCCAGCTGGTGATGAGATCATAGAAGGCTATGAGATTGGTCAAGCATGATCTCCCCTTGGTGAATCCATGCTGACTACTCCTCATGACCTTCTTCTCTTCCAGTTGCTTGGTGATGGCATCATTATAAGCTTTCTAGCAAAAAAAAAAAGCTTTCTAACAAAATATAGCCAGGTTTTTTTTTTTTTTTACTTCTCAGGATTCTTCTCACATTTCACACCAGGGACTGGTGTGACTGCCAGCTAGAAAATTATCAATTAACTAAAGGAACTCTTCCCTTCTCTACAGCTCTTCTCATTAGTGAGAAGAAAAGGAGGAAAACAAAGAAACCTCAACTGATCTATCCGGGTCTTTCTTCATACAGTCAAGATTCAATCATAAGAAGATACAGTAGGATCAGGCCTACCATGTGCTCTTCAGTAAAATGACACTATTTTCAGAGCTAGTAAAAGGCCTCCATTGCTCCTAATTGTAAACAAGATTGCAGATGCATTATTAAAGTTGTTAAAATCAGTTCTTGCCTGGCAGAGTCCTCTCCTAGCCCTCCCTCTCAATGCCAAACAAGCTGAGAAGGTCTGAGAAGACCTTCTCCCAGGAGCTGCCAAGGGATCACTTTGCTCCCAAGCATTCAGATCAGCTTTTCTATGGGATTGGTAAAGGATGGAAAGAAGGGAAGGACTTTCCCTACGGACTCCTTTGCTTTCTGGAATTATAAATTACTCTGTTTACTTTTAGCCCAAAAGGTCTAACCTATGGCCATGCTTGAGGAGACGGACAGGGAAGGCAGCTCACAAAGCCAAGGGAAAGCAGGCTACCTCGTTACCGTTGTTAAAGCGGAGATGCTTTTTGAAGTGGGATGGCAGAGGGAGGGGAAGAGCTCAGGGAAGGAAGGAATGGAAGGAGTTTGGGAACTTCATACAGGAAGAAGAGTGATGGAACAATCCAGACTGGGAATTTCCTGGGAGTTGCAGGCATCCAAGCATCACATACCACATAGACTAGGTTGCAAAAATGCTGGGTTTCACGCAGGTTATGGGTGCCTCAGCGGAGAAACTGGACCCTAAGTTAATACTACTCCAAAACAACATAGGAACAGAAATATCTTAATAACAGGCAACTTTCCTATTTCCACAGATACTCCTGGGGCAAGGAAATCTGCAGCGGAGACAAGGGATTCTCAGAACTTTAAAAAGGCCCCTTTACCTCTCTTTAGGTGGCCGCCTTCCTAGCCTCAACAGTTATTAGTAAGGCTCTAAAACTGTTCACTTTTTGAGGCTATGTAAGTAAAACACTGCAGGTGTACTTCAATAATTCATTAAATTTAATCAGCGTAGTACCGCCATAATTAGCAGGGTAATATATGCATAAACAAAAAGGTAATCAACATTAAATATTTAGAAAAATATTATTAGGACAAATTCCAATAGGTGCTAGGATTTAAAATGCTAAACATATATTTATTTTGCATTATTAAAAAAAATTTCCAAATCATTAAGTAGAAGATGGGAAAGCCTGCGTGCCAACACAACCCAAGCTTCTCCAGCTTGCAGCCTACTGCAGAGTTACGGCCTAAATGCCTTTGTAAAATATTGTTTCATAAAAATTATACCCTAGTCCCCAGGTTTTCAATATAAAACTGCACTTATAATTAGGTGGACTCTAATTCTGCTACTGTGTATCTGATTTTCTTCAGCACATCCACTTTGGTGTGTGCCCAGCATAGAGATTCTCTACAGTGCGAGTGTAACTCATGCAGAGTTGCCTCAAAACATGGGCAAGTGAACTTCTCTGCCTTATTTTAAGTGGTATTTCTTGATTGTTATAGCAGGAATCTGGAGAGGGGAGTGTGCATGTGCATTCCTACAGACTGATATTCTAATATTGCAGCAAGTTCTGGTAGCACAATGCAAAAAAACCCCAAACCTGTACAACTTTTATGGAGGTTGCTGAATGTCTACATATCTAGTGTGAAGAGTGAGGCAATGGTAATTAACACTGTCTCAAAACTCTGTCCTGCTACCTTGGTACTGATAATTTAAATACTTGCAGTGTTGGTGTTTGGTGCCAAAACCAAGCACCGAAAGACACTTTTCAATACAGAATTTAGGAACTCAAGAATACTTCCTTGCTCAGCTATTTCCTAGGCTGGATAAATGATTTAATTTTTATTAAATGATAAATCTTTTATGGTTTTCCATCTATAAAATGGAGATGACACACTCTTCACAATATTGACAGAAGGCTACATTAACTCATTCACCCCATTAGCTGTAAACAAGCGAGACAACTATTGTCTCAGACATAAGGATCACAGAATCACAGGGGTTGGAAGGGACCTCAAGAGATCATCAGGTCCAACCCCCCTGCCAAAGCAGCTCCCCAGCTCATATTGCACAGATAGGCATCCAGATGGCTCTTGAATATCTCCAGAGATGGAGAGGACACACCCCCCTGGGCAGCCTGTCCCAGGGCTCTGTCATCCTCACTGTGTAAAAGTTCTTCCACTGCTCCAACTTGCAGCCATTGCCCCTTGTCCTGTCTCCACAGACACTGAAAAGGGGCTGGCCATTTTCCCCTGCATCCCATACTTAAGATATTTACAGACATTAATAAGGTCCCCCCTTAGTATTCTTTTCTCCAGGCTGAACAGTCCCAGCTCACTCAGCCTGTCCTCACAGAGGAGATGCTCCAGGCCCTTAATCATCTTTGTAGCCTCCTCTGGACTCTCTCCAGGAGATCCCTGTCTTTTTAATCCCAGGGAGCCCAGAACTGGACACAACACTCCAGGTAGGGCCTGACCAGATCAGAGTAGAGGAGGAGGATCACCTCCTTCTACTTGCTGGCCACACTCCTCTTGATGTACCCTATCTTTTTATTGATCCTGCACAGGTTTTTCAGTTTTACTTTCCTCATATTCATTTTGAGCCGCTTCATTAACTTTAAGCAATAAAAGAAAGCTGTTTGCACACATCTGGTTTTTTGCCCATTCACAGAAGAAATTTAAGTCCTTTTTTTTTTTTTTTTTTTTTTGGTACATTTAGATCCCATACTTCAAATGCCTGACAAATTTGAAGGTAGGTGGACTGGTTCAGTCTGCTTTGAGATTCCTAAGCACTGATGGTAAACTGCACTCCAGCATTACAGTTGTGCAGGACGAGCTACGTCATGCCCAGTTTAACATCAGACAGATAAGTGTTATTAAATGAGCCCCTAAGTGTAATAGAATTATAGTGGGGAAATGTAGTACTAAAGTAAATTATCTCTATGTGATCACATAATGTGGAAATAGGCTTTCTCCTCTTTATAGTACCTTCAGACACACAAGTTTATCTCTGGAATTTTAAAGACAACTTGCTGAATGATGCTGCACACTTTGCAACTAAACGTATTTTAACTGTTTTAATTATTTTTCCCTAATAAACGTAGAGAGATTAACCTTGTTAGCTTAACAAAACTAGTCAGCAATTTGTGCTAATTCGTTTTACTTGTAGTTTTTCTTGGAAACAGCACTGGGTTACACCTAATTAGCTTTTTGATTTGGAGTGCAACTAACTGATGAAATAAAGTAAAATCCGTTTTAAACTAAGTACTAATAAACCACAATTATGGCTGAACAACTATTCTCATATTTTTTCAAGTCAAACTTTCATAAGGAAATACATACTTTTAATCAATGAAGAAAAAATAATTAATGTAATCTAGAAGATGATGCAATGTCGTGGCTATTTCAGGGTGGGTTGGTTGGTTTTCAGGCCTTTGCTGAGGAGCATGGTATCATGTCACAGCCAGACTTCTTTCTCCCAGGGGACATTTAGAATTTACAGCTATGCTTTCCAACACCACTCACGGACTTTAGATTTTAAAAAAAATAATATACATATATACATAGTTAAACTCCAGATTAATACAAATAAGCCATTAAACTCTATTTTTCCTTTGCTCCCAAGGTTGGGTCTAAACATACACTGAGAAATGTAATGTATTATATCCTCTAGATAAAGTTTGTGATTTTTTCTTACTTAAGAAACGCTGCAGAGCAAAGTTGACTTGCATGTTTACCTCATTCATCCAGCTGACAACAGGTCTAGGGGAAACAGCAACGGCTTAAAATAGCTACCCTAACACATAGCCTTAAATGCCACCTGTACTTTAAGCAGCAATATTAACTTCTGCCGACAAAAAACATCAGAGAAAGTCTTTATTTTTAAAAAGACAACTGCTTGAAAAACAGTTATATTTTAGTAAGATATATTCAACCCCAGGTTTAATTTTCTCTAGTCTTATTACCTGTGAAGGACTTGATATAGAAAAACACATTACTCAATGCTATTTACAGTTCTCCTTTTTCCTATAGATATCAATACCAGCAGCCTGCTATTTTTCACACAAAAAGAAAAAACAACAAACTACAAAGCCCTGCCCAAAGAATACACAATTAATACTCTGGATAACAAGTGACAGCACTATTTAAGTTATCTCGTAAGTTTAAAAGAAGCAAAAGACTTCTAAAAGCATTTATAGTGCTTCCTCAATTGGAAATTGCTTCTTCAGTAAATGTGTTAAAGCAAAACGTACTTTTCTTCTATAACTCTGCATCAGGCAAAAACCACTTTGTGACACAAAGTATTTCAAGGGGGAAAGACCATCACAAACTGCTGTAAATAACCATCCTAACTCTAAATTAAACTTTTACTAATGTTTACTGCACATGCTTATCATCATACATTACAGAAAACACAAGACAGGCCTGTAAAAGAGAGTCAGAAAATACTCCAGATAGTTAGAAAAGAAATGCAGTCACACAATAATGCAAACGTGTCCTTCTGCAGACATACATTTAGGCCCACAGAGATCTTGAAGTTATAGGTAACAAAAGCCATGGCGCAGTAGTGTGTAACATGGGAGAATGAGGAATATGACCTTCAGTTTATCTTTTACCTACCACTCACAGAAAACTAATGGGCTCAATTCTTGCGGGAATGTTAACAAACACAGTGTATCATGGGATAAGAGGGGAAAAGGATTGTCTGATTAACAGCTAGGGAATCTTAGGTGTTTGGACATGACCTGTGGTAGCACAGTTTCGTAGTAAATCCAGATTATTAATCCTGGCTCCAACAGTGACGTGGCACGTGGATTAAGTTAAAACATTTTATTCTCTACCCTTGCTTTTTATACGATTCTAATCCTCACCGTCAGCCAGCTCTCCTTTCCCTCCTGCTGTATACTGCCCTGCCTGTTTTCCCACTCCCCCGGAAGAAGTAGAATGAAATGTATTTCTCCCTGAAAGAAACATCATTCAGAGTATTTGTCAGCTAATTCTTCATTAAAGCTGGTATACTCTTCGTTTTTCTCAACTCTTCATCTCCTCTCCACTACAATGGAATGTCAGTTAATAAGGATGACTTTTGTTTGAATTTAGCAATTCCCTAAATGGGGTACAGTTATTAGCTGAGATTAGATCTACACAAATACCAAGGTATTTGAACTGTTCTGTCATTTACAACTCCAATCCCTGGTGTCTTGCTAGGATATTCCAATTTCGGTTTTAAAGTACAAGCCAGTCTAAATCCCACTCTTACAACATATACATACATCTTCCCAGTCTCACAAAGTACGCCGTTAGTTTCAGATTTAATCCCTGCAATGTCCAGCAATCTGCTAATTTAGCACTAAGCAACTCACACTGCTGTTTCTTTTTTTCACTCATAGTTTTCCTGGCATGCATTTTTCATTTTTTCACTATTCTATTATCATCTTCAGATGTTGCCTACAACCTAGGAAATTGTTATTGCATCACCAATAACACCCATTTGCTAACATCTACTTTTCTTTGAAAGAAACAACAAATGTAATCCTTGCATTTTCAATTTCCTCTCCTTTAACAGAGAGGAAATTGACCCAGCCAGTTGCACAACATGTTTTTTGGCCTTGGCTAAGGCTAAATAAAGCAAGGGGTTAACACCGTGTATCAGGATCAAATCCCCAGTGAAGCTGCTGACTCTCCTGTTGCTGAATTACTCTTGGATGAAGCCTCATCAGCACATCAGCTTCTCTTCAGATATCCTGCTAGCCTATTGTTTCCCATTTGTTTGGACATCATCTGGTCCTCCAAGATGCACAATTCCTGTTTAGCCCAGAGACAGCTTGGGCAATGTATGTCAGGTCATCCTCATGTAGAAGGACAGTGATGATTACTGGCAATTTTTTTCTCTGTAACTCAGAGATCACGGCTCTGCTTCTAGCCTAATTATGTTCATACAAACTACAATTAGTTTTTCCTGTTTACCAATTAGCCTGGGGGATTTGCTGAATATATTTTGATGTTCAGCCACCAGGTACTTGCAGAAAATGCAGATTATGAGCTATGAATTCATTTGTAACACAGTGGAATCTAAATAAAGAATGAATGCTTAGCCACTTATTCATGCGATAACATCAACTACACAAAGTAATTATTGTAAAGATCAATGGAAACTTATTTTCTGACAGTAACATGTGGATTAAAAAAAGCAATCCCAAATGTACAGAAAACCTTTATACATAATCTAACTCATTTATAAATAATCTAACTCATATTATCACATCTGAATTGCATCGTCTGGTATTTCTTCTCCCAAATTTTATTAGTAATATAAATGTTCCTGTAGCATGTTTTTGAACTGGTTCAATTGTTTATTATCTATATGTAAATAATGTAAATAGAAGAAAAAAACTTCCTATAAGCTCCTTGAAGCAGTGAGATTCCAAGGGGTGTACGAAAATCCTTCAAGTAAAAGTTTTGGAGCTTTGCCTAAAGAGATAACTGGAAGAACTACTGATTTATCAACAAGTTAATGTTCCTTAACATCTTCCCATTAAAAAACGAAGTTTCTAAGTAGTTTTCCTTTTAAATTACAATCTAATGTTCCTCCTAATATATATATAGCTTTCTTTTCAAATTGCAGGAAAATGTTACTTCTAAGAAATATTTTTACCTTGTCATACAAGAGTTCAAATATTTTTTCCACTGCAATTTCAGATTCCAGTCTCTCAAACCATAAAAAGATTCTCAAGTGACTGAAAAGAGAAAAAAAAACCCAACCCAAACAACGCAGAGCTCTCTTCTTAAGTGACTGCAAAAATTCCTGAAGGAAAATGCATTTTTTTCACTTCCAAATTACAAAAATCCCCTAAATGGATGTGCTGTCTATCCAGCACCATTTCCCTTAAAGAGTTTAGGGTGGGAGTCTCCCGATGCCAGAGTGCATCTGCCCTGAGCTCACTACCTAGGTTCCCTTTAACAGTGAAGACAAAATTGTACTTTTAAGTCACAAGACCGCCTGTCCTAAAGCAGACAATTGAGATAGATCAGATGACTAGCTCTGCTGCCACCACATGTTGTCTACCACGTTAGATTAAATCCATTCTTCAGACCAGTCCTCCTGAGTTCCAAATCCTCACACTTAGATGTGTACTCAAGTTGCATAGACACCAATACTGGTGCCTGTCCTGCATTTCTTCACAGCCACCCTCACTAAACCAAGAGGACCTTTCATTCACAGTTGTAATACAGTGACAACAACTCGGCTCAAACCGAGGACCATGCTTTTAGTAGTAGTGCAGTTACTGCCACAGACTTCACCTGGACAGTCTTAAGAGTTCATTGATGTACTAGTGTCAAGCAGGCTTGTCTTACCAAGGAAAAGAAAGTTTGGGAAGCACTTCAGTAGTTTCACAGAGTCACACAGTATACAGTGCAGAAAACCACTGGGGTGTTTGCTCTGTTCACCTCCCTATTTTGCCACCATTCTACAGCCAGTGTTTTTTATTAGCCTGAATAACATGAAAGTTGGCTTCCTAGTGCACCCCAAGTCAATCAACAAGCTCCAATGGTTTGCTGATTCCCTTCATCTTTTCCTGAATGTTTTACAGGAGAACAAAAAAAATGTCTTGGAATAAAGAGCTTGGTGAACATGAAACCTTTAGTGAGTTTAGCATAGAACATCTTAGATTTTAACTGGTAGAGACATGACAATAATTCTCTCTCACACAAATGTTAGGAAAAAGAAAATACATTTTATGTCATGCAACTTGTTAAAATTACAGTGCAAAATTATCATAGGCAGGCAGCATTACCCATGTTCCCCTTCCTTAGTTAACAGGAAAGAAGATATAAAGATATACAATACTGTACCTGATTTATGAACGATTCAGTTTATTGCATCACATTTAAGGAATAATCGCATGATTTTATACTATACAGAAATTGACAGCTGGTGAGTTTGATTAAATATTGAAGCTGAGGCATTTAATCAATCCTGGTAGCCATTTATGGGAGGCACATTGAAGCTGAGGCATTTAATCAATCCTGATAGCCATTTATGGCAAGCACTATATACCACAAAGCAATAAAGATAATGACTATTATACAAAAACTATACCACAAAAAAGGGAAAAGGAAAAAATGTCTCCTGCTATCTGAGAAGATGGGCCCTGTTAATATTCTCTAGATTCTTCAAGAAGATGATCAGCATATATAGTACTTTACTGAGAGTGGAAATCTGTCCTTGACATCAATGCACTTTGGATGTAGATAATGAGATGATGGGAATAATCTCCACAACAGCCAATTTAGAGATTTTAGAAGTAAATCACACTATAGACAGATCAGAGCTACCAGTGAAGAGCAGTGAGAGGATGGAAAGTTATCTCCTTTCAAAGAACTAACAAGACCCTCAGAGATCCTGCAGGCAGCAGCGCCATCCATTCAGGTATTCCTGCATCACAGCATGACCACTCATCCAGGAACTGCATTCCCAAGGGGCCTGACTTCACTGCCTTCCAGCCTGGCAGAGATTTACATCTGACAGCATGTGACTGAAAAGAAAGATTAAAATCCCATGCATCTGCTGCGTAGCTTTTTTACACTTGCTTCTCCCCCACCCCTAAAAAAACTCCTAGAACAACCCAGAGAAAATTATTCTTCCCCATTCAAATCACTCCTTCAGAGAACCAATATTACTACATTTGGGATTTCTAATATGTATATATGAGGGTTTATCAAGTGTTTCATTCCATGTAAGAGCTTTCCAGCTGCTTACGCAGATCAAAAGATGCAGTCAAATAGTTTCACAAAATTTTTGGCACATAAGGCAAAATCAAAAAGCCATTCAAATTCAATAGACTTATAATGAAACCTCAATATTGTGGGCAGCTTTGGCTTCCAAAATATTGCCCCCTTTATTTTTTATAGTCTGTATTTTGGAAGAAAATCTTTGGAAGAAAATTTGATGGAGGCACCTTTGATACTCATACATATCTTTCTATAGCATTTTGGTCAAGGGTGGGCAGATCTTCAGGGGCAGAATTATTATTAAATCACTAAGAATACTGATCGTATGCTTCTGGGTCATACAGTCTTACTTAGGAAGCAGATAACCAAGTCTTTTCTCAAAGAACCAGGCTGGGTTATATCAGGTTTAAGAGACTGTCCTTAGATAAATTATTCATTACAAGGACTCCTGCCCTTGCTAAAGGATTAGTCCTGCTCATTGTTAGGTTAACTCTCTGTTTACCCACCTTGCTTGTTAAATTTGCAGCCTGAGAGTGTGTCATGCCTCCATGTAAGTGTACTTGTATTAATGAGACATGCAGCTAATCAATGGCTAGTACACCTCTTCCCTTCCCCCTTCCTGCCCCTTGCATCCTCTCCCAGCCAACCTCACTGCTGGTGATAGCTTTCATGGAAAAGTGCTCAAACCAAATGCAAAGCAGGGGTAGCAACTGATTCACAGCCTTCTAACTCCCTGATTATCATAATTACATTGGTTAACCACTATTATCTTACCTGTTAAACACACACTAATTCATTTTTCCACTATGAATGTTCTTCACATGTATAATTTCAGCACTGCATGTGCAACAGAAATGTAATAAAATTAAGTCATGTATGAGTGAGCTTTACAAGGTACGGCTGCAAAAGCTGTTAATTTAAAGCCATTCACAGTATATTTAAATTTTACAGGCAGCGTTATCAATGGTGTCACTGTAACACATTTATATTGCTTTTCTATTACTTTTGCATTCTCTTATACACTGCAGGGGGGATTCCATTAATATACGAGAAGACACCGTTAAGTGCTTCACCCTCTCGGAGAGTGGTAGTTACCATATTCATCTCCTCCTTCCCATAATTCTCTGTTTGGGTAGTTCAGTGACCCCAATATAGGATGCTAGTAATTGGATCCTTGAATTGAACACCAGAGAATTTGCATACATTTCTCTTCAATCTTCCCTTGCCTTGAAAAGCAGAAATCATAGAATTGCTATTTAAGAAACGTTAAGAAATATTAAGACCTGGAAGGCAAATAATAATATATAGTTGTTGGGTTTTGTGTGTGCGCAGTGGTTCCCTCCCTCACCATGGGTAAATCCAAAGTATAGCTATTAATAAATAAATAGTAAGAAGTATCCAAAGCAGGACTACAGCCTAGCAATTGTGACCTAATGGATCCACCAGTCACCGAGACCTATAAAAGTCCTTCAAAACTCATTTAGCTTTTATTCAGGGAGCTGCTGACACTGCAGTGGATTTGGCCAGGGCAATAGGCCTTTTCAGTGTATAACCACATGAGCCTGCAAAACTACCTGAGGTATCCCAGGTATAACGGACTTTAACGTAAGCTGTGGGGGAAGAGCGTTCCTCTTTCAGCATACAGCATGGTGAAGACAACCTGGATTTTCTGTCTTTTCTACAGAACTAATGACAAACATTCTGCAAAACAGCAATCAAAAATAAAGTCAGTCATTAAATTATTAGGGGACAAAGCTGCCAAGCTGAATAACCATGTCTTGTTTGCATCATCTGAAACTAACATCCTCATACTTTATTTTCTATTCAAGGTCATTTTTCTGTTCAGTGAAGTATGCCTGTTTTGCATTAGTGTTGCTCTACGGTCCCTGGGATATGTACAAACCCCTGAATTTGACATGTCTCAACAGAGATACTGAGTAGGAAGATTCAAGTTATTTACGCTATAAGTGAAATACCATCATATATATATGCCTTGTGTGGCCCTAATGACATCCATCCTTCAACAGCCTGATGCAGCCTTCAATATATCCAGCACTCAGCTGACAACCATCAGATTGCTCCAGCAGTATGAATCCAGAGTCTACAGCTGAAAAGTGACAACCTTGACCGCTTTAAGATTAATCTAGGAATGGAGTCAATACGTCACTCATGGTTCACACTTGCATTATAATTTCTGGTTTTAATAGATTAATAATTTATTTCTGCTGAGTCTTCTTGCATTGTTAAACTTGGCATCTCTACAGATTAACATATTTCGTCTCATTGCTTTAGAGTGTTACATTGCTTACTTGTCCTGCTGTGTTCTCAATTGTACTATTTTCACTCGATGCACCTTAATTTAATTGGCAAGATGCAGGAACATTACAATAAGGCTGGTCTTCAGACTTGTCTCTTCACATTAGGTGGATTACAAGATTTTCACTGCAATCCTTCTCTTGGAGCTGTAGTAGTTTACCAAAGAATGGTTGTCAGGTAACCATGACATTTTTATGTCTGAAGCTGGTATTTTAGTTCAGCCAGTTTCCATTTGTCACAGAGGAAACTGCTACATGATAAGCAGAACCACTGGTCTTCTGGGTCTTGCTTTTGTTTTGTTTTTTAATCCTGCTCAAAGATGAATTTGCAGAAGTTGGTCCTCCTTAGTACATTTTATTCCAAAGGTTTTTATATCTGAAGTAAAAATCACTAGCTAAGTAAAGGGATAATCACTCTGTGAGGAGCGGGGTATTCTGGAACATGGGAAGTCTCCATAGGAGAAACGGGTAAGAACTGCCCCAGAACTGAACTGCTCAATATACCTGGGCTACTGGATATTCTAGCATGGGGTATACTGTTCTGTACAATGTAATTTTCCTTCTCAAATTGAACAAAATTTGGGTGGGAAAAGCAGACACTGTAAAAGCATTCAGAAATGCTGAGTCATACGAGCTACCTTGAAAGAAAATTTCATAGAGTTCTCACAAAAATGGGACTAGACACAGATATGGAAACCAGCTGAGTTTCATGGCAGCATCACACTGATTCAAGGTTCTTTAATGAACAAGAAAAGTTCAGTAGACAAAGATGTAATTATTGAAGACAGTGTAAGAAACTGCAAACCTGAAAGTGAATGTATAGGGCTGCAGGAAAGAAAAATAAAGAAAGAATCAAACCCAATTGAGCTAGTTCAGTGAATGCTCCAACATACCTTAGTGAGGCACAAAGGGTCTTTTGACAGTAGAATATTAGGCACTGATTTAAACAAGCCTAAGTGGAAAAAATATCAATTACAGTAGAGGCTCATAATTATTTTAATAAGAAAATTATGGAATACATCAATAGAATTGTTAAAAAGAAAATGTGTTTTCAGATTATTTGACTGCACAGAAGACAAAGGGAATGATGATTTCTTCTTTCTCCGGGTACATGAAAAAGGATCAAGAAATATTTAAGCAAAAGAATTTCTGTATATTAGTTCTTTATCCAATTTCCTGGTGACAATCATGAATTATGGCTGGGAGAAATTAAAGCATAAAATGAAGGTGAAAGATGTCATTTCCAGTTTCAGATCAATGTCATTTGGTGCAGCCTTAATCATTAAACTGCAAGGGGAATCCAACCTTTACTTAATTAAAATATTGGAATGCTATTAGATTTGAATCTATAGAGAAAAATACTCCATGTTCATCACCTTAGTGCACCTTGTTGAACTGTGAATTGACTAACTTGACTAATATCAACCATTATTCTATCTTCCCATCTCTTTCACAGGAAAAAAGAGCCCAGATCATCACTCCAAAGACTCCAAGAACTGATAATCTGAGCAGAGGTCAACCAGCCCAGGGTTCTATGATTCTGGTTTTGGGCTTTAAATTTCCTTTTAGAAACTGTATCAACTGACAAATTAAATAAAAATATCATCCTCTTACACTGATGGCATATTTTAAAGTGACAGAAATCCAGTCACCGCATCTAGAAAAGATCCTGAAACTTTGACAACTACCCACATAACACCATGGAATTAAAGGAGAAAATGAAAAGAAATTAATTAGCACTATTCTATTAATTCATGATCTGTACATCACCCAGAATATCTGGCAAGCCCTTATGGCTTATTTGAAGGGAATTCTAATGACACATTCATTTCAGCAAAACAAATATATTGACACTGAGATAGAAAACATAAGTATTCTCATTTAAAAAAAAAATTGCATTAATTCTACATAGAAGCCAAAAAACCCTGAGATGTTGAAGTAATTCCTGGGAAAGTGAGACAGGTGTTTCAAAACTAAGCAACAAAAAACATCAGTAGGAGACTACATAACTTCAGGGCAAGAATCTGCAAATGAAAGAAGATCAGCAGTAATTTATGTACATGACAATTAAAAAGAGAGTAGAAAACTAGTCTGAAACGTGAAACCTCCGCACAAACACACCATAAGCTCTACTTTCTTGAAGCAGAAAGGAAATCAAATGCAATCAAAGGATTTCTGCTACATAAAACCTACCACAACTATTGAGTATAGGAGAATTGGAATGTAAGTGGCAAAGATATTAGCAAGAGGAGGTGATAGCAGCAACAGACTAATGACTACAGAAAACTTCAGATTACTAGGTTCTGTTGCTGTTGAGTAGCATGACTATTTGTCTTCAATTCTGTTCTACAAATCCTCAATTATTCACAACATTCCCAACAGCATGGTGTTTGTTACTGTTAATTAGCTGAACTTCATTTCCACAGGGACGGCACCACAGTAGAATTAGTACAAAGATAAAAAATAGTAGGTACACAGTTCTGGGGCTCCCTGCCAGTTTCCACCCCTTTCCTACAGTCACTCCTGAAAGTTACGTCCCGGCTGGATATGCCATTTGTCAGTGGTGGGCTGTTGCCTGCAGAACAGTAACATCCTCTTTGGAAGGAAAAGCCTCCTCACCCTTCACAACCAGGCTGCAGAGCCCCAATTCGCCAGCCTTGTTTGTGCCAGGAGGAACCTCCACACAGCCAGGATGCCTCAGAAGTGGGTAAAAATTTCAAGGGTACAAATCTACAACTGGGACAGTGACAGCTGAGTTAATGGACCCACTGTGCCCCACGACCAGCAACTCTGAGATGCCAAACAAAACACAGCATCCTTGTCAGCATTCAGGGGTTCACATTTTTCAAAAGGTCTGCTGACCCTTTGTATGTATAGCAAACACATATCGTTTTTTTGATTAGGTTGGGGTTTGGAGGCAGGGGGGTGTTTGGAGGGTTTGGTTGGGTTTTTTTTGTTGTTGTTTCAAAAAGTTTCACCAGTTAGGCAAAATTCTATACTAGATGTGAGATACATGTTTTGTTGCAGAACTCCAGTTTTCCCTGGTCAGTAGCTGTTTAAGATTATTGAGAGCCATTTTCATGAAATCATCTACTCTACAAATGCT
The DNA here is from genome assembly GCA_013400835.1 of Zapornia atra. Classification (NCBI taxonomy): domain Eukaryota; kingdom Metazoa; phylum Chordata; class Aves; order Gruiformes; family Rallidae; genus Zapornia; species Zapornia atra. The sequence continues at coordinate 38,713 of VZTU01034281.1, forward strand.
TTGTCAATACATTACCGGTTCCCAAACTCTAATGTACATGCTTTTCACTTCTTCAAATAAAAAAACCCCAAAAAACTTTAATGAAAAAAAAAATGCACCAGGGTTTACTGATAATGATTCTACAAGCAACGGAAGCTTTTCATTTTACTCTCCCACAGCTGAATATCCCACAGATTTAAACTTTCTACACGCCAAATATCCAATGTCTCTTTGGAATCAGTTGTAGAAGACGCAGGGTAACACATGCAAACAAGACAGAACAGAGTCACAGATGGTGTGCCCCAACTGTGGGATTTGTTTGTTTGCTTTAACAAATGATGCTGGTCTTTCTAGAGATGGATTTATTTTCCCCTTTTCCTCTATTATTCTCTTTTTCTGCATTCTTTTTCTTTAAAATCCAGAATATCAGAGCAATTATGACTTTAGCAGTTATTTCATAAGTACTTTTAAAAATTTAACATCCAGCCAAATATCTTCGTAATGTCCTAACTTTGCCTATAATTTATGAGCTATAGAACTGAAATATCCAAATCAATATCCAGAAAGTATCACACCTTTAAACCAAATTATCTTATGTAGGAGCATTTAATCCTCAATGTCAAGCCATGCTGCCTTTTAGGTTTTTCTCCCCCTTAAGTAATTTAAAAGATAATTTCCCTGAGGATTTAAAAGCACTGAGATATGCTATATGGAATAGCATCAGCTCTGTCTGGGAAGAAGGACACACTTCACATGCCTTTAAAATAAATTGCAAGAGAATTCAATGTAGTCTTCCTGGGTACTTTCATCATAGCACTACCTATTTATTATCAAGAACATGTCAAATTCAGATGTTAAAACAGGAAGCAAAATCTTACAGATTAAGTCATGAAAATTATACTCGTAATACACAAAAAAAGCAGCAAAACATCTCAAAGGGAACCAAGACAATGAATCCTTGAGTGCATCTGTAATTAAAATGGATTGCGCATATGTAGGCACATTTTATACACTCATATGAAGATGTAATGCTGGTGGCACAGTAAGCCCAGAGCAGCAGGAATGGATTCCCACAGATCCACTAAATCCAGAAAGTACATTACCCTATTAAATATGTGCAATGTAGAATTATGGGAAGCAGATGATACTGCAGGTTCAAATGCTGCCCTGACACAGGTGATGCTCAGCTATGGCAGAGCCCTGGCAGATCTAGCCACTTGAACGTTAGATGTCACTGCGTCTGACTGCTACTCTGTCAGTCTGTGGCCATGCAGGATTCTGCTAATTCTTAATCTCTACAATTTTCTGCTGAAAGCAGTTTCACCAAGTAACACAATTATGGCTGCTGAAGAAAACAGAAACATATTTTCAAACACTGACTTAAAGATACGTATTTTTATGTTTCATACTTTCTGTTCCTTGCACTCTCCTGAGCAGCCACCCTCTTCAACACAAGCTCTCCAGGCTACGAATCTTCCACATATATTTTAAAAGCTGTGACTCCCAAGGCTTGAGCCAAAACCAAGTGACTGATCTTGAATTTAAATTCAAATTGGGTGAGTCTATAGACACACCACACTAGTTGCATCTGCATGCTCCTCCTTACCAGACAACGATTTCATACTAGAGGAAGGCAGGTGTCTGCCCAGATATGTGAAAGTCACATCCAGCACCCCAGCTTTGTTCATCACACACACAGTTATGGGAAAATAGCACTAGAAACCACAGATCTCATGGCATACAGATAAAAACATCACACCCATGAGCTGGTTTCGCTCCAAACCCAAAAAATGCAACACCTTACATTCTGTAAAACAGGTGAAAACATGACACTAACCATGTATGTTTACACCCAAGATAAATCTCAAAAACTCACAATGTTCTCAAAAAAACCCATGAAATTGTCTTTCAGGACTTAGAGTGGAAAGACAAGTATTTGTAAAAAGGAGTTATTTTAAATTCAATGTGCTAAATAATTTAGCACAATGTGTTGTTTAGCAGAACCTGAAGCACCCAAACAAAAAGACCAATGTCTAATCAAAGTTGCCCACCTGGAAAATTGTGGTACTTGTTCAATGTTATCAGAATAGACTCATTTACTGTAGTGGCATTGTACTAAAACAGTCTTGTGTATAAAACATTATCCTGTTAGCAGCCATCCATTTTAAAGCATCACTTCCCTTCTTAAAGCAAGACAGAATATTGTGTTATTTTACATTAGGAGCAGTGAATACTGCACCCTAATCATAGATCTCCTTGGGATAATTACTGCTCAAATACTAGGGTAGTTGACTAAGCTCCACCTCTTAATACCTGGAATGCAAAGGCATTACATATGGGGTTAATCTCATGAAGACTTTAAGTTTCCAGCTGTTAACAGGCTTCCCAGTGCACTGTCCCAGCAGGTCACCGCTGCACCTTTCTAGAGACATTCACTGGGAGACCCCGACCCTGCCCTTGCCTTGAGGGAAGGGCTGGCTGCTGCTTAGCAGGATCTGTCCATCCATCAGTCAGATATCTGCAACCCACCACAAGCAATCTAATGGAGAGACTTAGTGCCAGGACAAGCATTAGGGCAGAGAGTGATAAAGGGAAATAAAGGGGTGTAATAACTGCAAGATCCCTGTTGAGTCATTAGCCAGCAATAACCACCAAACAAGACAGTGTCCTTTGCCTACTCAGCTCTGCCTGAGCAAACAAGGAAACAATCACCCAGAGTCTGACACCATACAAATTAAACGACCTGCTTGTGCCTGCGCAGGAATGAAACCCCACTCTTCTTCACTGCCAACAGCTCCGACAAGCAATCACCTGCATGACTTACACTCCTTCCCCAAGGGAGTGAGACATGAGTCCTTAGGACATCAGGGCAGCTCTTATTAACAGATGCCCATCTCTCTCTAATGAGTATAAAATAACTGAAGAAACAAGGAATTAATTTAGGGAGTGAGCACTGTTAGGCAATCAGACAAAACTCTTGAAACCTGGTATCCTACGTACTTAGCCAAACAGAGGAAAAAGGAGAGTTCATATTACCCGCTTGTTGGACAGAAGTAGTAAGACAGGACAGATTAAATACAGTTTTGTATCAGAAGGAACTCATTTTACCAGTAGTATGAAAAGTAAACAGAAAATGAAAATTAATAACAGCACAGTTTCATCTCCCATATGCTTTTCCATCTCACTCGCTATTTTACATGGCACTATAAATGATATCAGAGTGCTTGCTTGCAAGTAATGAGCCATTAAGTAGAATTGTAGCAGATACCTAACAAGATGCACTTCTCTAATTGACTTCATTGTTGGAGTAATTAATGAGATCCAGCTTTCCTTCTTTATATGAGCTGTGCCCAAGTTGTTCCAAGCATTCAATGTATAAACATTTTCTCCATGAATGCCTGTGTGTGGTGTGAACAAATTTGAAGATTTAATTCAAAGTCTGTTTTAGAACAGGGAATGTCTGCATAAGCATCCTCAGGAATCTGGAGGTGAAGTAAGTTTTTGGCTTTTTTAATGATGGATTTTTGTCATTGTAACCATCGCTGATGGCAGAAGCTCTCATTCTCATTAATACATTTTCAAAATAATTCAAGAAACCTAGTGAGGAGAGAGTAAGCCAAACAGGCTGGTATCCAAGAAGTCTCACTTTTTGAATCTCTTAGAACTGCAGAATCTTGATGACAAAACCAAACCACTTCATGTCTGTTACTCTAACATCTGACTGATCCAAACTCTGATCCCTCACGTGGGAAAATCAAGAGAAACAGCTGAAGTCTACAGCATGCAAACATGGAGTGAGCAGAATAAGCAAGAATCTCGAGAGACATGGAAACACATACCAAACTGAAGTACTAGGCATAAAAACAGAGCAGAGGCAGAACTTCAGGGAAAGAAGCTATTATCCACAGGTGCACACTCCCCAGTAGCCACTGCAAGTCGTGTCACCTCATAGACATAAGTTACAGCATTTTTATATCAGTTATGGTTGCAAATGCCACCGTGATACAATGCAGCAGTTAGTTTGTACCTACAGATGCCAGCACGAGGGATCAAAACAGCCTGTTCTGCATTGTAAAAATGGATACAGATGCGGACCCTGTTTCAGAGAATTCATAATTCATGGAAAGATGCAGTAGCTTGATATCAGACAAAGAGGGTCAGGGGGTGGACAAATATGAATGTGCTTTTCTGAATTCATGGGTTTGATAATTAATGCTGTTTCTAATGGTGTGTGAGGATGGGGGGCGGTGCAAAGAGCACAATTTTCCCCAGCCTTTCCATTCTACAGTTTACCAAGGTTTGCCGCTCGTTCAGTTTTGCATTTTAAACTGGATTTCTCTTTCCTTTCACATCCAATTTGGAGCATAATTTTTCATTGTCATTCTGAGATGTGGCAGCAATCAAGTGGAAATAGCAGCCAGTAGCCACAGTAAATCATGACTGGGGATTAATTAACTTGTCTGTAATTAACCATGGTATCTGGCAAGAAACTGTGGCATCTTATAACTAAAGTGTGGAAAAAATCACATCTAGCATAATTATTGATGATCGCTTCAAATGGAATTTATTATTTAGGCATATAAAGATTTTAGCAAGAAAGCAGATCCTCCAGCACCCTGAGCATCCCTGCTCTAAATAAGTAAGATCATTCCTTCATCCAGACCATTGCTGTGGAGTGGCTCTACAGAAAGTCCTCTAAGTTCCCCAACTGTTAGCTGGTTTCCTTACCAAATACCCATTTCACCCAAACCTGCAGATTTCTTGAAATCACTATTAAAATTAGTATTTCTTGTGATCTCTGATGTAACTTCTAAATGGCTTATTGACACTGCTAGGGTTTATACTTGGACAAGAAATAGAACCAATAACACATTTTAAAGATGGATGGGTCAGAAGGGATCATAGCACCTAGTCTTACCCCAGCCTAGCTCATACAGGGGATGCTTTTAGAGAGGAGAACAAAGAGGTAACAGGTATTATTGTGTCAGAACTTGCAAACCAGAGCCCCAGTAATGTTCCACCATTGGTTGATTTCTATCACGTATTAACACCAAACAACATAATTTCAAATACTATCTGCACATTACAAAATCAAGCTTCATCTAGACCAGTAGAGAGGGCCCCAAGTATTCCCAAACTTGTACTTTGCCATCTTTCCACTGATGCAAAACAAGAACATTACCTAATTTAAATGGTGCTACATGCATTCTACACTTACTTTGCACTAATGCAAGTGACTGTGCTTTTACTTAGGCAGGTCCCCATGAGTGTCAAATCTATGTCAACGAAGCACAGGCAGAATAAGGACACAGGTGGTTTAATATCTGAGGATGCTGACAGGAGCTGTCAGCATAAATACAATGCACAATGACTGTCAAAATGCAAAGAGTGGAAAAAGTCCCCAGGAACAACTTATTACCATGGCTGACCTCCATAAGAACAACTGCTGTGCCATGAGCTTCTAACAGACAAATGCAGATATATAATTAGTTCTATATAAGCCAAGCTTAGGGCTGTAACAAGAAAAAAAAATGTTGTTTAGATGCTAATTAATCCTATAAAAGTACAAGGAGGAGTGAACTGTGTCATTAAATTGCAACACAGATGTTTCTTGAGCTCCATACTCAATTTAAAATATAAGAATAAAAGAAATTGTGTATGTTGATTATTAGAAACAATTTCTCCTTCCCCTAGTGACAAAATAAAAGCCTTGCCACGCTGATGTTCCAGGCTGGTGGGGTTGTGCAATGACTCCTCTTTCTCTTGCACTGCCAACACCCAACATAGCCCAGCAAGCTATAACAGCAGCTGAAAGTAACCTCACAGGAAAACTTCATCGGGTGTATTGCTGGATCTAAATCTTGATTTGAATTTAGATGCATCCTGATTTCTGCATTTAGACGCCTTGCAACTAGATGCGATGTCGGTATCTGGAAACTACATTCCTCCTGGCTGCTCTGGGAATATTTTGACTTTTGCTCCTAGGGCATAGAGATCATAACGCATCTCCTGCTCACGGGGAAGTTAATAATGTATTGAATGGCTGATACAAGAAATGAATCATTGTTGTGTATTTCTGTGGTTTCAGATCTGTTTGTTCTGCAAAGCCCTTTGTTCTAATATTTATAGGGTGTCACAGTAAAATATGTTCTACAAGGGGAGCATTTAAAAGATATCAGTCTTTGGCAAATAAACTGTCACTTCAGAAATTACTTCCAAATACAAATCATCTGGTCATTTTAGGCTCCAAGTAATTTCTTATGTTAATTACTTGTTTAAAAAGAGGCAAAAATAAAAGCCAAACAAAAAACTATTTTAAACAGGTTCTATTTCTCCACCTTCCCCCTTATCCCCCCGCCCCCATCTAAAATGAAATTTGGTAAAATATATCTGCAAACAGTACTTAATATGTTTATTTTCATTTGGGTAAAAGCTGTGCAAGGAATCAAACAGGAACACGAACACTAACAATGATACTGTTTCTCCTTAGACTGGAACAGCCAAAACTCCTGATCCTGTAAGCTGCACAACTAAATCTTCCCCAGACCAAGCAGACGTCGTGTACCTCAGAGAGCGACGGGGCAAGGAGCTGCTAGGGATGATTCATAGCCCAGTGCTGACAAGGACATTCCAAGGAGTCCCAGCATCAGGCAGGTCGATCGTGATATGGGTAACCTGTGGAATAGCCAGACTGAATTGCCATCTAAAATTTACTAGCTTGTCACAGCTACAAGTCTGGGTACAGCATCTCCCAGCTCCCAGTAATCCTGTGGTAACATCACAACTGCGCATAAACTGCTCACAGACTGACGGTGGCTCCAAATACAGCTGGGGTGCTGCAAGCCAGAACACCAACAAACACAGGGCTTTTGCTTGCTTTATTCAATGCAGAATCACAAATTTGAGACCTCCTTTACTTTGCTTTTGATCAACCATTTACCTTGGACAAGCTGATGGCAATATTTCCAGAAAGTGAATTTTATTATGCAAAAGGAACATTTCCTCCCTCTCTTCTCTCCTAGACTTCCTCTTCCTCCGAACACTAGCAGTGGACAGAGGAGATACATCTCTAACTTATTCAAAAAGAAGAAACAAGGAGAAACTAAGGACAGAACAGCCAGTTCAAAAGTGATGGGGAAAAGAGTAACTCAGTGGGCTGCTTACCCCTCCATGGAGTTATTCACCTTTACATTCAAATATTTCTCATAAAATTCAGGGTTTTTTAAGCTTTGAAGGGCTAAGAGCTTTACACAATAAACAATTTCACAGCATTGGTTTGTTACTGAGCCCACTCCTGCATGTAGCTAGTTACTGGAAATACAGTAGGAGGCAGCTTTTTATTTTTCTGTTAATTTAATGAGCTTTTCTGTATCGATATTCTGAAGGGAATACTTTTAAATTGTGGTTAAATGCAGCTCCCTCTTCCACCTATGAAATACCAATGGCTGTTTCAAAGTGGTACAGAGCAGCACTGAACAACATCCTGCACCAAAGGCTGAAAGCTTGTGTTCAGCTGGCACTGTGAAAGCACTGGCAGCAGGGACCCCACTTATTTGTGTGTTGTCACGCCCTTTTACTCCAGCAGCAAACTGGTCATGGTGGGTATTTAATCCTAGCAAAAGTCAGTGAAAGTAAGGTTAGGCCCCAAGTACCGCATCTTTCTCTTGCTACCACCAAATATCTGGCCAGACGTACACCCCAAATTGCTATTTTCCATGAAGAAAATGTACCTTCCCATCTGTACTACAGCTCATTCAATAATACTATTTATATATGGCAGAGCATTTTGGCAAGGAAGTGCACTATCACTGTGATTAAAAAGATGGAATTTTCTGCATGTTGAGCAAACAGCTTAATGCCTTGATTCAGAAATATGCATCTAGTTAAATCCAGGCTTATGGGTCTTCCTTGTACTGATGGATTTAAGTATGTGCTTTCCTGAAGCAGAGCTTAACAGATGGAAAACCTTTTGAAACAAGACGACTGAAAATCAAAAAGCCCTGAAAGATGGCTATTTAAATCTTCACATAATCCTATTTGTTCAAATATTTACAGGATTCCTTTCTGTCAATAGAAAAAAAAATCATTATTTTAAGAACTGCAGAGAATAGGTTAAACAGATAACTGAGAACACCAAGGAAAATTAATTTCATAAAATCAACGTGCCTGCAAATCCTTCCCCTCCTACCTTAGAAGTTCCTATTTGGTAATCTCAAACTGGGGGCCTGTTACATGTCTCCACGTGGTTCAGAACGAAGCAATACCTGTTCATATCATGACAACTAGCTGATCGGTTAGAAAAAGAGGCAGAGAGAACAAGAGAAAAAGAGGCTGTTACTTAAAAATCAGAAATACATTGCCAAAGGGTACAAAAAGACCAAATACTTAGCAAAGCTTCTATGACAACTTAATTTATCTGAGTAAATGATACAGCAATTTAGAATAAAGCTAGAAAGAACGTGACATGTGGAATTAATGAAGTGTACAACAGTGAGGGAATCTGAGGTAAAAAACACAACTACTAATGCATTCACAGAGTTAGAAATACACAAACCAAATCTTTCATTAATCCAGGTATCATTAAAAGAAAGAAAACCACAATGCTCTTGTGGAGAGACTTACGATAACTACCTGTCTTTTCATAAATAAATACAGTATTATCATTTGGGCAAGCAAAACACACACATGGAACGGGAACATAACCTGAGTGTCACCAAAAAGGCTGAGGCAGAAAACACATCAGATGTGTTATTACTGACAGAACTTATCACTCAAGAAAAACACAGGTCTGGTAGGAAAACACAAGCCCTGAGGAGTGAGGAAGTGAAAGGTTTTGGCAGAGCTCAATGGCAAAGATTGTCACAGTAAACACTGATTGCAGACAAAGAACGCTTCAGCAGGAATAAAGCTGGAGATATGTTTTAATAATAATGAGATATATTTTAATAATAATTATATCCCAGCTCTCCATTCTCTGTAACTCCCAAACATCTGCTGATGTCTATTATGTTATTTACATTTATCAGAGTTCTTGGCCTCGTTATGGGTCCTACCAGAACACAACACTGGAAATGACTATACTGCAGCTCATAATCTGTTCTTGTCTTCAGGGCAGAGAAGTACACACTTATATCCCATCAAAGTCAATGGGACTAATGACATGCTTGATGTCCAGCATATGCTAAATTGTTTTGCTGGAGCAATGTCAGAAGTTTGTGGCTTTTCAGGATAAAAAGATAAAACAAACATAGAGGACAAAGAAGTTAAAGGGGAAATAATAAGAAAAATAATCCTTACAAAGGATCGTGGCTGTGTTATTGAAGTCTACGAATAGGTCATGATGACTCTCATCAACAGATTGCATGACTGAGTTTTAATCAATGTCCACTCTAAGGGTGTAGCAGCCCTACGCTCACTGCAAACCAAATTCTATCTAACACCAAAGGCATTACCAAAACCCAGACGCACTATGTCCTTCATTTGAAGAGTCTTCTCATTTTCACATACTGGCAGAAGATAATACCGCTAATCCTAGAAAGATTAAGTCTTGTGCTAATGGTATCCACAGCTCAGATCCATTCATTTTAAAACTAGTGGTGATATTTATGTGTATTTTCATAGGCGTAGTACTTGATCCAGGGAAAAGCTAGCCCAAGAATAGTGCAAAATGGTTCCATTTGATATTTTCAAGTATTGAAGAGCTGCACAATGATTAAATTATTAATATATTTATTCAGTAAAGTCCCACATTCATTATGCTTACTGCCAGCAAGAAAGAAAGAAAATAAGACAAAATTTGCAGAAGTGAGCACCTATTTTTCAGTGTGGAACTGCTGGAGACTGTAAGCACTCTCAACCTTCATGAAATGAAGCCCTTGATGTTTAAACACTGACATTCTCTTTGTGATGTCAAATGGGTATCTTTGCCTTTTGTGAACATTAAGATTCACAAACAGAATGCAAAAAATGGTATTTATCACAATGAGTGGGAGATGAGAAAAAGGGGACAGCAAGAAAAAACTGCAACACAATGAAATGAAATGAAAAAATATACATATGTGCTGCATTAATATAAGACTTTAGAAAGAGGGAGAGCCATCATAAAAAGATGAGGCAATGGGCACAGTAAAGCCACTGAATAGGATTAGATAAAAAGCATAAGAAGATAATAAAAATAGTTTATTCAAGAAATAAAAAAGAAAGAGAAAAGGGACAAAGGAAAAAGCAATTCACATTTTTAGCAGAATGGACAGTGGGAAAAATATTCTGAGTACAGCTATATATAATTACATCTTGTTACCTTCTGCACACCAGAAAAATATTTCAGGTCACTGTGTATGAATTTACAGAAATACTAACATTTCAGAAGCTTGGGGATTTAAATATTTGAAAATATTACTATGTGTAAACCATACCAACTTTGTTTTCAAGATACAAGAATAGAAAAAAAAAAATCCTATCCAACTCTAGCTGAAACCAAAGCCATTCATTTAAAGTATGTCACATAAGACTAGAAAAGAAGTGATTCCTCAGCCTGAATTCACACACACACACGCATCAAAAGGTACAAAATCAGATCTGAGGATTTTTCTTGTGTATAGAAAAACATTCCGCATCTATTGGGCTGTTTAATAACCAGAAGATCCACTCTTCTTTCTACAGTCACGATGCAGTTCCTTAGCATAAAAAGAAAGAAAACACCTATTCAAAAAGCTACATTAGAGTAAATTCTGAAGTGGAGTAACAACATATGTCCTCTAGACAAAATGATGACCCAAGCTACTGCAAGGTAACAAAACATATTCTTGTACCTTACGTCCTTATGGCAACTAACCACAATACAAGCTGTATTGCATCATAGACACCAGTAACTCTGTGTCCTTCCCAACACAAAGGGTAAGACTGAAATCTGCCACTCAAGAAGTTATGTAGGACACCTGCAACACTGCTTGAGGTAGCAGGGGTCATCTGAGTTTTAGATTCACAAAGTCAGATCAACACCAGGCAATCAAGATACTTTGAAGTCACAGAAAAGCCATAGTTGAGGCACTTCCATTGGACAGACACATGTCTTGTGACGCAATATAGAGAGTTACAAAGTCAAAGGGAAAAGAAATGAGAAAAAACAAAGCTCTTTGTCTACTTCCTCAAAACTTCAAGGTAGTTTAACATAATACTATTTTGGCATCCCATACACTGTACCAAAAGAGAGGGACGAGGAACACTGTGGTAGGAGAATTGAGCAAAACAACAAAAACGTCTCTACCCCAGAGGGCCGGTAATCGGAAGATGCAAGCTGTTTCAATATAGTGAAGCAGATTACAGAGAGAGAAAGCACACAGCGTGGGATGGTCTTTGCAACCAGCATGCTCTGTGCAATAAGTGAGTTTTCAGAATTATTCTGAAAGGGGAGAGGAAGGAAGTTTGACATAACGGACCCAATCCAGCAAGTTCTCTGCATGTAATGCTGCCTTGTATGGAGTGCACAGGCCAGAGTTCATTGACTGGAAACCTCTTGCAGGGAAAGATTTCAAAAATGAATTATGCAGTCTCACTGAAAGAAAAACATTTAATGGAGAAAACGTCTTCAAACAGCAACTTAATACTTTGTACTTATTTTGGAATAAATATCCAAGAACAACTTCCAGGACTGAAAACCCTTTCAGTAGAAGAATCCATTCTTGTTGGGACACGTGGCATGACTTCATCTTCAGAGATCCACAGAGATCAGAGAATCCAATGCTTTAACATATGAAGAATTAGTTTGATATTGCACCCACACTTTAATTTCAGAAAAAAAAAGGGCTTAAAGAGACAATAAATATAATTAATATATTATTTTAAACGTGACGAGCAATCCTTCTTACTCAGCTTATTCATTCAGTAGTTATATTCAGGTCAAACACTGGGATCTCCTTTCCCCCACACACTATGTTTTGTAAAGGGTAGGAATGACCAAGCACCGATGTCTCCTCTCATTTTGGGTAAGAACTAAAAGTTTGATTAGACAGTTGAAATACTAAGCATGTGAGACACTATTGTACTGAGGTTCATCTCAATGAAGAGACATCCACTTCAGATATTTTAAAGTAATTTTTGTTTTCTGCAGTGACCTGCAAGCTTCCCTTCACTGGAAAGGGTTGTGGGAAGGTACTAGTGTAACTACATAGCAAAATATCCTGAACTAATGTCACATTCAGAAACATTCTTTGTAGAAGTAGGATGCAGTGGTTAAGGCTTTGGCCTGCATCTAGCAAACCTGCTTTCAATGTACTACTGTTACCAAGATCTGTAACAGGTTAGCAAATAAATCATCATTACTGTGCCTTCGTTATGCAAAAAAACAAAAACCCCGAAGAAAAAGGACACCACGGCTCTATCATACAGAAGCCTTTTGAGAGGGATTAGTGAAATCAAAGTCCTCTAACATGGTGCATAAATGATACACAAACAACCTAAAATAGGCCAGCAGAATGAAATATCAGTCAGCATGGGAAGAGACAGAGGAATATTCCCAAATGCTCAGCATCAGCTGATGTGCTTCCTCCAAAAATCAATAGTGATGTGGCCATTTCCTACAAGAAAAGGACTAACAAAACCGTTCATCGCTTCTGAAATGCTGCCCAAGAGCACAACTAAAAAAGAAACACAAAAGTGTCAGCACACCAAATTCTCTTCACCAGTGCACATAAAACTACACTAAAACAGTTACTAGGATAACTTTTCCAGACAAGCAGATTTCAGACTGAAATCTAGAGACTCCAAGGAATACGTCGTACAGATCATGAATTCATGATATTATTAAAGATTGTTATTCATAAATAGCAAAGGAGGTTAGTATGTATGAGAGAGACTCCATAGCTTTCTGTAAGAATAGACTGGTTAACTAAAAGAAAACTCAGAAAAGTCCACATAATTTTATTCCTGGAAGGAAAGCAGAAATGGATCTGCCTTCTGGACAATCCTGGGGTGCTGCTGCCAACTCATTTTGATTAAGATGGGTACAAGGAGTTTAAAATCAGAACTCGGCCCTGGTGGATTTTAATGTAGCACTTCCACATTCAATTAGCAATGTAACAGTTTATATCAGCTGAAAATACGACCAAGGATGTTTTTAAACTGGCAGGAGAATATACAAAGGAAAATTAATTGGGATTTTTTTTCCCCCTAAATTATCTTTCTTCATTCCAACATACTATACAAGCTATTTGTAGTGGGAAATCATTCCTTAAATTTTCATTCCTTTGTTTATAAATCCAAATTTTGAATTGAGAAAAGTGCACTATTATTGTTAGAAGTAGAAATTACAAAATTTCTTACCAGCAGGTCTAATAGGGGGAAAAAAAGCTTAGTATTTTGGAAAAGTCTCATTCATTTAAAAAAAAAAAAAGCTTTTTTGAGAAAGAGTTTGAATTCTGAGTATCAGGAGGAAAAAAAGAAAAAAAGACCTTTTTAAATTCCTTTCTGTGTGGAATGAGGGCACTTAACAATGTTCTGACTAAAGAATGCCTGAAATAACTTCTCAGTGAAATGAATGTCTGTGAGGCCTCTGTTAAGATGGTATGAAAGAAATTGATAGTGAAGATTGAGTGAGTATTGCTCAATTGGGTACAGTTGTGAAAGACTCTTCTAAAAAGAGACAGCTTTATAGAAGCTATCTTTACTATAGAAAGTTTAAATCTTCCTGTCCAACGTGACCATACACAACTCTCCAAAAGTGCAAAGCTGACTTAGTTTCATGCCCTGAGCCCCCATGCCCATTATAATGAGCAGCAGAATAGGCTTTTCCCCCAACTTTGTTATTCTGACATGCGGCTTTGACAAAGTCTTTCTCCATGTCTCTGCTTACAAGTGCATTGCTTTCTACTCAAATTGTAAGCTCTTTGTAATTTGGGCTGCTCCCCAGGAAGCATTCATACAGCATCCAACATGATGGGGTCCTGATATTAATTAAATACAAGTTGTACTACTGGAATATAGACACTATTTAGTTTTATGTTATAATGCTATACAAGTATAAATGGCAATATAAGTTGTGAAGCAGTGGAGAATCAACCCCAGTGTACAAATAAGTGGTTTTCCACTATCTTTCACCTTTGTGTTAATTTATAAAGCACACAACAGTAATTTGGGCTTTGCTGCTATTAATCCCACTTATTATCAAGGGGATTTTAGTAGTGTTTATTCAGAATTTATAATGAAAATTTACATAGCAGTAGTGTCAGGGGAAAAAGAAAATTTAGGGCTAATTGTAGGCAATTGGTAAACTGCAACATCAGCAAAAGTCGATGAATAACTGATTCTTAATACACATATCTCAGCATTTTTTCCTTTGAAGGTAAAAGAAGGAACACTGCCAGCTCATCATGCTTACAAGAAAAAGTGGGTTAAAACAGAAGGGCCTGTTTTAAGTGTTGAAGACTTCAGACCCTTAAAAAACGGCAGCAACTTGCTAGATTTACAATTCAGGAAGGTGACTGTAGCGATGACTAAACACTTTACCCATGGTAAACTGGGTACTAAGTTAAGATTTCATTGAAATCACTCTGCAGGTTTACCCATTTGGTTATCTTGCCCAAGCTACTGCCAAACAGATAGTTTAATTAGCAACTTGAACTTTGCTCCCTTCACAAATGAAGAAGTTCACATTTTCACTCTTCCGTAGGCTAACTAAACAATTCAACAAGGAGAGCAAGGTAAATGGATCAGTGATTTCCTTCAATAAATCTAACAAAAAAGATTTTAGGGAGATAAGGAACCGATCCTGACATATGCAAGTAGGTACTAACAGAAGCAGCCAGACAGTCACTCTGAAGAGACAGGTAGCAACTGCACTGAGCCCCTCTCACTACACAGAGCTCCAGGAAATGAACAGCTTGTATGATAGATATTGCAGGGGGTCAGGATTGAATTTGAATACTGTCAAGTGTGGGTGAATTATTAGCATCTCCCCTTCCTTTCACTGTTATATTCAGCTGCAAGCTGGCCTCAGGCGATCTTGTTTTCCCCTATAAAAATTCACAGGAAATGCAGGAGATGGGAGAGATTAGAGGTAATATGCTATACATTCTATCCACCCAGCTGATACTGCTGAAGTCAGTGGAACTATTTGCATACAGCTGGCAAATGATATTAAAGTCTTCCCTGATGCCATTAGCCTGACATGAATATACAATCTCAGTTTATTACCATTCATTAAAGAATTATAACCCTTGAATCTTGAAAAATAACCAACATCGCTTGCCTCAGTGTCAGCATACCTAAAAGCTGTTCCGCAGTCCTCTCTCACGCCACCCTGGCACCTGGCAATCGTCTGACCAAACCCTACTCAACTGTCTCTGTAAGACCTCAACAGCACTCAAAGTGTATTTGGTCTCACTGAGGGACAAAGGAGGAAGACACAGAGCCTCAGCCTTTTCTTTTTTTAAACTTCCCAGGTCTTTTATCTCATACTATATAGAATTTTAAAATTCTTCTAATATCCCAATATCTTTCCTGCCTCTATTTAGAGGAGATGAATTTCAATGACAACACGCTTCAGAGTCTTGTGCTGTGGTACATACCCAAGAACGCAGAAACCAGAACTCAAAACACCAAAAAAGATGCAAGTGAGGTCATCAGGAAAGAGGCTTTGGATTAACATTTCATTTGAAATCACTTAAGGCTGCTTGTCATTGGCTACCATCAGGTCAACCTCTGTCATTTATCGTACATAGCCATACAGTCAGCACTATAACAAAACCAAAGCAAAACTACCATCAACAAAGAAAGATGCTGGAAAAGGAGAGAGATTTCCACAACTATGGTTTTCCAAATTTCAGTGTTATGTGGAAAAACATCTTCCAACAGCTTTGTTCACATAATGTTCCCTACCTCTACAAAAGAAAAGTCTTCCCCAGAACAATTGCTCAGAACAGAAGCCACACATTTTTAGAAAGCAGTGAAGAATCAGTCTTGTGGAAAAAACAACATTTAAAACAATTTCCCTTTTTTTCCACATTTTTACAATGGATTGTACCCCTCATTTTGGGCTGTATTCATTTTAGTAATTCTGTAACATGCCTGTTTTCCAGGCAGGACAAAACATTCCTGTTATAGTGGAAAAGAATAAACTGAGTCGTATTCCATTTATTTCTGTATAATCTTTCCCACACGAAGAATCTGAAAGTTTCAGGGATCTAATAATGACACCATTTATCCAATTCCTTCAAGTATTATATTCAGCTTCAGCACTTGTAAAAGCCTTATGTTCTAATAGGACAAGTTAGATCTCTGCTACACAGAGAAGTTACATCTGTCTTCCTTCTTCTTTTATATTTGTTATACCACTTTTCCAGAGAGCAATGGTTTCCAAATTTCAGAGGTGTTGAGCACCTCTACTTCACTAAAATTCTTAAATCTAAGAAAAAACAGACTAAAAGTTATATACACTGTATTAGGTGAATGGTTATGGGCTAGCTCCTTACGTACAGATCAAGAACATAAGGGTGTCAGGTCCAACAGAAGTATGGAGTGCCTGGTGTGAAGGAGGGTCCTGGTGCACACTGTTCCACTGCCTTCTGGAATATTTCACTGAAACCAGCACAATTTAGCCTCTGATTTTTTTTTTCACTAGCTAAGCAGAGATTTGGAGAAAGAACTGGCATCTATTAAAAGGATTGATGTACAGGTCTTCCTAGTGCCTGTTGAATCACTGTAGATAATCATAGGGAAATAAAGCCCATGAATCTGCTGCAATCTCTAATCTCCAGTGTCCGATCCACAATTACAACAGCAGGCCATGGCCTCAGGAGCCATAGGTACCGCATAGCCAACTACTTCAACAGTAAGCCATTAATATCTGCTCTTCTTCAGCCCTCAAGCCGGACTAGGAAATACCAACATCTTTATTCAGTGTATCAGAAACAACATAGATTTTCTTTAAATATCTAACAAAAGGACCAAGTATTGTATGTAAATGCACCTGAATATTTTATTCGTACAGCAGCATCCTGGGGGAACAACAACTGCCTTCCACAATGCTTTCTTCTCAGCTATAATGAAAAACCTCTCATAATTTTTATCATTATAGAAAGTCCAAAGTAACTAAGGAAAGGAAAGTTGTGGGAACTTTTCTATTTGAATGACTGTGACAGCACGATCCCCTAAAATTGATAGAATGACTGTCTATATCAAGTCCACCCCAGTCACTGATTGATGCACACAGAGTGCGTGTATATATATAATATAGCATGCACATACAGAAAATACCATTCCTGATGTGTGTTTCATACAATACTAGAATGTGCACGAGACAGTTAGGTGCCAAGTGATGAACAAAACAGAGCCTTAAACCTGAGATTCTATGTGAGAAAGGGGAGGGCAAAGCATATTCATTATATTTGCCCTACATGGCAGGCCATACCAAACCGGGAATAAAAACAGGAGCATGAAAGGAAGGAAGAATGCCACGTAGAACAAAAGTAGAGCATAAATTTCAGGAAAGAAACTGTACCAGTCATTCCTAGAAAAACAGACAGCATGCCACCAGACTCCTAAATAAGCCAGGAACATCCAAAAAAGGACTTAATTGATTTAACTTTTACGTCTATTACTTGGATCACCTAAAACTTCACTTACTTTGAATAAAGTTGTTTTCTATGAGTTTTTCCATAAACAGAATAGTTACCAGAAAACTGTAGAGGCAAAAAATTCAGAGAAAAATAAAGCAAATGAAACAGCAATGGAACAACCAACACATAGCAATGATCTGGAAATTTTCAGAGCTATATCTTTTTCTTTTCATTTTGAGGAAGCTAGCTTAGGGGCTGGTACTCTTCCTGCAAGCATACTAGGAGAAATCTCTCCCAGCTTGGCACTAACAAGAACACCCATGGCAAGGCTTGGGTGGTAGGCAGCATTTGTATTACCTTTTGCTTTGGGTAATATCACCAGTTGTAATCCGATTGACTGGATGGGTTTTTCTTAAATAAAGCAAATAAAACCCAATTCCCACCAGTCTTGTATTAGCAGGTGGCAGCGTCTTGAATTTTGACAGAGTTGATCTTTAGGTAAAAAAACATGCCTTTTAGACATAAGTTTTCAAAGTTGAGAGGGTTTTAAAACACATTTCACGGATTGAATTCTGTAATGTGATCTTAGCCTGCCAGCATTCTCTTGGATCTCAACATGACCACGCAGCTCAGAAAACTCTATGGAGAGTGCTATGCTTGTCTAATTTCTTCTTGTAGAGGACCTGAATCAATCCAGAGAAATTCTCAGAGCATGTAGATGGCTGAGAAGAAAAAAAATATTACACTGAATTATCTTTTCTCCTGCTCTCTGCACTTAAAATAACACAGAAGAAACCACACAGATATGTGAATTGGGAGACTGGAAGTTCTGATTCCAATTTATTCACTGGATGGCCACACTAAAGCCATTTTATAAACTAGAGTTAGCAAGATTCCCCTCTCCTATCACAGGGGAAAAAAAACCCAAACCATACTTCTTTATTTTAGAGATGAAGTAACAGACAGCTAGCCATTTCTAGAGATTACAGAGGAATTCAGCATCAGAATCCCCCTTCTATCCACAATATTTGTCAGAAGGAGCACACCAGGTCTTCACCTGCCAGTATAATATGACTAAATTCGTGCTATTCCTACATGCTTACTTTGCCAGACAGCACTAAATCCACAGATGAAAGTGCAGTATGAAAGAGCACAGCAATTCCGTGCTCACAAGATGAATGGTAGGTACAAACCTGAGTAGTTCAGTTCAGAGTTGCAAGTATTAATAGACAGCTACAAACTCCAGCAGTGAACGGCAAACCAACTTTTCAAAAACTATATACTTACCTCCAAACTTACCACAGGATGAGTTTAAATAAATAAGAAGGGCAAAATGTTTGACTGGAAGACTACACTGAAAGTTATTTTCTGCCTCAGAAACATGAGCTTGCCAAGATATTAAGACTTTAATTTGCAAGAAGGTTAAGGAAATTCTTCAGTTGTTCATTTATGTAACTTCAGGCATTGCAAAGTTCTATCCATTCTCTCTCAAGTGAAAACTCAGATGTGGAGTATACATACTATACCAGGCATCCAGCCCTCCTCTCTGGTTAACAGATATATATATATATGAGAAATAAGACTAACCAGTTGTCAAGTTTTTGTAATCTGTGAGATTCAAGTCCCACAAATGAAAACGGAAAAAGCAAAAAGAGATCCTATGTGGCTGGCATAGTCCCTAAAGCACCATCACACCCTGAAAACACAAGGGAGCTGGTAGCAGACACCTCCTAGGGATGCCCACCCATAGCTGCTGTTGGAAGTAGGACACTGAGTTAAATGGTCCTTCTGATCAATGTCTCAGAATTCAGGTCTTCTGGACAGTGACATTAAGACCATGCAGCCAAACCCCTGTCCTGAAATTGAGATCTCAAAAGCAAAACACAACCTACAAAGACACAATTTTTTTCCCCCCTAAGGTCCTGTGCCAAAATACCCTTGATAACTGAAAACTCTAAGGAACCACAGCTTTATGAAGGAACACATCTCTCTTGATGGCAGCTACATGTCACAGCGCTGGGTGCCGAATAGAAATCCCAGCTGAACACCAACACGTCAGATGGTTGAACAGACTCACGGACTGAGAATTCTTAAACGAGAATTGAAAGACATAGTGTTATCTACCCTCAGAAGAGGAAGACAAAATGTTTTCCTTTTCTGTCAAGTATTCAGACATTTGTGTTCTGTAACAAGTCACCTTAATAGATTTAATTATGTTTTTCTCTACCACGGATACTAATATATGCTGCTGAAAGCAAAGAAAGATCTTTTTCTGAGGAGTGAATTGTGCTGATAGTAATGTTCAGTGGGATTTGTTGCAATATCCCAGACATCTTTAATATTAATACTGTGTAGTCAAGGTCCTTTATTTTTCTAAAAGCACAAGAAATTGTACATGTAGAAGGATATACAGTAGGTTCAGCCACAATTGCTCTGCCATTTACAGACTCATTATGTGTTACATGGAAATCGGAGAATGTTCTTAGTTTTAAAACACAGGATGAATTGTTATTATTTTACTTATCTTTGTGCAGCTATAATAATAATAATAATAATAATAATAATAATAATAATATGTCCTGTACCATTTGTCATTTCTAATTAAACTGTGGCCTGCCATGAGATGGCAGCATGCTCATAGCTAGCTCTACAGGAAAGGTGAACATGGCATCTGGCAGTCTGCAGTCAGGCAAAGACAAAACAGCGTGTGCCTAATACACAAGTGAAAGGCAAATCCACTTCACATCAGAATAGTTTAAAATGCAAGATACTAATAACATGATCATATAGCATTTACAGAACAGGACAGCTTGGCTTCTTTGACCAGTAAGACTCTTCAATCAATATTGTTATTGCAGAGCTTAATCCAAATGTCATATGAGTCTCCTGAGGCCTAGAGGCAGCTGGTAGGAAATAACTGAGTTCATAAAGGGAAGGGAAGGCACGTGAATGCAAATCTTCAGACTTTGTTTATGTCTGTTATGAAGGGCCTGGTAGGCTTTTTCTTATATTTCTCACAATTTCATTGACAAAAATAATCATGAATCAACAACAAGGCCAAAGATGGTGCAACTTTCACCATGCAAATTGCTCTAAACAAAGAACATTAAAACTGGCCAAATTCGCTACCAAACTATAGAGAAGATGGCAGCAGAAAGCGTACCAGCCAGGAGGTGATAACATCTGTGAGGTAGTGCTGGTCATTACTATGTAGTTCAAGGTATGAGAGCAAAGAGAAGGTTCAGCCAGAGATGATGAGGTGATGAGCCAGCGTGATGAGGTAACTGAACACCTCTCAGTACCAGAAACTAGAGGGAGTTTTTCCCTCTATGTGGGACTGGGGTGCAATGCTACACCTCATTTTATCTGCTGTAGAAACATAGACTGTTGTGTAGTTGCGTGGCCTGAAGCAACAGCTTGTGAAGAATACAGGTATACATCATTAATAGCTGCTGAAAACACAAGAATGGTAAGGAATTTTTGCCATGAGAGCACATTGCTCTCTTTATTATCGTACTGAGAGAACCTCATCCAGAAAGTCTTTGAAATACATGCAAGAATTTCCTCTTGTTGTTCCATAAGAGCTATCCAGAAATTGCCTTTTAACTACACCCCCGCGAGCTGATACAGCTAGTATTCTGAAACCCCAAGCAAGTATTTCTTCAATAAAGAGCATGTCCCTTCTCTACTTCCTGGTAATTTTGAGAGATAACGTTGATACTTCTAGCCACACAAAGCATGAGCATCACCACCACATCACTGCATCCTTCCCCATTCAGCAAGCTTTGTTCCTTCCTCAGGCTCACACCTGAACACGTCCACCCCTCCGAATAGCACTACTGCGGACCACTGAAAGATGGAGAAAGAGCTTGAAAGATGAGAGATACTGACATGTGGCTTTCAAAGCATGACACATACATACAGTAAATATTCTTCATCTTGGAAGTTCTTATTTGCGAAGTTTTGAAAAAGTGTCATCTTCCTAGAATAGATATTAAAGCATTAAACTTGCTGGATGAGAAAAGAAAACATAGGTTCACTGTTTTATGCCGTGGCAAAGTGCAAAGCTCAACAATCGATAAGAAGCATTAAAGTGTAATTATAGTACTTTATATTACAATCCCATAATTGTCTTAGCAATTTTCCCAAAGTAATTTAAACATGCCTTTTAGATATTCAAGCAGTGAAACTCCAGATATCATCATCCAAGATAATAGCCTTGAATCGATAACCAAACAAGAAAAAAAATCCCCCCACAAAACCCACAGGCCAAAAGAGCCACCTTCCTCAGTGGTTTTGTGAATGTACACAGCCAGCCAGGACCTTGAAGTCCCACTCTATAGCTACAAACTATTTCATACAATTATTTAAATAAAAAGGCTCTGCCAAGAAAAATATAAGTGATACATTCTTAACCCAAAAAGTTCGCCCAGTCTGAGCTCCTCCAACATACAGAATATCTCAGTCATTTTTCACGCCAATAATTTGGCTTTCATTGAAGGAAAATAGGCACATGTGATTGATTTTTCTTCCCTATGATAGCATGAGATTTTTATTCACTAGAGAACATCATGTACACAATTTTACCGTTCCACTAGAGAATATCTGATTTTGTTTTGCAGACTCAATATTTCCTGCAAAATGAAATATAAACCCCAAAATCTCCAAACTCAGATATACATTAAGTCTATATGCATGGATGCCTACCAAAACCAACATGGGTCTGAAGGACAGACATGCCTGCTGCTGTCCAGATACTGTGATCGGTATGTAGAGCACCATGAACTTGAACTTGGATATTGCAGTCTCAAGAGGTGTTTCAATTTTAGCAGACTTTGGATCAGATTTCCCTTTTTCTTCTATTTATTTGCCAATTCCTGTGTGTATTCTTACCTAAGTCACACAAGTAACTTTTTGATTATTTTAATGGATTTTTTTTCCTCCAGTGCCACATCACTGTACTATTGAAGCTTCGCTAACACAAAATCCATCATGACATAACATGATAATTAGATCAGGTTGCTGGCACACAATGATACCCAGTATTATTATATTGTCATGTCACTTGCTCTTTTTGAGATAAACTCAAGATAATTTGAAACATCTCATTATCAACTTCTGCTGTGAGTATATCCTCTTTTTTTTTAAGCATCCATAAAAAAACCTCAAGCAACAAAAACCCATGTTTGAAAATGGTATGTAATTTAATTTGGGGGGGGGGAAGGAATTGCAAACTATAAAATTTTTCAAAATGCCTACAATTTTTCACAATGCCTAAAATTTACCAAGCTTCAAACTGGGACCCAGCCTCAAAATATCAGACAGCTTCCCATCTCTTTAGAGCAGCCTACTAGATTTTCTTCTGTATCATCTCCTGTTTTCTTACTGAATAATACAAAGTTCTGTCAAGAAGCATCTGGGGAGTCCTGTAGTATGTCCTCTTCATCCTTCTTCTGCACCCAACTAAGAGCTGCTTTACAGAATCATAGAACATCCTGAGTTGGAAGGTACCCAGTACGGATCATCAAGTCCAACTCGTGGCTCCACTCAGGGCCAGCCAAGTCAGAACACATCTGCCCACTATGTTCCAGTTTCATCTAGTCTTGTTTTTACAAAAGCTCTATTATAAATACAACTTCCAATTTTTTTTTTAATTTCATATTTTTTCTCCCTGCTAGGTACAATCACAGAAAGCATGTGAGTTTCAGTTGCAAGTGAATGAAGGGGACAGAAGAGAAGGCCTTTCCCTAGTAAATCTCATCACTAAAAAGTAAAATGCCCCTTTAACATAGCTGAAAAAAAATTTGCTTATGAATAACAAGTTTTCTCCAAAACAAAATACTTTCAGGGGGAAAAATTATCTGTAATCTGAGAACTTTCAGAAAGAGAAAGAATGATCCCTTCAGTGAAGCATCAGTCTTTTTTGTGTCAATGTGGGAACTTTACTGAAGAGTGTTTCACAATTTAAAAATTATATGTCACCCAATGAAATCGTTCATTTCTTAATTCACTATTTCATTATTTCCTGAAAACACAGAGAAACCAATTTTTTCTATCTGGCAAGCAGAGAAATCTGTAACTGCTAAAGCTGACACAGAAAGTTTACAGAAGGTGTGTATATAAGTAGTTACATACATATATATACATACACATTGTAAGACTGCAGTGGAAGAATTAAACAGGACCTGGGCACTTGTAACATGTCTCCACAAAGTGGGAATTCTGAGCAGGAATTACCTTCCATTTTAAAGAAAAGTCAAGAAAAGCCTTAATGCCTTTAATCATAGAGGCCCATGGTTTTTGGCTTTGACTTGGAGGACAATATATCATCTTACTTTATTGACTTCCAGATCCTAATTTCTTAGAATAAATGATGCTTCTATACCCATTCAGACTGCATCAGTGTGGTGGTTTAGCCCTGGCTGGAGGCCGGATGCCCACCAAAGCCAGTCTATTACTCCCCTTTTTAGTTGGACAGGGGAGAAAATATATATCAAGAAGCTTAAGAGTCAAGATAAGGACAAGGAAGGATCATTTTATCAGCGACGATATGGGCGAAACAGACTCAACACGGTGAAGGAAAGAACTGTTCTAATTTATTACACTGCACTAAAAAGAACAGTGAAAAAAAGAGAGTCAGGAGCACAACCAAATCTTAAAACAAATGCAACCAGATCTTAAACATGTTCCCCCCACCACTCCCTTCTTAGCAGACTTTAATCAGAATCTTGCTCCCTTCCTCCTGCCCGTGCAGGGGGGCAGGGACTGAAGAAAAATGGGGTTCTCAGTAGCACCTTCCTCCCACCCCTCCATTCTAAGCAGAATTCCCTTTAGCCATGATTTTACTCGCTTCTTCCCCCTCCCCCGGCCCCGCTCACAGTACAGGGCGGGGCAGGGACTAGGATAAAATAATGGGGTTCTCAGTTACATCTTCATGAGCTGTTTTCCTTTTCCAGATCTTAAAACACCTCTACCTCCCCACCCGCTCCCTTCTTAGCAGACTTCACGCTAGTCATGATTTCACTCCCTTCCTTCCCCAGATCCCAGCACAGGGGAGCAGGGACTGGGAGATGGGGGCTTCGGTCAGTTCCTTGCAATTTGGTTTGCTTCTTGGCCAGGGGGGGAATTAATTTCACACACCCTTCCCCTGCTGCACCGTGGGGTCCCACCCACTAGAGACAGTCCTCCACGAAATTTCTCTGTGAGTCTCATCAGTTGCTCTGCCTGGATCACTGCTATGGTGGGCAGCAAAATCACAATGTCTCTCAGTCCCAGTCCTCCACGGGGTCAGCAGCCTCCCCCCAGCAAACCTGTTCCAGCGCAATTCTCTCGCTCATCTCTGTAGGTTCCAAGTGCTGGCAGGGGCTTGCTTCAGCGTAAGGGTCACAGTGTCTTCTCTATGTCTTCACCTGCTCCATCCAGCGTGGAGCCCCTCCACGGGCTGCAGGTGGGGTCTCGGCCTTTACCATGGGGTTTCTCCACGGGCTGCAGGGGCATCTTTCTCTCCGGCACCTGAGGTGCCTACTCTTCCTCCCCGGCCTTGGTGTCTGCACAGCTTGTTACATCTTCTCACTCCCTTCTCCGGTGGCAAAATGCAGCTGCTTCTGGGTTGTTTTCTCCTATATGTGATTCTCAGAGGCGCTATGACTATCTCTCATTGGCTTGGCCCTGGTCAACAATGATTCTGGCCTTGGACTCTACATTTTGGAGCTCCGGAGAATTCCAGCAGCTCCTCACAGCAGCCATTTTCTGCACCCCCGTTCTTTTCCGGCACCCAACCTCACAAAACTACAACAATCAGTTAACAAACTGCATCTTTCTAGTACTACAAAAACAGAAGTCTGTAAAGTCTGTTTATTTAGAACAGAAAAACTCACTGGAGTATTTGAAGCAATAATTGATTCTGTATATTTAGAATATGAAATTGTGCTTTAACAACTCGTGATTTCAAGGCCAGAAGGTATTCAGACCAGTTCTGTTTCAGTCTTTGGATAATTTTGTGTTCCCATGAAGGAAACTCAGCATCAGCAAAAGCAAAGTCTGCAGCAGCTCATTTTTGTACAGTTAAAAAAAAAAGATGGCAGCAAATGTTTACACTAGACAGCAACTGCTAACTACCTTTCCAGAGTGGTTCTTCCCTGTGAGGCAAGGGACTGACTATTTGCATTCTCAAGAATTTCAGACTGTTCTCACTTCTGTGACCCAGCAGACCTACTCTGCTACTTCAAGTAGTCACGCCAAACTGGTAAAATCAAGGGAAAGCAGAGTGCACACAGTTTCAAAAAATAGCAAGAAATAGTTTCAAGCTTATTTCTTACATAGAAAACTAAAATCTCAAACAATTCCTCCCGGGACCAAACTCTATCTTGTGTTCTGCTAAGTGGTCATTCCAGAAGACCCTCTGTTACAATGTCTAGACTGGGAGAAAAGCCATACCAACTGTTTTTTGTTCTTACTCATGTATGTGTTCTTGGTTCAGCCAGCTAAGGGGATTACTCACACAATTAACAAATTTGAATGCAAAATATTTTTAAAAGTAGACAGTCGTATCAAAATAAAGAGTAAAGAGGAGATCCCGCAAAATGAAGTGCAGAACATGAGATGCGGCCAAATGGGTTAGAATCCTGTCAAAGCAGTTAAACCCAAAAGGAGCCATTTAATCCTCACAGTTCATTCTAACTGATTTTATGGTAACACCATCTAACTTTATACATTACTACTTTGTGCATCCACTTTATACATTTCTTCCACACCTACAGCATTCAAGCACAGGTTCAGCTCTTTTCCATGACTGATGGCCCTCAGATTTTATTGCTGAAAACCAGGGTGTACAGCATGCTGTGAGGTGACAAACATTGCTGATGGCCTAAGATTTGGACAGCAGCGTTCAAACGATGTTGCAAATATAACTCTATACACAAAACTCTTAACACATTGCTCCTTTGTACTGCGGTTGTCTGGCACAACACGCTAAGCAGGCAAGTCTGTTTTGTTTAACCTTCTGCCATCTTTCTTGTCAGATAAAGCGATGCATCAAAAGGCCTTTTGCAATAAAACTTCAATCACTAGTACCTAGTATAAATGTTAGGCAAAGGGGGAGGAAAGGGGTGTAAGAGGCGAGAATCAGCGTGATCTGTCTCCTCTAGGATGAAGCCAGGAAACTAAGTACACTAGAAAGTGTTTACTTAAAAGGGTGATTGTTTCAGAATCTAATTTAAAAACTCCATGGCAAAGTGTTCCTTAAGTCAGTATTTAATGTCCTCTAAGCAGGTAGGATGGAAGGTAAAACAGATTAGGTAAGAGGTGGGATGTTAATAAGCAAACACTGAGTGTCAGTTTTTATAATTGAATCAAGGTTATTTAGTCTAAACATTGACATGTGCTGCAAACAAGCTGCAAGCTCTAAAGAGGCTTCACCTGCCTACCTACGCTAGGCTTTGGTGGTTGGTGGGGTGTTTGAAGATAAGACTCACCCTGTTAATACTGCACTGGAGCGGGTTTTACAGATACAGACCATCACTGCGCTCCAGGGATGGTATGGGCAATATTATTGCACACTTCATGGGCAAAGCTCAGGAGGAGGCAGAAGTCTTCCAGGTAGCAGGGAACAGCTAAGGCAAATGAATAAATCAGAGTCCAGCACAATAATCTCGTACAAGAAGGTTAAATATCTCTGAAACACAACTGGTAAGGATGGAAGTCTGCAAGGGTTCAGTTAATCTGAAGGTTAGAGAGGGCTATTTCAGCATACTCAGAAATAAACAGAAAAGTGTGTTTTCACAAGGATTCAACATAGTATTGACGAGCCAAGTAGCAGGTGAACCCAAAATAAATGTATAAGGCACTGCCACAAGCTTCTTTTGAGTAGGTGACAAATGTTCTTGCTTCCTCATGTGATGTGTGACATATGGTACAATCACTGACAATTAGCCTGCAGTTAAAGCAGCCTTGCATTACTGACAGGCCAGAAATAACTTTAGATGAAAACTGTACTAATAGAGCCAAGATGAACGTTCTGCCCCCAGAGCAAGAGCGACTTACACTTGTATGGACAGACAATGGGTGGTAGTGTACTGAGTGGCCACGGTGCGAAAACTGAGCAGCTTTCATCACTAGTCTATACTAGACTGAAAGTACTAAAACATTGTGCATCCATGAGCAGTCATCACATAGGATATTTTTTTCTTCTTCTCAGAAAGAAAGCAAATACAAAACTTCACAACCATATTCACAGAATCGTAGATGTGTTAGGTTGGAAGGGAACTTTAAAGATCATCTAGTCTAACTCCATGGCACACAAAAAGAAAATTTTAAGAAGTAATTAAAAACAAAAGAAATGAAGGCTACACCAGAGGCAGAGATTCTTAAAGCAAACATGTTTTTGTCCTTTAAAAATCCTGTCAGAAAATTAAACTTATTGATGTAGTCTGATGAAGAGCATATAAAGGTAACCTTACTAAGACATAATGATTTCTCAATGTTTTAGTCCTACTGAGACAGACAGATCTTTGTCATTTACACTGAGTTACACATAGGTGATGGAACCACCATTAATTCCAGCTTTGGGACATGGTCTGCAGCCTGCACTCACTGCAATACAGAAGCAGCTTCCAAAATGAAAGACAGCCTTCAAAACTTGACATATGGCCACAGCCTTTCAAAATCACCACAGATTTGCCATAAGAGGCAGCACTAAACTAGAATGCTAATCACGTTCTACATCGTTAATGGACTCCCCCATACTCCTAAGTCCCCTGGAAGCAGTGATAGGTCAGATCAAAGCAGCAGTCCACTGGAGGTAACGGAGCCTTTCTACGTTATTACAGAGACACCTTCTTTTCAAGCATAGTCTTTTTCTTTTCCTTTCCATTTTCTCCTGTTTCCCTCCCTTTTATGCTGACACAGTGACCAGTCTGAGGGAGCAGTTCACACAGGCTAAGTCACTTACCAACTACAAGCCCAGTTTCCATCTGTGGGACCGATCTCTGCAACAAGAAAAACCTTTTCTCAGTTCCCCCACCGCAGCGGTGTTATTACCCCAGCACTGCCAACTTCTTCTTTCAGAAAGATATATATTCCTTCCCTTACTGATGTTTTCACATAACAAGGGCTTTACTTTATTCTGAAGCCTGTATCTCAGACTTCAGTTTCTTCTCTTCATGAAAAGGCTAAATAGCCTTCTGTGATAAAGCCACAGGACTGTGGTCAGTAGTATGAAATTATACTTATCTATATTGCCAAAGACTCGAATAATTACATAATTACTTGTCAAGCACTTAATTTTCTTATTTTTATTTTAAGCAGAAGTTGGCATTCAAATCATTTTACAACTCTTTGGTCCCAAACTTAAAAACACAAGTAATAGCACCTCAGGCAATAAAACAGATTTTAGTAAGAACCAGGAGTAGACATAAAAGCAAGAGAACAGTTCTATTCTTTAGCCTGATACCACTGACTAGTACTTCAGCTCTGGAAGTGGTGTTTGCTAATTAACCACTACTGCACAGTGAGCAGCAGGCTCCCTGTAAGGGGTACCACAGGCACACCGTAACAGGGATTTGTGGGAGGCTGGTTGATTGGTTGGTTGGTTTTTCCCCTTGGCAGTAGGGATCTGGAGAGAAGCACACTGAAGATCTCACAGACACACAGGTCCTACCTTCCAGGCCTCCTTATTCACAGAGCCAGGCAATGTGCCCCCAAGAGCAACTCGCCATTGTAGCCCTGTAGCTCAGGCAGCGTAAACCAACTGTCCCACGACGGGAAGAAGGAAAGGAAGGAAAGCAACAGCATGTTTGGCCTGATGGTCCATTCCTGCTTTGTACAAGCAACATTTGTTTACAGGGTGAGCTGCCAGCAGACCTGTTACACCTTTGCAGGACTTCCAAACAGAGACCACTGAACTGGCGAAACTGCCTCACTGTCCAGTTAAAACCCTGAAGATCAATAAACCTGAGACAATAAATATTAATGGATAGCTTCTCTTATAAATACATTATATTAATAGGGCAACAGTGTCATTTACAGATGAAGAATAAAATAATAATTTGACAGGACCCCGCTGATTTTAAACAGACCCCTATAAATGCTGTTATTAAGCAGAGTTGTGTGCGGTGCTGTTTCATTCTTTACTCGTGTATTGCACTAGTTAATGTAATTTATTTACCATCATTTCAAAAGCATACTGGACCGTTTTCCCACAGGAGAGAGGCACGTCTGTTATGACCTTTCTCCACTAGTTGAATGCTTGTGGAAAAGCAATTCCATGTACATCTCTACAAATTTGTTGCTTAATCCATCATAAAAATATGCATGTGCTATCAATAATCCTATCAAAAGCAGATGTTTGGTATTTTCTTTCTGATTTACTCTTTGCATTGTATATGGCCGTATTTCCTACCAGCTTGTGGACACAGTATCTTTTATAAAAGTAACAGTTATGACAAGTACTTTTAAAAAAAAATATTTACTAGTGTAGCATCCCAGCTATTTATCAGAAAATTAAAGTTCTTTTCTTAATCAACCAGTAGACAAAGACAAACTTTTTTCATTTACCTGAAGGGGCTTCAAGATCAATAGGCAACATTTCCCATCAATTCTTCTGTTAATTATAACTGGCTATAACTATGTTCTTAGACCGAAGGTTGGTGATCTTGCAATAGAAAAAAATATTTTCAGCTGTGGACAATTAACAAACTCAGTAGACCAGGGAAAAAAGTGCAGACCTAATCTTTTAAAAACAAAACCAAACCCCCCAAACCCAGAAACCAATTCAACTGCATCCATTGCTTTGGCAGCTATATAATTACATGGGTCATAAATTACATTCACTAATCACCTTGTTTATAATTTCACTCCCTGCAAATTAGTAGTGTAATGGAATGAGATTCTGTAATTGCTAGACACATAGTGAGCACTCACTAGAGAGTACAGCATGGAAAAATCTCCCATCAAATTTGCTGTTGACCACCCATTAGGCTTATGATCAATAAATCATACAGAGATATACAAATGTGAATCAATGGAGGTCCAGCATGCCAGTGTGTATCAGACTCCATGAGAAACACAAGGACCAGAAGAACTGCCAAATGACAGAGCTATGTGCTGAGTGGAATAGCCCTTACTGCTGTCATTGCTACAATTCATGATACACTTTGCCTTTTCTGCTTACTATTAGGAAATCACAAGCCAAGCTGTGGGGATGAAGACTTGGTCAGAAGGTTTCCATTGTCTCCATCTTGTAGAGAGTGCAGGGAGAATACCTTACAGACCGAGGTTATGAATTTTCAGAACTGCAATTTCCCATTTCCCAGTTTGTGTCTGATATAAAACACAGAAGTGTCTGTGTTAAGCTCCCATAACGTTGGCAGGCTGCACTTGGGCAGTATCAGATTGCTCCCAAGGAGTTTTGCAGAGCTCTCCCATCTCTAATAAACCATCTTCCATCATGTTAGTTGATAACTAGAGCTTCTTTCCATCAGTAATACTTTGCTATGCTTCCCACATTCCACAAAGGAAAACAAAAAGCAAGGAAGAGAAGTCCACTAGGGTAGAGGAATTTCTAAAATATATTCCAGGTCTATCTGCTCCATAACAGGGCTGTGCTGCTACTGCAAAAGCCAAATGAACTGCAGCTGCTGCTAACTCAGAGCTAGTAGCTAGAGGTCCTAATTACCTATCCAAATTTGAGCTGGTTATGCAGCACCCTCTCTATATTAATCACTGTCCAACTAAAACTAATCCTGGCAGCAGAGATGATAAAGCAGAAAAAAACCTGGGTTCTGAAGGTTAATGTGCACAGCTGTCATCAGCTGACAAGGATGTGGGATTGCACAGGTTTCTGTATCCCACAGCCAGCAAGATGATGATGTGCTTTCAGAGCTCTTTTCTTCTGGAGATACAGGCATTGCTCCAAAAAACTAGACTATTTCAATCAGAAGGGACTAACTTGTCATAAAATTTTCTGTTTGTGGCAGGGGCTGTTTGTGTTAAACATCCTGGCACACTGTTTCCTTTTGCATGTCTCAGCTTCCATTTATCCACGTGGAGCGTAGAGGTCTAAATTCAGATCAATAACAGCAATGAATGGGAAATGTTTGCAGCTCTGAGAGGCAGGATGCTACTCCTGGGAAGGGAAACAAGGACTCTGCACTAATGGGCACTATCTAAATACACAGACCAACCAATTAAACAGTCTATAGACACAAACAACTTCGAAAGTCTGCTTCATGAGGCATGGTATTGCTTCCC
Organism: Zapornia atra; assembly: GCA_013400835.1. Lineage (NCBI taxonomy): Eukaryota > Metazoa > Chordata > Aves > Gruiformes > Rallidae > Zapornia > Zapornia atra. The sequence goes on from VZTU01034281.1 coordinate 70,491, forward strand.
AGGCTACAGCTACTTTAAAATAAAAACAAAGAATACCCCTTAAAGCTCTATTTAATATATAGATAGAAAACAGATAATCATTTGGGAGATATGTTCTCCAAACCCATATTCAAATGAGTTTCATACCTCTCACACTTGCTACCTTCATTTGCATCTCAGCTTTACTCCTGTTCTCCTGCACGTCCAGAAGAGAGATAAGAGGGCACATTATGAACATCAGTAGGGAGGGTTGAAATCAGGCATTCACTGGTACACCAAGGAGGCTTCAGTGTTCAGTAATGAAGCTATAATCATCAAGGTAGATTAATGATTGTCTGAGAGAGTTCATCGCCTTGGGCCATTAACCCTCATGTGGTTATTAATTTTGCAAAAGACATCCTGTGCTGGTGAGGTCATTACTGCTGTTATTAGCTAATGAAAGATAAAACATCTGAAGTTCCCTCTCTCATATATTTAGAGATTCACACACCCATTTCTGTATCGTACGTGTGCCTGATTAAATTGGTCATTTAGAAAGTAAACGGAGTAAGTGTGTGGAGAGTTCAGAATACCCATAAGCAGGGTACATTACCAAATCAAGCTGTTTCACCAGCAAGGATGTTCCTACTATCCCAGGTTGTGGGATTTAGGGGAGCAGGACCAGACAGAAAGAGCAATAATACAAGCTTTTTTTCCTTTTTCTTTTTTCCAACAGGCAAGCCTTTAGCCTATAGTCTACACCATTAAGCTCCAAAGGCAGCTAGAAGTATCTCACATGAAGCTGCTTTGTGATGGCAACAGCCTGCAAATTCTATTCTTATGCTACTTTTTGGCAACAGGTCACAGAGGAGTAAAGTTCCAGGTAAAGCCAATGTAAGTTGTAATCATCATTAATTGGTTAGCAAAGAGCCTAAGTCCTTCCATCTCTACCCCTAACCTATTAGGATGCTGTTCCAAATCAGCTTAAGTCAACGCAAGTTTGGTCCCCCCTCCATGTCCCCAAGGACATGTACTTGCTGGCAAGGAGTGCAATAGGGAGGTTGGGGTTGATGAAGCTCAACACTAATCTCTGCCCACTTTGTGGGGTTATGTTTTCATCTGAATCAGCTCCCTGAGCCAGCTCACCACACCAGCGCCAGAGCTGAGCATGCCAAGGGGCAGGAACAGAGAAGCTTTAATTTAGATAAGTTTAAGCTACCAGGAAACTTCACCTATAGTTTGTTGCCAGTGAGACACAACGTGAATTCACAGGAAAACTTGTAGAGAGCTGGTAAAAATTTGGTGAAACATTTCTTCTGGAGGAGGACACAGCCCAAAGCTGCTAATACTGCAGCTTGATTCAATATTTTGATTCAGGAATTCCTTTTTTCTTTATTTTTTTCAAGTTCTTTTCAGTGCAATTTAGTGCAAAAACCCATATTGAGGGATGGTACTGTACAAACTTTGCAACAAAGGAACAGTTCTTGCCTCTGAAAGCTCATGGTACAAGCTAATAATACATAAAAAAGGGGCAGGGACAAGCAACAAGAATGTCATCAGTGCAAATTCTTTTTCTACCATGGGGTTGGCCCGGAGGAGGTGTTATCAGAGAGCTAATCCTAAAGCAAAGCAAGGCTCAGAGCCATCCTGCATGAAGCCATCTTGCGGTTTTCACTGTTCTTAATTTTCCATTTGCTTTCATTTCTGCTTCAGCCTTCAGCGTATAGGTCACCTTTACGCTTCTTCAGCACAAGGAAATAGTCTGCTGTGACCAGCACATTTCTGCACAGAAATGGTTCTGAGAAATCTCTGTATAAACCCCCAAGAGGCTCCTATTGAAACTTAATTACTGGAATAAAGATGATTGTTTGGGTGCCCAGGAAAAAACTGAAGGCTGAAAGGTTCAAAAGGGAATAAAATGTGATGCTCAAGTTTCAAGTCTCTTTCCTACTAAAAGGTCGTCAAAGGGATAATAAAGTTGTTTAGACTGCTTGCATATATTTATCTTAAAATCAAAGGGGAAAATAAAATTTAGAGGGTTCCTTCTTTTGCAAATACTGATTGTACTGCTTGCTACTTTGTTCGCAAACTAGAGCTCACTGAAATTTCTACAGCAGTAATTCAGAAAATGGGTAGCAAAACACACTCTTCTGCATTTCATTTTTTGTACAATTTAAAAGACCCAGCATTTTTTTTCAGTGTGACCTTAGATATCTGTTCCATGTACAGATGTCCACAAGGACAAATATTTTATACATCAGCTCTTTTGAAAATCCACAACATCACAAAGATGGTGAGCTTCACATGCTGTACCTATAACTATGAATTTAACAATATTAATACTTAATATGAATTTAACACTAGTCTTACCAGGCCTGGGGAGATGACAGGCTGCGCAAACCAGCAGTAAGCACAAAGCTGTCTAGGAACAAAGGCCTACAGAAACTCATGGCCTAGGAACAAAACCACCCATGCTTACAGTCCTTTCTGGTCTGAAGGACAGAGATGAACCAAGCATGGGGGGAATTATCGGGGGGTACCCACATTGCCTTGCTTCACCGAGCCATCAAGGGTGTTTACATTTGTATTCATCCCCAACTCTGGTGAAATGTAAGTGTCACTAGTTGAAGAGAAAAGGTATTCAGTCCTCTGGAAAGTAAAATGACTGTGAACCTGGGAGGTCGGTGTGCACGGAGAGGCTGCGGCAGAGAATTCTAGATGAGAGATACAAGAACAGGCTGGAAGAAAAATTGTCAAGTATAAACCAGGATTGTGTTTCATGTCGAGTTTACTTGTGAGCTTTCGCTTCAAACCTTCCCCACAAAACCTCGACCTCTGGTCTTCTTAAATCTTCGCTTTGTTTACTATTAAACCTGCCCATGGTGTTCAGGAGCAAGGTGAATCAAGATAAAAATGGAAAAGTTTAGGAAACTCTCTTCTCTGAGACAGGGAATCAAGATAATGCCGAAGTTGTACCCAAGTCTCAAACCTTGAGCACATCTGGGGAAATCAAAGTTGGGGTTACCTTTCTGTCTATGTAATATTGGAATAAATGCTTGTATAGTTTAGGCTTTCCTCCTGGCAGGTAAACCCCAGCATCCTTCTTACACAAGCAAACTGCAGAGTTTCTCCTCAAAACTCCAAGTGAAGAAAAACCATCACAGAGAGAAAACAAAAGCTTCCTGTAGGACCCAAAAGAGAAACCAGAGGAATACCACAAGAGAAAGGTTCAGGCCAAATTCTCATTTCTGTTTTTCTCTGAAGATGGCTACTAGTGGGTAAGCAAGCAGCTAAAATTTGGCGTGATGCTTTCTGTTAAACAGACTGGATTTTTAGTTAAGAGAGTCAGAATTGCCATGCTCAGAAACATGAGAAGCAAACATCTCGGGTACAGGGGTTGAAAGGCTAACGTGATTCCTACAGTACAATCTTAGAAGTTAAGAAATGGTTGATGCTGCTGGTAGCAAATCAAGTTACACCATCACAGCAAACACTTCAGGTGACAGACTGCAGAAAGACAAGGTACATATATCTAATAAAAGAATCTTTTGAGAGGCAGCAGAAATGAGAACGAAGCTGATCACCAACTAGCAGCTAAAGAGACCTAACTATTTGCAAGCCACTATCGACCCAAATTTCTTTAAGTCAGTGAGTGAGTCCATCATGCTCAAAGAGCCTTCAAGAGACATTTCAGTTGATAGACTTGATGAGGAATAACCAGGGCTCTAAACTGAAATATTCCTGAAGTTCCCACCACTTCGGGTAGATTTACACAGTTTATTTTTATCTTGAACAGAACAGTTAGTCCGTTTCCATATTGGATTTTTCCACCCAATCAGCTTTTTTTTTTCTTTTTAATTTCATTTTAATTGATTCAACAAAACCAATTAAATATGTCCAAAAAGCTGGTTACAGAAAGAAAAAAAAAAAATTATACTTGGCATAAAACTAATCTGGAATCATTTGTCTTCCACAGCAAAAATTTCAAATAAAGCCCAGGGAAAGTTCCTACACAAAACCCCTTAAAGATAGAGCTGAAAACAGGAATTATTTTATTTTTAACATTCCCTATACTCCATAAATTTTCTTCCCCTGCCTCTCTCACCACACTTGCCAGAGAAAGGTCATTTGAAATAGAAAACTATTTTACAAGGTCAACATTTATAAAAACAGTTCAGCTGAAGGAGACTGTTGTAAAAATATTTCAGCAGCGAGAGGAACCAAAACTTATTTAGTCGATGAACACTCCCACTTCACATGGGCATGTCCCATCACAAGTATTTACTGAATCCTCAGCAGCTGCCTAAAGATAGGAATGGGTTTTTATAACCAAACAACTGCTTCCATTTGAGGAAGCAACAATAAATCTTGATAAAAATTTAGTCTCAGAAAGGAGTTACAAATAGATGATAATGGAGAAACTAGCTTTTTATCTAAAGCCTGTCATAAAAGAAACCTCGCTCTGACCATCATTGCCAATTTCTCAATATATAGCATCAGGAAGTTAAGCAAAAAGGCCACAGCACGGCTATTCAACAGCAATATCTTTAATCACAACCTTAAAACTCTATTTCGAAAGCAAGAACCAGTAGCAATGCCTCTATCCAGCCATTTTCAGAGGGCTTAATTAAAGTTTCTATCAGTTTGAAAAACAGGACTATTTCAGGCATCTGTCATTAATCTGTATCTACTAACTGCTGTTTTGGAGTAGTTTTTCAAAGAACCTGGGGAAGAACTAATTTTGCTCTGTCATTATAGCGCTATTGATTTTGACAAGGAATACATACAAAAGTTAGGACAACAATTTGTTTAACAGCCTAAACTAACACAGAAAGAAAAACCCATAAGGAAACATTCAGAAAAACACAAACTTTTTAAGGGTCCAATTCCAAAAATCCTTCCTTTATGACTTCCTAGAGTACCGTCTTAGCTTTCTTGGAAAATAAAGTGGGTTTAAGAGAAAACTATTTGTAGCAATTGAAGGAAGTGGAGAGGCTGTTCTCTAAGATAACAATGTTTTAAATGAATCACTATAAACCATCAGGAGCTTGATTTTTGTCTCCTTTACTCACATAGTTGTACTGCAGCACAAAAGTGAGGACAAAGTTAGCAGAATCTAGTTAGTAGAACCCAAAATGCAAGAAAATTAAGGTCCTGAATAGAACATATCAAAGATCTGAAATGGATACTTACTGTGTCGCATCTTTTCCTTCAACCCTTAATTCTGCCCACCCCCCTCAAACAACTATGTTTGCATAAGACTCTTGCTTCTGATCACTACAGCTCTAGAGAACATTAAGTGATGAGAAATGATGACAAGCAGTGAGCGTTAGCTTCGTATGATCCTCAGCACTGTCAGCAGACAGAGAACTATCCGTCCTCTACAGTCATGCTCATCCCCAGATATAAACCAGGCACCAGCCTAATTAACCACACGGCCTCCAAATAGGCTTTTCGCCAAGTGCATGTTCACAACCCAAGCTCTTTTGGCCAAGGCGAGTCATCCAAGCACCCAGACCAGCCAACTACAAGCCCTGTCTGGACCTGGAACTGTTGCAGCCTGCAAGTTTGGGTCAAAGTCTATGGTAGACTGTGCCACCTTTCCAGCCAAGATGGCATGGGAACGGTGGAAGTCAGGTTTGCCTTCTTGTTACTTTTCTGTCATTAATTCTGTCTGGCTGAAGAGGACAGCCCAGCAGAGTAAGGACAGTTTATGTCACTACCCTAACAGATCCCAAATGGAAAAGTAGAGGAAGAAACTAAGACTGGATTTTACCATCTGTCCTTCTTCCTATCAGTATTTTGCAGGTTTCCTGCCAGTGCTGTCTCTGGGAGAGTGAAAAGAAGGAATTGCATTCTCCTCCCTCCCTGTGCTTTGAGTCTGATGTAGGTTGTTACCCACACCGCCAGCTCAGCTGTTCAGGTTGGCACAGAGATGGGAGTCAAACTGTGGCACTTAGCTTGCAAGAGGAGATACAAGTGCACAGCACCTGTTTATGCCAAAGGACCCAGACCCAGGTCTGATCAGCCAGCAACCTAACGAGTAACTGAGGCTGCACTGTAAACACAATGCTCTTCACATGAAAGAGAGCCACAGCACTAAGCCTTACTTTCCATGCCACGGCAAATCCACAGCTGAGACTCCACACAGCCACAGCATGAGCTGTTCTGCAGCACACGAGGATGCACACAACATGCCACAAGATTAATGATAAAACAAATTTGCTTGGTGATTTTTCAACTGATTTTATAGCCCAGGCACCAGCATTGGCTGTTTAATGCACACATCCAGCACCGGTACATTCTGTTCACTTTACACAGTGGGCACTTACAAGTTTCACTTATCAGGAGACTTTAGCTATTAACAAACTGCTTGTTCTGAAAAGGTCTCAAAGCTTACCTAAGGCAAGAATTGCAATTGGCATTCATCTTAAGGTTAAAACAATGTATTAAAGACCACAGCAGTGCCTGCCTGGGAAGCTTCCAAAGAGCAGAAATGCAAGACTTTGTTGTTCTCTGTTCTGTGTACTTCCATGTTCTAATAGTTAAATAAATAATTACCCTACTTCCTTCCCCCTCTCCCCCTAAAGGTACCATATTTATTTATTTAGTGGCACTGATAATAAGACAAGCTTTCTCTTCACCCTCTCCCAAAGTTTCTTTGGGGTTTCTGGTAACACTTTGCTCCAGTGAAAAAGCAAATGACTCTTGAAAAGTGCTGAGAGCCCTCAACTTCAGTTAAAGTCAAGCACCTTGTAGAAGGCAGCCTAGACAGATTCAGAACAAGACATCACACTGATAAACAGGGAGTTTATTTTTCTGCTCTCCCTGCTGCTGTTTCTTAAAATCTATCTTTTTTTTACATATATACATTTATCACCTGCTGAAGCATCAGAACAGCTTGAGCAACTTCTTGATACTGAAGCTATTGCCAACGGGAGAAGACTGTCCAGCATCTGACATGCTTAAGCCTTGCATTATGTGCTGTACCTGAGGGTTCACCAGACACAGTCACCAGAAGTATTACTGTAATCAGCACCATCCATAGAGTAACATTCATGCCATTGCCTAGTGACTGGAGAGTGGCTTATCCAGCAGCAGCGATTTCAAAGCAAATCACACCATGGGAGTTTTGGAATTTACTGGTAACCTCTGCAGGGAGATACAGGTTTGGATCCCAGGTGGGGAAGTGGTGTTTTTTTAAGCAGATAATATTTTCAAACTAAAGGTCTAGAATGAAGAGAAGAAAACCAACAACTCCCCTTTGTCCTGGTACTTTAAGGGCTGCAGTAAAAGGCACTTTTCATGTTTTCTCAAGTTCTTAAACATCCCTTCTTCCTCTCACTCAAACCTATAGTGGAAACAAGTGAAATTACTGCCTCGTCCAACTCCCAGCTCTGTCTCCCAGCTTCATACCAGGTTGAAAATAAACTCTTCATCTTTCAAAAAGAGCAAAATTCTCATACCTGTATTGTTTCAAAAATATTTTACAAAGAGAATATAAAGAAAAATTTCAGCCACATCTACAAAAAATACTAAATATCTATCAAAGGGGGGGAAGAGAAAAGTGGGATTAATTTTTATTACCAGAGACCAAATTCTAATGGTGAATCAAATACATTATAGCAATCTCTTTTCAAAATACAATTCATTTTCATAGTGTCATCACCTAAAAATGTAATTAACATAAAGGGTGGGGAATACAGCTTTAAATAAGGATAATTTCTGTAGCAGCCTTTGAACAAAGATGTATTTCTGCTTTAATCCTGGATAGAAGATCTGGCTTTAATTTCCATAGAAATGAGATTCCCTTCCTTTTGGCAGAGCTGCCTGTAAGTATATAGTAATCCAGACGTGAGGGAAAGGACTCAAGCTTAATGAAAATTTAAACAGACTATAAAGAAAATAAATTATTCCCATTATCTGTAAATAATAGTTTGGATCATTCTTCCTCCTTCCCCCACTCCTCTTCGCCGTCGCTGTTTGCAAACATCTCAATGTGTTGACCTGCCACGATAGGAACTGCTGTTGGGAAACTATCTTCCTTGCACAGCTGACTTCAAGATCTTTCCATGTCCATCAGTACAGCAGCATTCACAAACAAGAATCTTATGGCCCTCTGTATTTCCATGGCTTGTTGCTCCCAACAAGGTGTCTAAATATCTCTCATGTTTAAACATCTCTCAGAACAGCCCGATCTATCATTTAACGAGTGCTACAAAGCTATTTCTCTGAGATGTGGACTATAATGTACAACATCTCTGCTGCAGAACTAGGATTTAATTTCTACAGTTTGGGTTAGAACATACATCCAGGAAGAAAATGCAGAGAGATGTGCAAATACGCTTTAAAGGGCTACAAGACATCCACTTCTTGATACTAGCTGATGTTTCAGAAATTCAGGTTTAATAGTTTGAGAAATCTTGTTTTGGAAACCATAGTTTATTACTTCACTGTCTTCATTAACACAATGGTATTTAAAAGCAGAAATTTACTCAAGTTCCCTGAGGATTTGGGATTTCATTTTTGTTTTCCTATACTTGGATCACTGAGTTTGTTTTGGGCTTCCTGCGTGACTTCAACAAGGCTGGGTAAGCATCCAGCCCTGAAAGAGGACCTTGGCAGTTGGTAGGCAGCACTGTTTAAGGGCTGGGTTCCAAGACTAGACAGTTTCTTTTACTTCTCAGGGCTTTCTGATGGCGTAGAATTGAATAAGTGCATTAAAGATCACTCCTTTCTGGTAATCCGACATGAAACCCAGAAAAACTGGCTAAATGGAGCATGATTTCATTTGATTTTGATGGTTTATTTGTTTTGGTTGTATTTGTTTAAAAAGCTTTTTGAAGATTGAGAAGTTGGTAACAACAAAATCTTCAGTTGAAAACTTATTTCCTACCTCTCCCTGATAATCCTTCTACTTTTGATGATTAATACTTTAATATACAATGGTTTGATCTTGAAAAAAAAAAACACCACAAGAGCAGTGCAATGAAGAATATGCTTAAGTGCTGGAATAATCCATTAATGTCACGTTTCAAGTGTAGTGAATATCTCGGTTTCACACTGCTTGAGACCCCAGTGATTGAAAATTAGCAGGATGGAATCCAAAATTGCTGACACTGCCCTTCCCCAGGGCATGAGAAGAAACTGTTGTTTTATTGTTTGCTTTTAAATGTACAGATCTGAAGCTGAGGCTAATTAAACGGAAGCTCAGAAGCTCCTGAGACTTACATTTTAATAAAGGCTAAAGGGGAAAGTTCCTTTGGGAGTTTTGTTGACAAACTGCTTAATTATTGGTTTCCAAAACTACTTTAGAACTTGGGATAACACTTCTAAAAGCCGTTAAGAACCAAACATCTTGTTAAATCAGTAGGATTTTCAAGATTATTTACTGCCATAATCTGCATGGAAGCAAATGACTATTTTGTGCATGAGAACTTTTGAAAATTGCAAATAATAATGTTTATATTAAGGCACTAAATAGTTCTAAACATTCTTAGTAGCCAGTTGTTTCTAAATGTCTATTCATAAGAATTTATTGAAGAGGAATTGAACCCAAATGTTCTAAGATCAAAGATTTTTACCATAAAACCCCATCCTCTCTCTGCTGTAGTGAAATACACAGATAAACCTGAAGGCAAATCTTTCAAATCCTTTAACACCATTTTTCACTGGTATCCAAAAAGGGACTGGTTTCAGGGCTCTCCTTCATCCTTCATTTCAATGACTGATGTAATTTTCTGATCGAGACACATATAGTGGAATGAATAGAATTATCAACAGAAGGCAAAATACCAGTATTATGGGATTACTTCAGCAATGGTCTTATTTTCCAGGTATGAAGTAGTCCCATTTCTCCATTTTAATTACATTACACTGATTTTGGGAATGCCCCAAAAAGGATAATTTTATGACATTAATGAGGTCTGATAGTAAAATAACCCTTTAGAGCTTTGAAAGGCCAAGCTAGGTGAGGACTGAATACCAAGAATGCTTAAAACTACATTCTACCTACACTGTTAGTCATACACTTATAGCTTAAATCACAGTGTACTCCAGTATGGAGCAGAATTTGGCCAACTGACCTGAGGACAAAATTGTAGCAAGGAACATTGAACTAAAATTACTATTTTACTCAAACCTGTGTGTTTTATTTGTATGTATAACATAAAAGTTAGACTGTTCATGAACTGGAAAAATCCCTCTAGTTTTGCTAGAATTGACCAAGTGGGTTACACATGAACTTCAGCATTTTACATGAGACTAATTTCTGTACAAGAAGAGATCATTTTAATCCTTTATCATTTCTAAAGCTGGCTGAGAGTGACAATGAGTTCAAAGGAGTAAATTCCACCCTTAACATACAGCTCTCATTGCATGTGAACCTTTTGATGAACAAGGAAGCGAACAGACTACAGTACTTAAAAATGAGGCAAATTAATATTTCATCCCTCTGGAACACCCTACTACTTACTTGCATGACCACGTTCACTGGAACAGGAGCTAACTTTGTTGCTATCGAACAACAGAGTATAATCTTTAAAAGAATTGATTGAAAGCCCCTAACATTCAATACCCTCCCTGTAATCAGGCACAATACTTGCACTGTCACGTGCGCTGGCGCTTAACAGAGTTAGTGTCAGAAAAACAATGGGCAAGCCCTACAGAAATCTAACAAGACAATCATTTCATCTTAAACAAATGTTCTTCCAAACACAGATTTAAGATACCATAATGCAGTAAGCAGCCTCACAGTACTGAATGCTTTCTATCTCAGTGCATCAAAGTATTGCAAGAAGACCACCCGCTATGTACGAGCTGATTAAACTGTTGTGGGTTCTGTTAAGAAAACGCACAATAGTGCACAGTGAGTTCTCATTTCATGGAAGTAGTTGTCAGAAAACTGAATGTCTGCATGGGGTTTCAGAAGAGAAGAAAATTGAGATGAGAAGAAACACTAGCAGACTCAAAAAGGAATAAACCAGTGACAACACCTGCACATTCTGGTGGTCTTGCACGTTTCACAAGAACTGTATCATCTTCCATTTGCTTCTCGGAAACATGAGACTCGGGCTCCCTTTCTAAGCTCTCTGCCAAGCTTTGCTTGTCAACCTGGAGATTCCATTTTCTTTATAAAACCTTCTGCAGCATTTACAAATATTCTCATTGTATCATCTCTGCAGACAGAACACTCAGAAACACTGTGATCCAGATATAATTTGTGACAAATCATCTGCAACTAAATGCAAATAAGAATTATAGTGCTTCCCATCTTATCTGATTTCCAACACTTAGCATAGTTTTCTTCTCTGCCTTTACAATACTATTCCACTAAAGAACTTGCATCAACTTCATTTCTGGGAAGTACTTTTTGTTAGTCTATCTTATGTGTTACTTCCACCAAACCACCTGGAGTTTATAACCACGATCAGGGTCATAGCTATGTTTGCACTGTCCAATCAGGGAATTTAAAAAGTCCTTGACCTATGGCATTTGAACTATGGATGGGGGCATGGAGCAACAGGACAAGGGGTGATGGTTTTAAACTAGAAAAGGGGAGATTCAGGTTGGATATTAGGAAAAAGTTCTTCAATATGAGGGTGGTAGATCACTGGCAGAGGTTGCCCAGAGAGGTGATGGAGGCCCCATGCCTGGAGATATTCAAGGTCAGGTTTGATGGGGTTCTGAGCAACCTGATCTAGTGAAGATGTCCCTGCTTACTGCAGGGGGGTTGGACTAGATGGCCTTTAAAGGTCCCTTCCAACCTAATACATTCTATGATTCTTTGATTTATCTCAGGAAAATACAACTCTCTCCTCAGAAATGAAAAAATAAAGGAAATTTGTAACAGAACACTGTAAAATAGGAACAGAAGCCAGAGCCCCTGGGAATGCTTTAAAAGCAACCTCCTCCTTACTGCACTAACTAGCATTTTTGGACAAAACCTTTCTCCCCATGCCTTTCAGATGGAAAAAAAGGAAAAAAAAAAAAAGGACAAAGAAACATCACAAGCTATTTTTGGCATTTCTCTTCCAATTTCAAAATATATTTCATTGGGTTATATCTAAAAACACCTCAACATTGCTGCATACCATGCCATCCCACACTAGTATTTCTTTTGGCCAAAATAACAGTGAACCAAGAAGTGTTTGGAACAGAGGTTAATGCCTGCTCTTTGTGTTGATTTTGCAGAAGCTGAAAGTCAGGAGCAGATGTATTAGCAGGCTAACCTTCTTCTTCCATTTGTCAGTCACACCCTGTATCAAACAGCTTATTGAATAGCAATCCAAACATAATGAGGTAGTGATTAACAAAACATAGTGCTCCCATAGCAAAGCACAGAGTAAAACTATTGCATCTCAATTACTGAGCACAGACAAGCAACAACCTAGTCATTAAGTAGGGCCCCCACTCTGCATGACTGATATTAATGTAATATTAGACTAGCAGGTGCTGCTTTGCTCTGTTAAATCTTCAGCAAATCCAATTTATTACAGAAAATAAACAGAGAACACAATTGTTCCCCTCAACAAACATTTGCATATTTCCCTTACTAAATCTGCAGTTTACATACCTATCTGGGAAAAGACACGTAGATGGACACAGGAGAGTTGGTTTTCAGGTTATTTGGACATAAATTCAGTGGAACAACCCCCCTGCATACAACAACTAGCACCGTGATCTACTGTGGGTTCTTCTGTCACGACTTTTGCGTCAATTTTTATATGAGGGTGGAAGTTGCATCTGGTACATTAACCACAGACATTTTCCCTTAACAATAAGCATGGAGGTTTTTTCATTTTAGTTCTGTTATTTGTTCCTTGAACTAAAATTCTGGGGCAGATCTCCTTCCATCTGGCACTCTTTGGCGTAATTCCCTGCTTATCCCCTCACAAGTGAGTAGCCGGGTTCCTGCAGTCGCTATGAGGGATGAAAGGAATTCTCATGCAGGCAGCACAAGCTCCCCACTGCTTTTACACAATTCTCTTATGTGAATTCTCCCACTAATTTTATTTGTATAATATATATTTCATTTCCTGTTTCAAGGTCTACATCTGTGAACATTAATACATCCCAGTAGCTTACTCACTCCATTAATCAAGTGCTAAAATTGCACTGGTTAATTTATGCCAATATTTATACAGTAATTATCTACAGTTCTTGCATCATAAAGTTTTACCAATCCTAAAAGAAGCATATTTTTGAAAACAGATGGAAGAGCTCAGTGTTTACCATCGCGACTCACCTTCCCCTGCAGAACGCATGGCACAGTAAGGGTCCACCAGACAGGGTCCCCCACTTTTGAAGCAATCCTTGTGTGTGGCAGCCAAGGCAGGATAGGTGCTTCGCCATGCACACCCATCACTCACATTTCCTTAGAAAGCTGGGCTTTCAGTCCCACCCCCACTTTTGGGGAAGTTCAGATTCATGTTTGAGTTCCACAATTAAGACTCAGGCTAATGACAACTCGTTCCTGCTCATTTCCACCCCACCTGCCTTGCAAATAAGACCGAAGAGCAACAATTGCAGAAAGAGAGAGAAGAAACTGGATGGAAAAATCAAAAGGTATCAACTCACTCATTTAGGTGACTTTAGGTTTACACAGACTTATTTACCCATTTGCAATAAATACTATGAGTAATGGGTACTTTAAAGAAGAATATACCAAAGTAGTATCACATTTACATGCAGAAAATCATTATTGAGGGAGATATTTTACAAGACTTTTTTTTTACAACATTTTACAGTACTTTAAAGCTTACCAAAGAAGAAGGTGCAACAAGGTAGAGGGACACCTCTCTTCTCACCATCATTAGCACTGTGTGAACCCCCTGCTTAGAGATAACAATGCCAATACCCACGTGTCATGTAGAACACGTCCTGACAGCAATGCCTTGTGCTCAAATCACGGCTTTTTCAAGTCGCCTGGTGATATTAATATTTAAAAAAATAAATAAATACAACCTGAGGTAGCGTAAATCAAGACATTTACAGTTCCCTTCTTTTTCTTACCTTGAAATATCTAGATTTGGAGAATAGTTCTCCAGAGATTTTAACTGTAATTAATACCTCTCCTTCCCTGACCCACTTTTTCTGTTGGAAATCAGCCTTGCTGGAGCTTACCTCAGAGATTCAAGCCTAAAAGCTTTCCAAATCTCTACTAAAACCATACATATACTTCTCAGCAGTGAGATTTCTCTCTCAAAAAAGCCAGAGCTTTAGCTTCTCACATGTAATGATTTAATCATTTCCATTGTACCAGAAAATACATAAGCTGCTTCAAGGTTTTCCGGACATGATACAGATCTATACATTATGTATTTTCCTCATTTACTTCTTTCACTCTAGATTGTGAGCCTAATTGATCGTGACAATAATAGTTCCACTAAAATCAACGAGTCTTCTCACAAGATGCATTCACTGACATGGATAACATGTTCAGAGACTGGATCTGCATTAGGAATTACTGCTGCCACCCACAGCCCCAGGGTCATTCTGCTGATGCTCATCAGGACCAAGTGGCAAACTGTAATGGTTCTGAGGTCACAAGCTGCGCCGGTTTGGGGATTTGGGTTTATGCACTGATAGACTTAAAAGCATACCTAGACTTCTGCCTAGGATGGAAAGGGCTAGAGAAGCTGTGCATGATAGCTATTTCTTGGCAGCGCACCTACCTCGGTCTGAAGAGGCTCCTGCTCTTGGCTTAAGAAGGCTAGGGGCCAGAGGGTAGCTTTCAGAATTATTGAACAGATTTCTAGGGCCCAGAATCTCACCAAATATCAATGCAGTTCAGATTTCCTAGCGAATGAATGAATTTGAGGAATGGAAATTCAAATCCGTGGGAGTTTATTATCTACATGTGGAGATTGAAAGTCATTAAGAGTAATGCAAAATATAAAAACTTGTTTTTAACACTATTTCCTGATATGAGAATATACTCTTCCTTTTGCTCTGACCCAAAGGTAGATTAAAATAATCCACTTTTGCAAAGTTATGACATAGCTGAGACGGTTATGTTTTTTCTTTTCTTATATTACATTTCCAAATTATGCAATATTCAAAAGTTTGTCTCTCATCTAGACTTTTCTCAGCCCATTTCAGTCAGAGCTCTAAATCAGCCAAGCCTTTAATTTACTCTTAAGGTTTTCCTTAATAACTGGAATTTTAAGTAGTACCTTTAACTCCAGAATTAAAAGTGGCCTGGAGGTGTGCAGAAAGGCTTTTAACATTGAAGTTAATTATTTTCAGAAGAGGAAATTTAAAAAAAAAAAAAAAGGACAACAGAATTTCAAATTATCTTTTTATCTTATAAAAAAGGAACGTAACCAAGTTCAAAATTAGTTTAAAAAAATATTTCACAGGATCAGAAGTGATTTCAGAATTTAGACAGAAAACCTTATTCTTGTAGGTACTTCCAGAACAACCACTGAAACCGTAACACAATTTTTGATAGTTTGATCAATACTAGTTTAAGCAGCGATAAAACTTGCTTTGCACCAAAAGTCAATTTTGTACACAAAAGGGTGAGCTCAGGAGTTTTCTAAATCATTTTTGCTATAATAAAAGTGTTTTACTCTGCCACTTCAGGACAGATCGATTGTCAGACATATACCATCTGTTTCTGTGAAAATTGGGACAGAAAATATATATAAACATACATACTAAAGTTTAAACAATAATCAAATGAAACTTGCAATAAAAGATTTAACACTTTATAACAGAATTATTTTTAGCACACCATATTTTACCTAAATCAGGACAGTCTATCTGTGACTTTCGGACGGTTTCTATTCCTTGCAAGACTACTAGTCTAAAGCAAGTCTAAAGTTTTCAATGTATAGTGGAATCTAATATAAAAAGGATGTGTTCTGCACAAAAGGATGATATTTGCCTCTTTTTCCCCAAGAAGGTGTGCAACTTCTAGATAAAAGTCACAAGTTGCAGAAGTTCTAAGCAATGTGCAGACTTTCAGATGCATAGCAGACATGTTTCACATCACAAACAACCTTTCCCAGCTGTACAGACATTTTCAGGAAGAAATCTCAGGATAGAGGCGTTTGTATGAACTGCATTCAGATGAAACTCTTTCCCTTACTCGCAAGCCAGAAGTGAGTTTCTCTGTGAAAAATAAACCTCGGTAAGTCTACAACATGGTGCTGTTAACATGCAGTGTTTCGTATGAAGTGCAAGAGAGATCCCTCAAGCAATCACTAAAGTACATTACAATGCTATTCTAAATGACTTGAATTAGTATCATAGTATCAAATGCCAGAGAAATTCTCTGCCACCTGCCAAACCAGACAGATTTCACCCATGGACATAATGGCTCATTTCAAGGATCATCTGAATCAGAAACCTCTGTTCCATACAACCAGAGTCTTCCACACCCTTTCTACAACAAGGAAATCTTTGGAAGACCTATAGGAAGAATTCTTACAGAAGTAGAGAGTCCTTCAGCATTTTATTAAGGTGTTCAGTCCCTCTTGTTTTGCATTTTATTTTGTATTTTGCCCCCAAACATGGACCTTGTTAGGTTGGAGGTAGAGTTACTTCAAAATGCAGTGATTCTTAAACATGACATAGAAGACATAATTCTGTATGCCACAATAAATTAATGGGACTGTTGATTGAGAAAGGTGAGTCAATTTAGGCTTGTTGCTAATCAAAGGTTGGTTGGGATGAGAGCCATTATTACAAATCACAGAACCACTATGTTGAAAAAAAGACCTTTGAGCTCATCGAGTCCAACCATAACCATCCTTTACTAAACCATATCCCTGAGCACCTCATCTATCTGTCTTTTAAATACATCCAGGGTTGGTGACTCAACCACCTCCCTGGGCAGCCTGTTCCAGTGCTCAATAACCCTTTTGGGGAAAAAACATAATAAACACTAGAAAGAAACATTACAAACACTGTAAAATCCACATGGCGTTAAGTGTCAGCTGTGGAGCAGGAGGTGAATAAGAATGACTTCATTACCTCAGTCCCCGAATAGTTCCCATGTTATCATCCAGAGGGATTCAACCCAACCCATGTTTTCCGTCTCTGACTTCAGCGCTTTAAACCCAGTGGGATGTGCTCAATGGGCAGTTTGCATTCTCTTGTTGTATTTCTATACCAAAATAAGTTGCATGAATACCTGCTGATCTTATGTTCCTTCAATATTATACTACAAAGTGACTTCTTGGGAGGCTGCAAAATATGCTTTTAACTCTTAACCACAGACAGCAGAAAATTAAGCGACCTGGTCTCTCTTTGTACATACTCATTATGTTAGTCAATATCCTTACTAACTTTAGAGTAGGCCAAAATAAATAGACACAAATTTTAAAAGCGAGAAGGAAATCTTCCAAAGTCTAGTTGCCTGCAATACACCATGTATGAATAACATACCTTTCCTACTTCATGCTGTTAGCCTGCCTGGCTCATCTGCCAATGCATTAGGCCAAAACCAAGAACTGATTTCTGTCTCAGCAAGAACAAGCTGATCCTTCCAATAAGCTTTTCTTTTCATTTCTAGAGAAACAAGTTCCACACCAGGACTCCAGCATCTGCAGAATTAGAAGAGTTTTGTGTGCATTCAAGACTTAAGTCAGCAAAACAACATTCTCCTTCATTCTATGGACAATGTAAGTGATTTGTTAGTATTTGATCTAGAGAGAAGGCTGTTATTTCACTCACAAAGGCTACCTTGATCACAGACCAGAAAGCGGAATAGCCACTCAGAAGAGTATAAATAGAAAGCAAAGGTAATGTTATATTTCTGAATTTTTTTTTTTCTACAAATCCACACTCTAGGCAAGACATCTGTACTGCTCGCCAGAAACATCCCCATTCCTGGGTTACAAATAATTGGCTGTGTAAAGTTTTGAACAGTTCTATACTTCCTTGTTTTAGCTCCCAGAGGAAAGAACATTACCCAACAGGATGTTTGCCAGAGATCAGTGTGGCAATTCTGAAAAACAAGACTCCGACGTCTTTCTTAATTTCAGGCTAAACCAAAAATATCTGTCTCAGGCTGGACACAGAAAATGTGTCTGCCACATGTAAATCCTTAGGCAGAAAAGAAACTGTTTGAAGAACAAGCTATCAGTTACGAGATGGAGTTGGGGTGTTAGTATTTGACCCAAATTTGAATGTCCATCATGGTTGCTTTTTGTTTCTAAAGTTACTGCTTGTACCAATTCCAGCTGTAACCTTGCCATAATTTTCTCAAGTACAACATGCACTATACAAGCTATCTTTCTACCAGCCTTGCACGCTGCCAAAAAACCTGAGCTGGACATTACATGTCCATGAGATGAATAAGCATAAACAGCTCTGATTGCTGCTGTGCCACAATTAACACCAGGTCACATCTACCTGTATACTTTGTGTGATCCAGCCAAAGCACTGCAGCCATAAACCCAACTTCACCTGGTTTATAGCTGCTTTGTGACTGTGGAGTGGTGCAAAGCAGCTGGTACGTATCAGTGGTTCTGGCTGAATAAAATAATGAGATGGAATTATCCTTTTGATACCAGCAGTCAAACTGCAATTTCTTTGCTGTGGGATTTAGGGCCCAATCCAAAGGCTGCTGAAAACAACGACCAGTGCTGGGTACTGAAGGGAGGAGATGCTCGTCTCGAGCAGTGTCCTTCCCCCAGAACACAGTTTGGGGGTTAGATCAGGCCTTTGGCAAAAAAATTCTAAATGGTTCATTCTCCTTTCACTCCTGATCCATAGCAATCCATAAGCTTTGAATCATTTCTAGTGACACTGCTCTTTGCTGGAGGAGGAGTTGGGTGTCCACAGTCCCAATCCCAGTGCTCTGCCTCAGAGCAGCATAATCACATCCTGAGAGTCAGTAAGGTGGCTACTGCAACAGAGAGGGCAGGGGAAAGAGAACTTGTTAGATTACTAAGATAAGAATGTCACTATCACTTTGTGTCTAACCTGTTTGAAGAAATTATATAGTTTGATTTGTAAGAAATAGAATTTCTATCTCCAGCTCTGGATTTAGTCTCCTGCTTTTATGCATTTACATGAGATGTAAATCTAGCATATTTAAAGTGACTGGTGCTACACAGATGATGAAAGCAATGCATAAAATAAGTTTGAGCTTCACTTCCTTAAGTCAAAGAATTGCTGTTATGTAAAGAAAAAATCCCTCCTCCTTTTATCCCACAGTATGCATAAGGAAATTGAAGGACAGGATTGTATTCACAGATCACACTTAGAGTACTCCTTTCAAATGTGTCTAAGGTTTCAGGGTGAGTATGCATCAGATCAGACATTTTTATAGAGGAAGGGAGAGAAAAAACAGCTCATTCACTTCTGACAGCTTCCCTGAGAACCTTTAAGATGCCCATGGAACCAGAGCTAAGCCATTTGCCAGCTGGAATCTGGACCTTGGTGTGAAGCTGCCATATGACTCGAGACATCCGAGATCTCAGACGTTGTCTGGCCATTCTGGAAAAACTGAAGCTGGGTTTGTGCTGCTGATTTGGAACACTGACATGACAAATGGTTCCTGCAAGACGTAGCAGCGTACAGGCTATGTAGATACCCCAGGATCCCCATGCACTCCAAACTACCCTTTATCTGAGCTAGTGATAACCTGGGTTTCTTTATGGTTGGTATCTACAAGCACGAATCACGTTCAAGGCTCATGGCAAGTCTCTAGGACTACAGTTCTACTTGATAACTTTATGAAGAGCTAGATAATAAATATGGATAACCCTTGACAGAATTATTTGGTAAAGTACTGCCTATGTTTGGAGGAACAAAGAAGTGATTTAACAAAACCTGGAGTGTCTTTGCAACGCAGCAAATTTCTTACAGAGTTTTTTCCCTGCTAGCCGAAGGCCTGATATAAAAGGAACATGTCCCTTTTCTCATTCAAGACAATACACAAAGCTGTAGGAGCTTCTTAGGTGGAAAAAACTTCCTTTTAAGCCATTTAAAGCAAGGTTCATTTACAACGTGAAGAGCTGCAAGCTTTATTTTAAAAAGCAAACAAATCATGAGTGATTATGCCAGAATATTTTTGTACCTTTCAGAACATCACTTCCTTCAAAGTCCTAAAATCAGATTAAAAAGTATAAATTATTTTTTAAAAGTCTCTTTAGATGAGAGCAAAGGTTGGAACATTGATTTTCAATTGCTTTACAGCCAGTTCAACCATTTTCTTTGTGCGAGCTCTAGAAAATTCTCCACTTGCTCACACGAGCTGCAGGGATTTATATTGCTTAGCACCAGTATGTACAACTGCAAAAGTAAAAGGTGCTTTAAAAAAACCTTCCATGAAAGCAAGCACTTTTCTTTCAGACTGCGTTTCCATTCAGAACTGTGCTGTCTTTAAAAGGACAAACAAAACCTGTAAACATTGCCTGCAAACTATTATTGCACAGCCTATATATCAACAATTAAAAACCAACAGCAGCTGTCTGCTGCCTGATCTTCATGGATTATTTAGTTGACCCTGAGCAATGACAGACCCTGAAAAGTCAACCCGAGCATGACTTGCCCTGTGGTTGATGAAATCACAAAAAAACCCACAGCACAGCAAATGGAAAACATAGAGATCAACTGACTGAAGAATTTTCTAATTTTATTTCTTTTCAACAATTTTTTCCCCTCAAGTTCTCTAATAGACTAAAAGATCACATGGGTATAAGCATCTTGAAAATAGGAGAAAACGTTGGAGAACAGCAATTCCTGCAAATCATCTTGAATGAGTATTGATCACAGATTGCTAACTCTGATATTCGGTTACTGCCACAGAATGCAAAGACAAACCCCACAGAAATGTAAAGGAGGATTTAGGATGCGCCAGCTATTAATGCAGACATGCTCATGTATATCTCAGTAAGTAGAGCTCTCTTGCCTCCAGAGGTTTTCAATCTAACACCTTTAATGGGCTGAAGATACTTTTTGAATTTAAAGAAAATGAAGATTTTACAAAACTTTCACAGCACTAAAACTCCCAAGCTAGGCTAAATGTGACAAGACAAGGGAGGCTCTGCTATCATCAATACTGCTGTAGTTTGGTACTATGAAACCTTTGGAAAATGACCAAAAGCCTCTAAAAATCATAAATGATAAGGTACATGACCACACAAAATTTCTTGACACGTCGGCATTTTTGACAATGCAGTGATCAGAATCGAGCACAGCAGAGTGTCCAGAGTCACCCAGAAAAGAAAAAAAACCCCAAACCACAAAAAAAGAACCAAAACTAAAGCTCAAAGGGCTATACAGATCCCATTTAAAAAACCTGAAAATAAAAGTCTGTGCCAAAGGTACATACAACTAAAAGGACCACTCTACATCCACATACTTTCTTTTTCATTGTATTCTACTTATAACATCCTTCATACACTTCAACCATGCTTTCTTTTACCTCTACAGATGATATAAATTTTACTCAATTTTTCTTTTAATGCCATTTATATGTATAAGATGAACTGTGATAAAGCTTGATAATATTTCTAATAATAAAAAAGCAGCAAAAAACAAGCTTTGTAAATAATATTTCTGTTAACCCTGGACTTTCAGATAAGCTGAAAGTTCCTCACAGCCAAAACACCACATGCTCTGTAGAACCAGATACAAGAAGCTCTTTTCTTACTACAGTAAGTTGGCCTCGTTGTGTGCCAGTTTTATTTTCCCAGGTATCATCTGCCTCCACAGATGTGCATCGTTAAGATCAGAACAACCAAAAGCAATATTTCTATATAATTAAACATTTTTATGTAGTAAAGTGGGTATGGTATGAAAGCCATTAAATGTTTTCCCATCAGGAACTTAGCAGCCATCAAACTCAATATGGTGTCTTAGAAAGTCAGGATTCAGGACTTGCACGTAACAGTGAGATCCATTAGCACAGGTTTTAGATATAATGTTTCATCTTGCATCTATGAATGTTTTTGTGATCAGCTGAGGGAACACATCCCATGGAGAAGTCCATAAAAATGGAATACCTCACTATTTATGTTCTTTTTTTTTTTTTTTCATACAACTTAAAAAAAGAACAGTTTTATACCCTGTGATTAGGGATGATGCATTACAGTAAGTCAAAAAAAAGGAAAAAGGAAAACAACACATCTCAGATGAAAGAATAATTTGTATATCCTGCTGTATGCACTTGTACTCCAGCAACGTGTTTGAACGGGGAGTTTCAGAAGTGAAGTTGGAATACCATCAACATTTCATCACTCCCATCCTTTCATGATGCATAACAGCAGCATGTCCCCAGAATGAAACAAAGAACATCTTTCTTTACTGCTCTCAATGAGTCCTACTCCTTTTTGTTTCTTGGTATAACAAGGGAGGTTAGGGTGGCAGACACACATCTTTCTGTTTCAAGTGATACATTCAGGCATCAGGGTGTATGATAGAGCTGGATTTTGAGGCACAGAAATTCATGCAATGATCTGTACTGGAGTTTAGTGCTTTCTCCCCAAAGCACAAGGAACAGACAAACTAACTATGAAAATATGAGTTCCCTGTGAAGGATAATGATACTTCAGTGAAATTAACTTCTGGTATTTACAAAATTTCAAAGACAGTTATTCCTCACTACATACAAATTAAACATGTGAAAAGAAAAGCCAAGAGTTGTGTTACATGTCACAAATGGTACAGCAGAGCTATACAAATGTCAGCTTCTGCTATAGAGAAACAGTTCTGATGGAAAAAAATACTACATCCTGAAAGTCTGTGGTGGGGAAAAACAGCGGAGTAGAAAAAAAACCCTGGAAGTAAAGAGAGACACCATAATAAAATGCCATCTCTTTTTCTGACACTGAAGCTAAAGTAACCAGAAGTGGGATAAAACTAATGTCCAAAGCTATTTTTTCTGAAGAAATTTTTCTTTTTAATTAATCACTTCATTGCATTTTGTTTCTTTATTCATTAAACCATTTTGGATTTCATCAAAACAGAGTCTCTGTAAGAATTCTTTTTTTCTTTTTTTTTTTACAACCCTTTCCTTCCTTTTTTAAAAGGATGGATGGAAATATCATACTTTTCTTTCAGACATACTTTAAAATTCTCTAGGATTCCTGGAGGTATGGATGCATCTAACTGCAAAAACCAAAATAAGTCCTTTCAGAATAGAAGGATGCATAGCTGATAAGCAAAAATAAAGCCCCAAAGTCTCAAAGAGAATTCATGAAATACCATGAATTTGTAGCCAGGAATTGCATACAGAGGCCCTAATTCTTAAGGACTTTGCTGTGTTAAAACTAGGTTTAATTGCTTAGTTGAACTGAATGCAGAAGAGCTACTGAGGAACTGCAAAGATACTGAGTACAGCAAACAAAAGAGATCACACTTCTTAGTTTTGCCTATTTCAGAGTGAAAAGTACATTTGATAGGGAAATATTTCCTCCTTCATGAAATCCCTACAGCTCCATTTTGCCATGCAGTGATATCATCAGTGCCAACCTTGATTTGGCTCCTGCAAACAGAGAAGCATGCCTGCCAGGACTCATTACTTCCTATTATTCTATCCCCTTTTTACTACATACCTAACAGATATCATCCCCTTTCGGAGCTTTATGTAGCTTACTGCTTCACATTTAAAAAGCCTGCCAGTGATTTTAAAACATTGTTCTATCACTAAAGATAGTAGAGCAAAGCATGCTCCATGCCTCATCCTGACAAGGGACACAGCTTTACACAGCCGGCAAATATCCTCCACCCTGCCTCTGGAAAAACAAATTAGTTGCATGGGCAATAGATCATGAGTGGCTCATTTGGTGTTTACTTACAGTTACCGAGCCTGCTAACACACTCCATGACCTGCTATTAACTCTTTACCTCACCTCTGCTTTAGTGGCCACTCTGCACTCCGGCAATCAATTCTCCATTTTTTAGCTCTGGTCCCAGCACCATTGATCCAGCACAGGGGCACAGGCCAGACCCCAGAAGTGTTGTCATGCTTCTGTCAAATCAGTAATGTCTTCCTTACGCTTAGTGTAACCTCCTTCCTTACAGGAGCACCAAACTGTTGTAACACTTGGTACAGGCTGGGGGATGACCTGCTGGAAAGGAGCTCTGTGGAGAAGGACCTGGGGGTCCTGGTTGATGACAGGGTGGCCATGAGCCAGCAGTGTGCCCTGGGGGCTAAGAGAGCCAATGTGATCCTGGGGTGCATCAGGAGGAGTGTGGCCAGCAGGTCACAGGAGGGGATCCTCCCCCTCTGCTCTGCCCTAGTCAGGCCCCACCTGGAGTATTGTGTCCAGTTCTGGGTTCCCTGGGATAAAAAAGACAGGGATCTCCTAGAGAGAGTCCAGAGAAGAGCTACAAAGATGATTAAGGGCCTGGAACATCTCTCCTATGAGGAAAGGCTGGGTGAGCTGGGGCTGTTCAGCCTGGAGAAGAGAAGACTAAGGGGGGACTCTATTAATGTCTATAAATATCTTAAGTATGGGATGCAGGGGGAAATGGCCAGCCCCTTTTCATTGTCTGTGGGGACAGGACAAGGGGCAATGGCTGCAAGTTAGAGCACAGGAAATTCCGCACCAACATGGGGAAGAACATTTTCACAGTGAGGGTGAGGGAGCCCTGGGACAGGCTGCCCAGGGAGGTGGTGGAGTCTCCTTCTCTGGAGATATTCAAGTCTCACCTGGATGCCTATCTATGTAATATGAGCTGGGGAGCTGCTTTGGCACGGGGTTGGACCCAATGAGCTCTTGAGGTCCCTTCCCACCCCTATAATTCTATGATTCTCCTCCTCTGAGTTCTATCACCAATTTAACCAAATAAATTCTCTGTTAATAAACACATTTCCATAACTAACAATTTTTAGTCTACTCAAAGGCTTCATTTTAACCTTCCTAAGTATTGTCAAAGTTGTTCTACTACTATGGAAGCATCATGGCCATCAAACCTAATCCTGCAACTCAAATATCTGATACTACATCAGGAACAGGACACATTCTTCCCCATCTTCTCTGGCTGGGCCAGGTACTTCACAAAGAAATTTAAGATAGTACTGACAATGTCAAGCCTCTAAACAATATAATCCAGACGTAGAGGAGAAAAGGAATGGGAGATGGGGGTTGGGTGCTTGGACACCTGGAATACACACCAAAACAATTACTTGTTGACTCATACAGAATAAAACATTAGACTAATCATTCTACTTACAAAATATTTCAGATCTGTGTGCCAGTTTAATTATAAGCTAATACATTCATACAAAGCCAATAGAGGGGTCCAAATGCAAAAGAAAATCATATCTCGGCAGTTTTTTTCTGTTCATATATTACTCTTTCACTGTCAATTGCATCTCAATAGAAATATATGAGAGAGTTGTCTCAACTTACTGAAGCAGTTAATTTTTATCTTGGTGATACCTTCCCATAGGCCCATTGTGATGGAAGATAACCTGTTTCAGGAAGACTGAGCTATGCCACAGTAAAGATTAAAGAAATAAAAGATTTTAAAAATCTGCACAGCAAAATTATCAAATAAGACAGCTTAAAACTCCAAACTCAATAGGACCTTTTTTCCATAAAGGCAGCAAAAGATTCTTTGGAATTCTTTCTCACTCAATTCTTTGAGGTGAATGGCAGTTTAATAAAGACTTATATCTATGGAAATACATCTGTTGACTATTACCCAGCAAGAATATGCAAACCAGAAGAAAAAAGGGCATGGATCTGGTGGAACGGGTCCAGAGGAGGCCGTGAAGATGACCGTAGGCCTGGAGCACCTCTCCTATGAAGACAGGCGGAGAGAGTTGGGGTTGTTCTTTACTATGAGGGTGGTGAGGCACTGGCACAGATTGCCTAGGGAGGTGGTGGCTGCCCCCTCCCTAGAAGTGTTCAGGGCCACTTGGATGAGGCCTTAAGCAGCCTGGTCTAGTGAGAGGTGTTGCTGGCCATGGCAGGGGGTTGGATGTTTATGATCTTCAAGGTTCCTTCCAATCCTAACTGTTCTATAAAAAAGGCCTCCAACAAAACCAACAGACAGACCACAGATAACTGGAGCGGTGAAGCTTGAATCAGCCACCAAATGAGGTGATGTACACATGCCATTAACTGTTTCCCTTATAATTTTGCTTTTGGTTTGCCCACAACTCCTGACATGCTGTAACTCAGCAGGATTAATTATACCCAATGTTTCCCTTCTACTGAAAGGCTTTATATCACAATGTACTCTTAGCAAAAACAAGTTTCAAAGTGAGAATCCCACCCATTAGCAAAGGAGAGAGCGCAAATTCCTGCCACTCTAGCAGCTGTGATGCCTAGCATTCCTGCAGAAGGATCGGAATGGAGTTGCAAAGGGGAAAATACTTCAGAATATGCTAGAGGTAACAAACAAAACAGGTTATTGGGAGACTACACCGAAGTAACCCTCAGGCAAAATGACAAGCCAGGAAATTACTTCAGTATTTTCCCCTCCATGACCCGGTAACAGTTAAGGTCAGGAAGTCCAGGCAGGAGAATAGTCTAGTTTTATCTGCCTCTGGGGCAGAAATTATGATATATCTGTGGGTCATTTGCAGTGTGCCTCTGAGGGGGTTTTTTCCCGACACTTTGATTTTCAAGCAAGAATTCTTTCTGGACAGGATTGTCTCCTAAAGGCTCCAAATAAGAATCAAGATAGGCTAATTATAAGAAAAGGCACAAATTAATTAAAGGCTCAATTAAATACATCTTTTACCAGTAATCGCCCTCTATTTGATGTTCATAGGGAAAGTAAGAATATTTGACTTTGCTTCCAGAGTCCAAAGTAGCCTCAATCACCATAGAAATGAGTTTGGGAATACATATAAAAATAAAATTTGCAGTAAGAAATTTAAAATATTTTTGAAAAGAAGATTGTTTTGAAAGGAAAACACATTTTATAAAGAGTTTTAAAGTAAAATAATTATTTGATATGAGGTCTGTTGAAGCCCATGCAAAAAAATCTCATTGACTTCAAAGGAGTTTGGATCAAGCCCCTTCTTTTCCAGTAGATTATGGAATTAGAGATGGAGAAAACCTTTACCAGAAAGAAATGCTGGCCATTTCTTTCAATTGCAGAATTGTTACCTAGCCTACAAGAGCATAATTTCATTTACACCAGAGCTATTTAAGGAGCTCACCTCTCAAAGAAACTGGAATTTCTAATTCCCAAAAACTTTATGTGACTAGATGTTCTCAAGAGGCACAAAAGAGACATTATAATTTGCTTTTCAAAAAGTTGATACCCCAAACTAGCTGCCAAACTCCGTACTCTGCAGTTGTCATATACATGGTTTCCCTTTTGTCTATTTTGTCATAAGAGCTCTTTTAAATAAAATGCTGTTTCAGTTCTTAGAACAAGACATACAGTTGACAACTTCTAGTTTTGTTTAAAGGAAATACTTGCACTGCGTAATTCCTGCGTGAATTTATTTGATGAGTTTTGCTATTACCCTGTTTACAAATTGTTCATACAAGTGGTATAACCATAGGAAAAAAAATGCCCACCACCTATTGCAGTAGGAATTGGTAGAGATTCCTAAAGTATCACAAATAAAATAATTTCTCTAATCAATCTTATTGAATTTTGTAGCTGGAATACAAATCCTATACTTTTCTCTTCATGACTAAGGTCAGAGGTCTTAAAAAACTTACTTTCTAGGAAAAATTATGAAAAAAACATGCATTGTCAATCAAAATTGCAATTTTTTTCTTTTTTTAGTTGATGTTCAATGGCATCACAGAACTTGAGCTACTACTGTCACCTTAAAACTTAACTAAAATGGCTGTGCAGATTCAACCAAGGAAAAATAAAGCTGGTTTTCCTCTGTATGTGTCATAATGCTTTAAATATCATATTATTATGCAGTGAACTTTGTATGATCAGTTGCTAGGTTGGGAAGTCGACCTCTGGTTTTGATCACTTTAAGGACTTTTCTATATTTGCAAGTTACTCTGTTCAAAAGAGTATTGATGTTACATTAGTATAAAACTAACTAATCCAAAAATTAAAAAAAAAAAAAGCAGCAGAGAAACTTTCTCTGCCAGCTAAGGATTGTATGGGTACACACAGCGAAATGTTGGGTAGAAGTCTCCACAATCTGCATTTTTGCATTTTGCTACCTCTCTCTG
>VZTU01034284.1:610-98512 GCA_013400835.1 Zapornia atra
GGAAACAATTGGAGCTCTTGTGCAAAACAGCAGTATTCTTTGGTGTCACTATTCCTTTGTTAATTGGGAAAATAGCAAAGTGACCCCACTTAACTTCACTCCAGAAAAGGATGGAAACACAATCCAGCTGACAGCTAGCCAGCCAGGCCTATAAACAAAGAAATCTAATTTTTATGATCACACTTCCCAACCGTCGTCAGACATGTATTTGCCCATGCCTGTATTACAAAAGCACACCATCTTTTGTATAGATACACAACATCCTGCTCTTAGTTTGATATGATGTGTACAAATGTATAAAGTAACAAAAAAGTTAAAGAATTTTTAAAGTAATGCAATTGAGATAAAAATACAGTCAATGCTGCTGTTTAGTTTAATATGTAAATAATTGTGATTATTGTAACCTCCAGGATTTTTTTTGATGTTATGGAAGTTTTATCAGAAAGTGCCATACTAAGCTTTGATAATTAAACAACTATAACTAAGTGGCAGTGGTTTCTATTTTGGATCTTTGACTTTATGTTTCTGCTCCAGTAGCACAAAGTGCTGCCCCTTGTTTCATCACTGTATAAATCTGATGAACTGTTAAAAATCAAAATGATTAAATAAACAGAAAACCAAGCTGTGTTAGCAACCTCATATCCAGAGCCTGTCCAACTATTAAGACTTTTCCATCTATTCCACCAACAAATTATAAATAGAGACAATTTAAATGTGATAAAATTATTCATTCCCCTCAAACAAAACCGCATTAAAATTTTGTTTGCATTTTTTGATCTATCACCTGTCTGTTTTGTTACGTTACTTATCCAGAAAAGACTAAAAACCTCTCATTTAAAAAAATAAAATAAAAAAATTGGAGAAGTGCCAGTGTTATTTCTTTCACAAATTTAATTAAGCAGAGAAACTATTTTTCACATCTTCTTCCAAATAGAATTACACACATGAGACCATTATTTCTACATTTTTTCTAGGTTTTTCACACTTTGTTTTTTTCTCCTGTCTTTTCAGGTAACAAAATGACAAAAGGGAGAGATTAGGAAAAAGAAATAAAGTCTTGAAAAATCACAAACATCTTTACAGGCAATATTTTTTTTCCAAAATAGAAGATTGTTTTCCTAGAACGAGTCTTGTATGAAAACCATCATTGACCATAATAATGATTTTGTAGGAAATACTGGAAAACATCAGCCAGTCTTAACAACATATCTTTACAGTTATCTCCTTTTCCTATTTGGAAATTACAACTATACATTCATTTGCATAACTATTTTGTTTAGCTGGTCTCCTATTTTTAAATCTGGTGACCAAAGAGTTAATGAGTTTTTGGAAGGCATGGGTAGGCTATTCTGAAGGGCACTGGCGGCTCAGAACTGCTCCAAGCAGCTGCGGCTCCATGGAGTTCCAAGGAATTGCAACCACTTACGCCAGACCTAAATATATCTGCATCTGAAGAGTTCCTATTAACTAAAATAATCAGGCTTCAAACAAAGGTGGGAGTTTGAAATTATTTGTGTCTGGACAGTTCAATTACAGCACTCCTCTGTGCTTTCCTTGAGAAGAGCCAAAGCTAGTTTGGTCTCCACCTGTGACAGAAAATGTTTTAGTTTTCGGTTTTCTGATAAAGGAAAAACGACTATGGAAAATTCTTGAAATAATGCCATGTATGTAAAGTGTCGACCCAAGCAGATATGTGAATAGTCACAGCATATTAATACGTTCTTCTGGTCTGCCTCTATAATAATGCTAAAGCCAGAAAAGGCTTTAGGAAAGTAAAAGCTGTTCCCAGCACTTTCCCTCAGACACTGGGTTTAGCTAAGGGCAGAACATGATGGTACCAGGGCTGCTCTGCATAGGAGTTTAGGAGAAAGCCAATAAGCCTGCTGTGCGTGGGAATCCCTGAACTTCTCAATTGTTCTGCACGGGAGTTCCTCCCTGCCTGATTCTGTGTCTGAAGGTATAGCAGTACCGGAATCAGATTCTGATGGCCATTAACAAAAATGACACCAAATGGGATTAGGTTAGAGATCCTTTTTCTTTGTGACCTATTGAAACAATGGCTACCAACAGATATTTACGTAAAGGACATAAGAAACAGAGAAAACAGGGAGAGCAAAACTCCTCCAGTAAGTAGCTGTCTCGTTTCTGGAATTCAGTAGTGCTGGGATTTCCTGAGCAGGTTGCAGCCGGGCCATCTTTTTTAATAGATCTATTCAGCATGAATTTTCCTCGTCCCTTTTTGAACTCATTTGTACTTTTGGCCTCCTCAACATCCTGTGGAAATGAGTTCCACAATTTAATTACGCATTGTTTGAAAAAGTACTTCCCTTTCACTTAACTCTGCTGCCTGACATTCTCATTTTGTGTTCACTAATTCCTATGTTATGAAAAATAGTGAATTTCCATAGCTTTTGAAGTATCTAGATCTCTGTTGAATCCTTCCCATTCTCTCTTCTACTGCCTTCCCTCCCCATTCCTTTTTCCAAACTGGAATCCCAATCCATTTAAGTCTACCGCAACCAGAGAAGGTTGGCTGCTTCCTGCCTGGACTAGCTGCTTGACCTTGTCATGGCAGTAAGGAATGTGGCTGGATGGATATATTACTTAACAAGATTTTCTCTGAGATACTAGGATGCCAACATCCATCACCGTTTCTCTCCACAATGGAGGGTTCATGCAGAAGAGGTTTCATATTTCAGTACTGGAGGGAAGTTTGGCCTTTGGAAACTACTTCAAATTTATTTTTACTCTATAGCTGGGGGGAGATGGACCATCACCCTTCTCCCTCTTTCTTTAAAATGTTACCTCTAAAAGAACTAACCCCAAATTTCATCCTCAGTTATATTTAATATCTTTCAATGTCCACAAAGTTGAAAATTCCTTGCCAGTGCCTAAATTGGCATCTGGAGGAAGGGCAGTCTTTTCCCTTTTATTCTGGGGGAAAATAGTCTTCCTGGCAAGTCACTATTTTAGCTTTGACTGTTTGGAGTTTATCATTGCAGTTCATTTATATAGGCTTGAAATGATTTTCTGTAAGCAGTATTTGTCTCTGGACTTTCATGACATTTCTGGCATCAGCTGTACAAGTGCACCATAAAACTGGTTTATTTACAGAACTTTCATCCCCCCCTGTCAACACACAGCTGCAACAGAATGGAAGACAGGCAAATGTGCAGCCTATTTGTGAGTCCCTTGAGAGAAATGCATTAATCACTAAGCCTGATATGAAAAGGTACAACCGACTTCTCTGCTACGGTCCATGCTTCATTTCTATTACTGGCATCTCTGAAACACATGTTCTTGGGAGAGAGGATGAAATTGTCAGCAAGTACAAATCTTGAAGGCGTTTCTTTCCGGTTGCACAAAAACTGGGCTGAGTAATTATCAACTGTTTCTGTCATCAACTTTACAGAAAGCTCCACTAAAGTAGATATAGATATGGAATCTAAATGTTTTCCTGGAACTAATCCTAGCACTACTTGGGGTTGAGAGACAGGCTGCAGTAAACCAAGCTTTAGGAACTTTCTGCTGTGATACAGAAAGTGGAGAAAGCTGGAAGAGCAGCAGATGGAACTCCCCACCTTCTGCTTCAAACACCCAATATCAACTTGCTACACTGCAAAATACACAGACATGACACCTCACTGATGTAGAATGCAGAAAAAGAGAAAGAATATTGAGATCATGAAACACAATTTACTACAAGAAGTGAAGATATGGAATAAACCTTAACAAGAATTAGTGAGAAGGGGAAATGCTGCCAAACAAATGGAAGGAACTGTGTCCAAAGCTTAGGTACAGGGTCTGCTGAAATTGGCTGAACTTGAGAATGCCGCTCCAACAGAGGGAAACACCCAATGAAGTAGCAAGAACACATACTGACTGTAACAAAGCAGACAAGGTTAGTATTTGACACAGAAAATGGGAAACAGGAATGTGGGTAAATTCAAGGCTGCTACTGCAGAATCATCATAAATTCTACATGAAAGGAAGTAAAAGAGGAGGTAGTTCTTAGAAGAGAATTGGAAAAGAGAAATCAGAAAAGAGGAACTCCTTGCATTTCTCAAAAATATGACTGCTCGTCACCTGTAGCTGCTGAAAAGTAGATTATGATGAATCAGTGAAGGAACACAACAAACCTAAGGCAACCTGTAGTACAGCCAAACAAATACTGGCCTTGAAAGAAACAGAACAGCGATGAAGAAAAGGGAAAGGCAATTTTACAGGGAAGCGTAAAGTAGTGGAGATTAACCTTACAATTACCATCACTAAACGCATACTCAGAATTTGTATTGAATTCCTATGTTGCTAAGTACTTCAACTACATTACCTGCAGATTATTTAGAAAATCAAAATGTCTTTTAACTTGTTTTCTTGCAATTTTTTACCTTTTTTCTCTCTTTTTTCATTTCCAGAATTTAGCTTCAGAAATCTGTCCGTATCTGTCATCTAAAAGGTTTACCACTTAGAATAGTTTAATTAATTATTATCTTAATTAATTTCTGTGATGAAATTTATAATTTTATGTTCAGAAATTCTAATTGGAATATATCTGAAGAGGTAGCACAGTCACTCTTGAACATCAATTTCAATTGTAAACTTCATGGTGAAGTTCCTTAAATTCAGTGGATGTGGATGTTCAGGCTATGTGGAATTAATTGTTTGTCCCTAATCTAAAAAACCCAAAACACCAAACCTGAAAAAAACCACCCTCCAAAAGTTTCTGCTTAATCACTGGAAAAATCAGATAAGCTTCAGACATCTAATGACAAATCTCATGCTTAAACCAGAATGAAGATAATTTCTTAAAGTAAATTAGAGTTGCTTTCATGTTAAAATTCTGTAGACAGTGGAAGCAATATGTTTAGATGAAAAAAGAATAAAATTAAGACCTAGGAATTCCATCCTGATAAAATAATTTGAAGTTATGTCAACTTCAAAGCAAATTTATGGCAAAGCATAAATTTGTACCCTCCTATGCTATTTTCACTATTTAAATTGTTCTTAGAGTGTAGCCTTGGAGTGATAAAATATCAGTCTTAAGAATCAGATCAACAGATCAAGAGAAAAGTCATAAATATCTGGTCCTAAATAGATAACAAAATATTTCTTTCAAGCTACATCAGTAAGGGAGGACCTGATACCCCCGATTTGTGAACATGTAACACCTACATGCACTGCCTGAGTCAGGAAATGTTAGTTTCACCTTATCACCTGCATCTGTCTCCTGTATTTCGCACTAACATCACTTCTGCCTCACTCAGTTGTGCTTCAGTCAACTAGTTCTCATGAAGACCTTAAGCATGAAGATAGACAATCAAAATGTGAACTGGATAAGATGACAAAATAAAAATACAGTGCTGGACATCACTCACACCTTCTCAAAGAGCACCCTTAAGCATCCCAGCATATGCTGATCAGAAAGGATGACAAGATGGACCTTGAATAACTACATTCTAACGTTCCTTACAGAAGAAAAAGTACCCTTATGACTCTCTGAAGGTATTTTGGCAAGAAGAAGCATATCTTCTCTAATATTGAAACTGGTCATAATCAAAGACATTTAGAGCTCTGTTCAAATCAGTTTAGGAAATGAGACTCAGTTTTCTTCATTGCTGGGAGAAGCTTATCTTCTAATGCAATCTGTGCCATTTCAGTTTCAAAACTGAGTGCAAAACTTCTGTATGCTGCAAGAAGTTGACATTTCAGCTACCTGTTCACTTCCATTTCTTTGCTGCCTCATTCAATGACAATTCATTTCTACATTACAGAGATGCAAAACTACATTGAACAAAGAGGCTCTTCAAAACCCTCATGCTGCAGTGTTTCCACCACATGTTATTTCAGCCTTAAAGTAAGCAAGGGTTATGCTATATTATAACCCCTTTCTAATTTGAAATGACTGAAAGGCATGTAGGACATGATTTCCTTTTAGCTACAGCCTGTCTGTTCTGCTGA
The DNA here is from genome assembly GCA_013400835.1 of Zapornia atra. NCBI lineage: Eukaryota > Metazoa > Chordata > Aves > Gruiformes > Rallidae > Zapornia > Zapornia atra. The sequence continues at coordinate 6,569 of VZTU01034284.1, forward strand.
AACAATGCATTAGGATCTCAGAGGATAAATGGAGAAGGGTAGGGTAATTAAATAATTTTTTTATAGTGGTTTTTCTTTTTCTTTTGGTAATGAGAGAATTCTATTTATGACGTAGTGCTTAGGGACATGGTTTAGTGATGGACTTGCCATTGCCAGGTTAACAGTTGGACTTGACAATCTTAAAGGTCTTTTAGCACTGAAAGGATTCTATGATGTTGCAAAGACCTCCAAGCCTACAGCCAAAAAATGTTGAGTTCCTACTGTTTTGGGCAGCTGAGGCCACCATGAAGTACAGATGCTATGTCTTTCAGTATCAACTTCAGTGTGGCTAAGGCTGAGCAGGTAGAACAGAATTGCTCTCAACTGTACCAAGTGTTATAGTCTGAGATGTTAGGAAACGAATTCTCCAGCGCATCTTCCAATTAAGCTTGCCTTCCAATGTAGAATGTGGTGATATATAACACAGACCTTTTTCAGAGGAATTTGTTTTCAGTGGAAAAGATGTCTTTGTCCCCAGTTGAACAATGAATAATGCATATGTTCTCAGATTATTCTAACTCGCTCTGTATTACTTCTTTCCCCTAAAAGAGCAGGGGAAAGTTACTCATTATGAAGTCTCTTTATGTCACTTGGAGATGTGGTTAAACTGCAGTACCTGACTTTCCATTCCTGTGTCCGAGTACTCTGTCACAAACAATGAAGGTGACAACATTTCCTTCAACAGACAAGAACAAAGTACCTTTAATGTATATTTAAGGTTGCCAGTCACTTTGACTGACATATGGGGCTGCCAGAAGCGTTAACTATATACCTTTTAAAAGGTGTACATTTCATTCTGTTTGTTCAATCTACAGTGGGACAAGTACCACACAACATGAATCATTTATGCTTGCCAGGATCTTGTAAATCAATAGTAACGTTCTCTGATCTCCTACTTTGAACTAGGTGAGTTCATAAAGCTGTACTCAGTCTAAATCCACAACGGACATTGTTTAGAGGCTACTTAAAACAATCATACAGCATCCATATAATCAAGAAGGAAATGTTTTCCCTGGCATCTGCAGAAGCATTACCTGTCACTCATTCTAAAGGGTTTCTTCACTTCATCAGAAATTTCATGCTGGAACATCTTCAGGGAACATCCTACTAGCACTGAAACTCTTTTAATAAAATATTATTAACAGAGTTCAACAAGCATTGCAACCTGCTTGTGCTTTGTCCCACTGCTGCAACAAAAAAATGTAAAGAAAGAGCCTGTCAGCTTTGAGGAAGACAACCATTTTTTTAGTTGAAATAAAAGCACAGTAGTCTGTGAGACATGATTCTGCACTGGATTTGTAAATATGCTATAGTAATAAGTACCATAACTAGGAACAACGAAAAGTCCAACCATCCTCTAGAGTCATTACGTTCTTTGATAGCAGCAATGGATGAACTAATTAAATAAAAATGAATTAGACTGCAGCCATTCTTGGAAAAATACTTGGCTAATGGCTTTGATGAGAAAATGTCAACATACATTTTCAAAGTGTTTCCAGCTTAAAAAATCAGGTACTATTAAAAAATTCTATTATCTTGAGAAATTTCTAGACCAGTTCTTCAGATGACAGAACAAACAAGATCCCCTGCTTCCGAGCTCATAACAAAGTTTAACTACAAGTATTTTCAGATTCTGCTTTCTTTATGCACATTTTTAATGATAATATACAAGCATCAGTACTCACTCATAGTATCCAATTTTGATTATGCAGTCTTTTTCCTAATTAAGGGATACTACTAGGCAACATAGGAAGAAGATAATCTTAACCAGAATCATGTAGACCCAATGATTTTAGTAACACTCTACCTGGGGTTTTTGTAATGGTTCTTTTTGCAGGATCCCCTCTTCCATTTGCAACCTGCATGATCAAATTATGGGAGCTGTGTTATCTTTACCCCTTTAAACTAAACAGTACATATTTCTCTACAGTCAGATCTTAGATTCTAATTTATTCCCACACATTAAAGGAGAAAAATAAGTATTGTGTGCAAACACTGTGTGTGTATGTATGTGTGGGAGGTATTTTGCAATGTAGATGCAGCTGTTGCTTTGTGAGCTGCAGCTAGTAAAACTAGAATTATGAGCCGAAAGTGTCCACTTTCAGGTTCCCCTTGTGGAATTAAGAGACCCTCCTTACATTTTTGATCCTGCTATCAACAAATATCTTTGAAGCCATTTGCAAATTACTTTTGTTTTTGTCTGGAGGTGATTTCCATGCAAGATGAGAAGTTATTCTATTGGCTATGTTGGAAACCTCGATACTGCTGTCTTGCTGAACTGCATCCACAACAGACAGAAACACTCTTTCTTAAGTTTTGGTTGTTTTGTTTTTCTTAAAATGCAGGAATCTGTCCTTCCTTCTCTGTTAAAAAACATTAAGACTGTACTGCAAGGCATTTAAAAGAGAAAAATGTAACAGTCAGTTTACCAGTTTACTTCAGTTAAAACAAAAATACTTCCCCCCCCCACTGCCCNTTCACAACCTCCTGTCTTTTTCCCACTGGACCTCTGCCTGAGTTACCAGGTAAGTGACGGTGCTGAGGATCAACCATCATTCAGTCCCTGCTGCTCCCACAGCATCCCTGGGTCACGCTTCCTAATTGGGGGACAAATCGTTACTTTGTTTCATAAAGATGCAAACGGACACAAGCAGGGATTTCAAGATGAGATACATAGCATTACAAATGCCTTAAACAATTTTTAAAAGTTGCTTACAAATTTATATCTGTTATTTTCTCAGGGTCCAAATTCAGCTCATGAGCCCGCATTTGAGAAATTTAAATATTTTTTTCTAGAATAGAAATCAACAGGGATTAGTTTTTCTTTTAGCATATAAATGTCTAAATAATACAAGTAATCTGATAATTAAAGGCCCAGGCATTTAAAATTGGGAAAACCAGACAGGAGAATGCTCAAATGTAGGCAACAAGACTATTTGTCATCTGTGAGGATTATGCCCCTTGAACCTCAGAAGGATACAGCTTCGATTCAGATTGTACAAATGATGTTATACTACTGATTAGTTGATCCGTTTACCCTTGAACCTAACCCGCCTCAGGAAGCTACAAGCCAGGTTGGATGAGTGAAAACCAACTACTCGTGTAGCTAAGAAAGAGGAGGGGAAGTAGGAGAGCAACAATTTCACTATAAAAACCAGGAAGACAAAGGAATTTTGCCTGCCCAGCAAACAAAATACGATGGTCACAATACTGAACAACAAATGAAATCTCAAAGAAAATGTTTTCATAAAATCCAAAAAGAGGGTAAATCAGTAAATATTATTGATATTAAAAACATGAAGGACATGGATATGTGACATGTACCGAAGGCCATGTAGCATAACAAGTTGTATTGCCATGTTGTCTAAGAAGCAGTTGTTATACAGAACAAGGATCCACAGTACTAGCTCACTTTGAATGTGTCTGGGCATATATCACAGTAACAGCCCTGCTCTTAGCATGAAGTAGCTAGGAAATGTACATAAAATATGCACATTCTCAAGGAACTCCCAAACACACAGAAAGAGACATACGAGAGGCTGAAATAATTCTGATAAAATGCAAGACCATGAGCCTCTATCACACAAAGTTCTTGCTGCTATTTAAGGCAAGGTCTATAAACATACACCCAAGACTTCAGACTCTGCCAAGCTCTTATGATACAGCAATAGAGATCCTTCCTTCTGCCCTTCTGCAAGTCTGACTTTAAGTAAACACTGATATCGAAATGTGACCAAAAGAAGAATGTGCAACAGAGCCAGTTACAAATACCAAACAATAACAAAAGTGCTATTTGCCTTTCTTGTGGGCAGTCTTTGCACCTCTTATATGGAAGTATAAAAGTGGTATGTGGTAAGTATCAGTGTTAATGCAGCCACGTGTGGCAAATGGTGTGCCTACCATAAAATGTCATTACCAGATTGTGCAAATATGGTAAATGGCAATACCTGTATGTCATTTGCAAATGACAGCTATTAGTAAGAAGCAAAATAAACACTGAGCAGGCACTTTTTTCCTACTATGAACCTGTGAGAAATGCTCAGATGAGACTTAATTCAAAGTTTACCAAGTTGAAGAGATACTTTCCTTCTATTTTAATAGGTTTTGGGTCTGCTCTTAAATTACAAATAACATTGCAGCTGAGAATGAGAATTTTAGCCTAAAGAAATAAGAACAGTTCATAGAATAATGCACTAAAATTATTAATTTGAGAATGTATTTTCTTATTGTGGAGTGATTTTGTCTATTTTGTAGCATTACTGTATTGTCCTGTCTCTGGCAAACAAAGGGGATACTGCAATACTGTATATTAATCACAGCAGATTTCTCTATGTCAATGAACTAAGCAGGAGCCAAAAAAGGATTTACAAGTGTAGTATAATTAAAGATTCTTCCAGATGACAAACACAGCTGTGCAAGGACCACAAATATGGTAAGTACGACTTAAAAGCTTTTTACAGTATTAGTATTAAAAATCTGGCTAATTAAGAAATAGTAGTAAGTCTATCAATGTTAGTGTGAAGCCTGACATCAAATATTCACTAAATTATCTTTTCCCAACCTAATATGAGTCCAGGCCTGCTGCTACAACTAATATTTGCCCTAGGAAAACAAACAAAAAAAATTAATCTGTCATAGACATGTATGGAGAGGCTGGATCAACACATTTAGAGCATTTTGAGTTTGTCAAACTGAAACACTTCACAACATCAGCATCCAACTGATCTGTTGACTATTTCAGAAAACACTATTTACTCGGAACCTTGTGCAAACAACACAGCCTTCTGATTTAGTAGTTATTTTATAACTAGAATATACAGCCACACTCGGAAGGTTTGAATGTTCTGTTGCTAAAAACAGACTGTAAAAACGTGGGACAGAAAATGTAAGCAAACCATGTAACTTTATAAAAAAAAATCTCAATCGGTGCTGATATTAATATAATGAAATAAAAATTTCAGCAGACTATATACATACAGACAATTTACGAATCAAATCACTTCCAGTATCTTAAGCGGTGAACCCATCTTAGTCGCTAAATAGAAGAGCCATATACAGCTTCTGCTTAGCTGCATCCCCTAACAGTGTTACAAATAAAAATTGCTCTTTAAATTCAACACCAAAACCAAGATAATTACTGCCAACAGGTGGCCAAGAATTAATAAATGCAATTAATCTGTATCTTGTAATGAAGTTTAAGAATTAAGTCAAGCAGTCAGTTCCATAACCTATGTGTGTGATTTCCTTCAGATGTTTCATGTAGGCATACTTTTAGTGTATAGCTATGAAAAAAATGACTATGCCACAACAGAGAAGTGTCAGAATGCCACATTTGGCCAATTTCCACAGATCTATTTGTAGTTCTGCATCCAGATTCTTATGCTGGTGAGAAGTTTCTTGGCTGACTAGTCAAACACACCAAAGTCAAATGAAGAGTTTCCTGACAACAGGAATGAGCACAGTATAGCAATTGGCTTAGAAAAGAGAAACTGTCTAAATAGAAAAATAATTTTTACATGAGAACAGAACAAATCCCACTCAGGCACATTGAGATCACAGATGTAGAGCTCCATATTACCACAGTGTAAAATAATCTAACTGAAAGTTTCCTTGCCCTTTCTTGATCAAGATGAATCACATGAGTGACTCTATTAATCAAACAGGGCAGATTGGGACATGTCAGGCTTAATAAGTTCTGTGGAGTTTTGGTTCCTAGTGTTGTGCTAGTTCCTCATGGTTATTGTGATATTCTGTCTCTGTTGTAGTCCACAGGAGATTTATTACAGAGCTCATTACATTAATTTGCTACACTTTAATTAAAATATTAATTAAAGATAACTGTAACAAGGGACCTGGAATGTGTTGTGTGAGATCAGTTTCACAGAATAGCATGTTGCTTCTCATCTTCAAATGTAGACTCTCAAGCAGGGCTGCCACACAAAAGTAGGGTTTCTACTTTGTTGATGGAGACAACATACTGGGTTTTCCAAGGTTGTTTGAAACTGAGGACTACTTGGACTTTTAGCCTTGTAGTATTCAAATTGTATTGGTTAAGATTCCTACAAATTTTCAGAGATGTAAATCTCTGAATCGTAAGTTTTCATTCATTATTAATTCTAAAAAAAAATTACACCATCAGGCTATGAGAGCAGAGCACATGCAGCTGATGCTTTTCTATCTCTCTTTTCTATAATCCTGTCCCTCTAATGCAAGTTTTTAATCAATGGGTTCAGAAATACTATCCCTTGCAAATAAATCCAGCAAACACAGGCAGCAGACATGCTGAAAAAATTAGAAGTTGTAAAGTTAAATGATGTACAAATTACAATGTGGCTTCCCTGTGGATTTCACTGTCTTTGGAAGAGGTACAGGTAGCAATGCCCGGGCATGTGCATACACATATGTACACATAAACAAAATTAGGCCTTCAAATTACCTGTAGTAGAAATTCTTTGGATCGTCATAAGAAATGGAGCTCCTATTCATCTTCTAAAAGCATAAATACTGAATGAAAGCATATGTTAGATTTGAAACATTTACTATCGTGTTCTTTTTGAACTCTAATAGTATACTAATAGATGTGCCAGAAAAATATCAAAGTACAGAGAACCTGGAATGCCTACTAGCAGAAGGGTACCTTACTGAATGTGAATGATGCACTGAAACAGAATTTGATCTGACTACAAAAAGCAGCGGCAGCCATATCACAGAATATCCTCAAAATATTCTGAAGCAGATTGGCAACAAAGTTTCAATTATCTGCATTGCTTTGCTAAAGAATTAAAGATACTGATTTCTACATTCTCTTGAAATTGTTTGTCAGCTTGGCCCTCTCTGTAACAGAAAACTCGTTAACAGGGGACATTCCTTTTGTCCTCTTCCTAAATGATATTACTGGCATTTACATTTACAGCTGGGGCCTGCTGGCAGTCCTTTCACATTTGCAGGGCTTGGCACTCTTCTGATCTTATGTGTACCATGACTGCTGCTCAGAGTTGCAGGATGGCTGGGTTTGGACTTCTGGAGATCACCTGGTCCCTGGTCTGTCTCTGTCTTCCTAACACCTTCCATCAGCTATTCATACACAGTGGTAAGATCTCTGTTGAGCTTTCTCTTCTACAGGCTGAACAATCTCAGCTCTTTCAACTTTGCCCTGCATGACAGACCCTACAAGCCCTTATTCATCATTGTGGTGCTTCACTAGACTCACTCCAATAACTCTATGTCTGTCTTACACTGAGCAGACCAGAACTGGATGCAGTGCTCCAGATGTGGCTTCATAGCATGGAGCATTAATAAACAATTAACCTCTAATTATTTCAGCAGAAGTTGTCACTAAAGATCATGAATTAAGAAGGCCAACAAAGTTTTTGTTAGATGAAGACTCATTCAAAGGTAGGCTTGCAACTTAATCTAACTCATCAAAAAGACTAACCTCTGATGAAGGTACAGTTTGAATTCCTCAAAAGGCCAACAATTTCAGTTACATTTTTGCTAAGAAATAAAGGATAACATCTAAATCACCCATAAAAATGTGACATCTGAAAAAGCTCTGCACTTCCTAAGCTCATTTTAACATACAAAATTCAAGATATGAACTTATGCAAGAGTTAACCAATGTGAAAATCTAATTTTATTTTTGTGTGCTTACATTGCTTCTCCTCTTTCACTTGCTATGCTTGACTGTTGTGTCAAATTAAATGACCAAACCAGTGTCTTTCTCTCTTTGTGTGCCATCTTGATTACACAGTAGAGAGCACAATGGAGATGGCAGAGGGAAACACTTAGGCATAACTGTAATACAAATAAATACATCGAGAGTAAATACATAGGAAAAAATGTTTAATGGAAACAAATATTCCTTTGCTTTTCACCATGTCTGTCGTTAGTTTCGTATTTTAAAAGAAAGCCAGACTTAGATATATTATGAAACAATTTAGAAATCATCTTTGACAAAATTTGGTATAAAAAAAGGAAAACATGCTGTCACAATAGAAAGGTCCACTAGTCTACAAGAGTGTTGATCGGATTATTTCTGTTATTTGATTTTTACTGATGAATACAGGCGTAGAATCAGTTTATCTGACGAGTAGTTCTATTTGTCAGAATGAAGCTGACCACTAAAGAAAAAACCTTGCATTAAGAGAGGCTGTACTAGATGAGAAAAACATCAAAGAATCGTAGATCTGATTGCCAAGAATAGGTAATTTTTATTTATTCACATACATTTATTTATATCTTGATGCCATACATGTTGGACTCGATGATCTCCATGAGTCCCTTCCAACTCAATATATGCTATGATTCTATGATTCTATGTTGGTACTGGTGCTGGAAAATTTCTTCCTGATCCTGTGGGAAGTAAATTCATACTTTCAAATGTGAATACACTACTCTTACCTTTCACAAACATCACAAATGTTTGTCAAAGGTAAGGGGTTACTCATTTCCCATAGCAAATATGCCTTCAGATGACAATTCTCAAGTCCATCCTTCACTTAAAAGAACACTGTTATAAAAACCCAGTTTGTTTACAGTCAGATGAACTTCCTCACCTTAAAGGTAATGAAGCAAATGAAGCAAGACAAAAATGCTCTCTGCAGAACCCAGATCCTACAGGGAACCATTGCAGCTTTGAAATAGATTGCTTCTGTGGACCGGCCTTGTAAGTAAGCTGCTGCTAACTGCAGTGTGGCTATCTGACATTTATATTCGAATTAAGAGAAACAGTGTTCCAAAATAGCTATGGGAAATGCCAATTAGATAAACCAAAGGTAACAAGATATTTTGGGTACAGTTGATTTTGTAAGCTGTTTTTACTCTGTATTTGAAAATCAGCACTTCAGGCTTCCTACATGTTGTACTAGAAAAGCATGTTACGGATCAGTGATTTTCTTCTTGTAGTATTGAACCTATGCCTAGTGATCCTCATTTTTACAAGAGCTCTGCTCAGTTCATTCATGTAAAAATTCCCATTTGCATTCTAAATTAACTTTCTGCTGTAAGTAACAAATCCATTTATAAAGATTTAATAAGAAGATCACTAAGTAGGCCTGGAAGGCTAGCCTAGCTAATCATAGTACTGAATTGAATATATATATATTTTTAAATTACAGTATTTTTATATTAGTGTACTTTCTCTAAATTGTTACCTTTTACAGATAGTTTTGTACAATTTTTGGAAAGCTTTATATTGTAGGGAACAAACTCCTGTCCAGATATTGTTGTAAGATGAGAGTGGCATATTTTTTTCATAATTAAGATTGTGATCTGTGCTTTTCTACATACCAACATTAACAATCAATATGGAAGGATCAAGTACAAGTCAAAGTCTACTTTGTACTAGGATGATTCACCAACATGGTTTAACTTAATGACACCACTCCAACCTTTCTGTATTCACCCTCAGAATTTGATCTACTGATTCCTTTCTCCATTTTCCTTTTAGTGAACATTACTTGCTGAGGTTACTCAGCAAAGAATGTTCTTCAGTGGACCATCATAATTCACTAGCACAGGACCTGCTCCAACAGGGGAACCCCCTCCCCCCCCCCCCCCCACCAAACAAGTTTCAATAATATTAGGTAATAACTGCTAATAAAGAGCAGTGTTATACCCCTGCATATCCAAAGACCTCAGTCACCAATATCATGGGCAGAAGAGTCCTCAGGGACAGCCAGCAAGGGCTGATAAAGGTCACCAATGGCACTCATTGGCGTGCTTGCTGCCTTATGAGGCCCAGCCAGGCAGACTTCTCATCAACTAATGGTCTGAAGGTAGGCAAAGCGGGGAGCATATTCCATTCACAAACAGCCTTTGGTGGAAGTGCGTGGAAGACATAACTAACAGGTCTGTAGACTAAACCTCCAGCAGGCAGAAGTCCAATTAAGTACTCTGCTGTAAGAATGAAATAGTGGAAACCAATTTGCCTTGCCCTTTTCTTAGCAAAAGATATATATGTGTATTTATTCTGTGTATTTGTTGCTCTTGATAGGATATTTCTGTTTATAAAGAACTTTGAGTTTTGCTGTGCAATAAAAGCCTGCTTTTGGAACAGAGAGTGAGAATAACGTCCAGGCTGAAATCAGTCTCTTAAGATATTAGAACAGCAAAGGCCTGAAAAAGTCTGAGAATACAAATATCCTAATCTTATTGAGCACTTGGCTTGTTTCCTAGCAGTTAAACTATTTCCTAGTGTTTTAAGTACTCTGTGTCAGACTGCATCTTTTATTAAGGCTTCCTACATCATGGGGTGACAGTACAAGAATAACACACAGGTAGTAGCATTTCAGCATGTTTGGTATGGGTGGAGCTCCAAGAATAGGGAAAATAAAGAATGAGACAGACCACAAAGCCTAAAGGCCTCATGCATTGTTTGTTGTCAAACACTAATAGTCTAGTTTGATGTTTCTGAGAGTGATGTAAAACACGGGGTAACCTTTGCCCATTCCTTACTCTGGAATTCCCGTGTACCAAATGCCACCAAGGCAGAGCAGCTTCCCTGGGATGGCTGCCAGCACTGTGAGAACAGCTTGCTGAAAATAACTTGGTGCCAAGAAGATGCAAAGGGCAATCACTTAAAGGGAAAGATGCCATCAGAGGATTTAGCACAAGCGCCAAAAGACTACAGCAACAGTGAGAGAGGTATATATGTATTTCGAGTGAGAGCGAAGAGACAATTGCAAAGCAACCGCTCCAGTTTCTAGAACTTATTTCATTAATTAGAGTAATTTCAGGTACCTGTAGGCAAATTTATTTTATATTTGTACTGATTTTTTCAGAATGATTAAGCAGCTGGAAAGGTGCGTAGCCCACTTTGCTGACGTGCTAGGGACAAGAAGAGGAGATAATTTTGCCAAACTCATTTTTTTATGAACAAATGTTTGTGGGAGATATGGTGAAGGCTACGTAACTGCAGTTAACTTTGATATCTCAGAATACAAGATAGCAAGGGAAGACATGAAGAATGAGGTAGATCCCAGAAAGACTTGAACTGGTTTGGCTCTTCGAAATAAAATGCAGTAGAGATTGGTTGCCAGATTATTAACATAGAACTTACGTAAAACACATAAACCAGCAAGGCCAGGTTGATAAAACAGGAGAGGAAGATTTTTCTTGTTATCAGACTGAGATATAAACTGAATACAAAAACTGGAAACAATGTAACTTACGCAACCCTCTTCCATACAAGGAAGATTACCAGAAAGTCAAGCAGATTTCTCCTTGCATGTATAAGAAGAGAATTTGGTTTATATCTACCAAGTTTTCTGTAGTGTGAAGTTTTTCAGGATCCCTTGAGAGGTTAAAGTCTTCTCAGATTTGTTTTTCAATTTTATTCCTCATCCTTAAGGGTTTTGATACTTCTGGCACTGCATAAACTAGTTATCTGTTATATATGATTGGTTGTCTTGATTATTCTCTTTTAAATGTGATGATTTCTTTGAAATACAGAGGAAACACCTATTGTACTTGGAAAAGGAAATGTTGAGGAATATGGTAACCTTCAGTTTCTCAGCAGCTCATTTTGAAATTTCACAGAGATGTCTCCTATACAAAAAATCTTTATCCTGATGCTGGAGTCAGCCTTTATGTCACCAGAATTGTGTGGTCAACCATTGTAAAGAAACCTATGTAAACCTGGACCCAAGCCCCCAAGCACCATGGTGTTGCACTGATTATTTCCATGGGCAGCCAGTGTGGAAATACTGGAGGTCAAAAGATCAAAACTTGATGGAAACAAGGAGAAACAGTCTTAATATCAGCAACTTTGTATTTGGTATTGGACAGAGGAAGGTGTGCTATTACAAATGTTTAAGATCATAGAATCACAGAATCGTAGGGGTTGGAAGGGACCTCAAGAGATCATCGGCTCCACCCCCCCTGCTAAAGCAGGCTCCCTAGCTCATATTGCACAGATAGGCGTTCAGATGGGTCTTGAATACCTCCAGAGAAGGAGACTCCACCACCTCCCTGGGCAGCCTGTCCCAGGGCTCTGTCACCCTCACTGTTAAAAAGTTCTTCCGCATGTTGGTGCGGAACTTTCTATAGTCTGGCTTACAGCCATTGCCCCTAGTCCTGTCCCCACAGACTGCTGAAAAGGGGCCGGCCATTTCCCTCTGCATCCCATACTTAAGATATTTAAGATAGCAAGATACCTTAAGATAGCAAGATACCTTGCAATTTTACCCCATCGTTGTCCATATGCACCCTTTCCTATTTCTTCCTTCTTCACCTGTTTGCTCACTATCTGCCCAAGCCCCACCTGCACAAGCTGAAACAAAATCGGGGGTTTTTGGGTCAGAGATGACAAATACCATGAGGGAGATTCTGGTGGAAGCCACACAGCCTTGGATGTGTCCAGTGATGCCGAGCAAAGGTGCACTGTTAGCAGGGCTATGGGGTCGGTCAGACTCTTTAGGAGTCTCAGCTATGGGGGTGCCCACAGGGAACACAGCTCCAGGGAATGTAAGGTTTCCAGCCAGTCTGTGCTTTGGGTTCAGCGGGAGGCAGGTAATCTTTACACTCGGTGCACATATGGTAGGTGATCTTTATTTTTATAATTAAAAAAAAAAAATCCCAAACAACCAAATTGATGCTTGAAGTCATTCTATCCTCAGTTTAGGAAGAACTCCAAATCCCTAGGATACAGGGCAATTTTCCACAGCAAATTATTTATTTTATGAAATGGTAAATTTATATAATAGAGGACTCTGTCAGCATAAACTGCTTATACAAATGTTTGGTGGTTCTGCAGCCAAATAATTAGATACACACACAGAGAACAGAAGACCTAAACATTATATTTAAACACTAAATAATTTCCTAAGTTAATAAAAAAATAATTTTCTGAATTAGAAAATCTGGAGTGACAAAAGCTTGAATCTCCAACCCATCAAAAATATTTATGCACAGAGAAGTCATTTCCAAAAGGTGGCCTTTAATACCTTTATGCTTCCTGTGTTTCTATCTGTGTGGGATAGAGATGTCCTACTTAAATGAGTCTTACTGATCTGACTAATGTGTCACATACAACATCTTCAAACTCTGCTGGTACTGCAACACACTTTGCAACATAGAGCAACAGCCTTAAATAATCTCTTAGCTCAATACAATTTTTCCTAGGTTAGCATTTCATTTGGTATGAGTCTGGACATGACATCATGTTCCTATTTGGGATCCAGTATCTGAGACCATCTCTGCTTGCCTTTCTCCGTTTCACTCTGTTACCAATCACAACCAGAAATGTTTCTGATCTTTCGTGATAGCTGAGGATACACCTTCCCCTTATGCCTGCTTGCAGTCTGTCTTAAGATGATGCATCCACTTCCTGTAAAGGTTCTGCTCAGAGTTCAAAAGGACAATGTAGTTTTAATGGTTTGCAATCAGAAGACAAAAGAGTCTCTTTCCTTTGATATCTCGACATTTTAAAAAATTAGTTAGGTATAAAATTCTTTATTCCTAAATAAGTCAGCTTTCTGGTCTTTGGTTCTCTACTCTCTAAATCAAAAGAGATTTTTTAAAATACTGAAAAAAAAGAGAAGTGTTTAGAAGTAGCAAGCAGCTGCTATGAATGTAATATAAAATATGGACAGAAGAGGAAATATTGCTTAAGCAAAAGCTTAGGAGTTTAAGGGAAAAGAAGTTTAAAAGAAACACATATGTTTATCAGTTACAGAAAATCGTTTTATATTTCTGAAAAGTGGTGGATGTAAAATGTTTGCCCCAGTACGCATCCTCCCGTTCTTCTACAGAATAGAGTGTTAGCTGAAGAGAAGTGCCTCTCCTAGTGAAGTGCAAATAGCATTATTTTAAAGAGAAATTAATATTATAATAAAATTCTAACCAGTAACCATTTGGCTATTTTTAGTATTACAACGTTCAAACCTTTTGAAAACTTTGGCCTACCATTTTTTAGAGGTCTACCACGTCATGGCAAAGGCGACATATTAGACATTCTGGTTTAAAAAAATGCTGAGGATCTCCCAAATAGAGCCAAACCAATGGGAGCATTAGGTGGTAGAAACATCTAGTGGTGGACTGATTCTTCATAAAAGCTTTCCTGATCTCCTTGTCAATGAAATCTACAGGTATCCTATACCTCAGAACCTGTCTATCACTCCCTACAGTGCATATTATTTGTTGCCAGCACAGACAACTTCGTAGCGTGTCACATATGAGGGCAGAATATGTTGAATCTCATGTCCCGACAGGAACCACAAGAGCAACAGTGTTGACAGGTTTTTTTCATATTTGACTTAGTAAACTAGCTAAAATAATTTTTTCTCTCTGCTGCACTCAAGTGGTACTTCTCTGCAGAAGTCAGTGGTATCACAGTTCAGATCCCAGTTTGCCATGGAGGCTGACTTACTATAGTGACTTTATAAATTATTGTCTCGTATTTTTGCAACATGGACAAGAACTTCCTGGTTTGATCAAAGGCATTAGATTTGCTTCTGTTGAACTTAATAAAGTGTAAAACAGTTTAGGTAATGAAGAAGTTGTTAACATCAGATTGTGACTACTTTTCTGTCTGCTACTAGGAGAAACAGCATTAGTTCCCGTGCCAGAACCTATAAATCAGTGTGGTGAAAGGGTAATTTTTAGACAAGTGTTCTCAGGAGAAAATGTGGGCAACAGAGAGGCAAAAAGAAGAAATCCCCCTTTCAATCTTTTAAAAAAAAAAAATGTCTCTAGAAATTGAGAAAGTAGCTCAGAGGTTTTTGAAGTTCTCCTAAAATCTGAGCTGAAGAAGGTCAACTGTCAAAGTACTGCCAACAGATGACAATTAAAGAGTGGCTACATAGCACTCTGCTAATTGTTTTCTACATTTTAAACATCTGGACCTTTTGAGACTTTTTCTAGGGAATAGTTTATTTACAATCTCATTTTCATCAGCTATCATAAAAAGGTGCAATGCCAAACACAGACTGACATTTTGCTTTATTCTTTTATGAAACATTAAATGATTTTTACTAATACTTAGAAAATAAGAGAAGTCTGCTCAGGCTTGTTCACGTTGGTAGTAATCATTATTAAAAGTTTAAAAAAGTATTAGCAGAGTGATGCTTTGTGGGTTTTTAAACTGAACTGTGAATACCAATGAAAAAATCCTAATGTAGTGAGACCAAGCTGCAGTGACATATTAGGTGGTCCAGATGAATGTGAAGCTGTCCCCCGAGAGGCTTTCTAACCAGCTGGCATGTTTAAACATCATAATCCTCCCTTTCTCATATTATTGGATTTAAAATAATGTTTGCTATGGTGTTTGAGCAAAAAAATAAAAAACCCCAAACAATCCCACACTCTTTTACTCTGCCAGATAAGCCTAATTCAGGGGGAAGGATGCATAGGCAAGCCTCTTTTTAAACAAGTGTGTTTTACAGACAAAAACCTGTTGCCATTATGTGGAAATCTTAACAGGAAGAAATAATCTCTTCAACATGATACGTTTATCACATAAGGCATGGAGTGCTGTTATTTTTTCTTACTTATTCTCAAAATAAGAAGCAATAGTAGTACCAAGTCTATTGGGAGAAAGGCGAGAAGAGGATTGCTGAAAGAGTTGGTAATTCAAGGCTTCCGGGACCTTTGAGCTTTCAATCTGGACACCACAGAATAAAAGATCTAAGGAGATTTATCAAAATGGTCACTGGATTGTAACCAGATTTTCACCAACTCTGCCCACTAGCAGGCACCCAAAGCAAGCAAAGTCTCTGCACTCCTCAGTCCTCACAAGCAGGGTGGGAATTCTGTAGTAGCAGTGATACTTTTTTTCCCCTCAAAATATAACTGGATTTCCCCCTTAAAAATCACAATTTGTTGGAACAAAAGCTGTTGAGGAGGAGATGCTCATTTGGAGAAAACATCCATTAGAAAGGTTTCTTGGCTTCTGGAAAGAACTCCTGGAGCTGCAGGTGGAGATCTGCCTGAAACAACCTTCGTGTGCCTCTTTAGCAAGAGGAGAAGGTCTGGTTACACACTGGAGCTCAGAGTGGAGCTGTGGGCACCGTCTGCCAGGCCCCGTGAAACCAGAGTTCAACCCTTGGGGGACACTGCAGTGGTAACCCACTGTAGGAAAGCCAACACAAGCACAGAGAGAACTTGAATGTATTTCTCCGCTACCCTCTTGAGATCACTAACCACAGGCTGTTGGCTACTTCTGTCTGAGGTAGAACGAGAAAACATTTTCCAGGCAAGCTCTTGTGCACAGCAGTTTTTCAGATCTGGTCATTTCATGTAGAAACTCATGTGGATTTGAAGTTTTATGAAAACTTTACCAATTCTATTAGCTCAGATGACAATATATAGCACAAAATTCATTCAACTTCTTCATGTGGTGCTGGGATTTGTTACCATACTATTACAGAGGTTGTATTTTGGCAGTGGATATTATTATTATGGGTATAGTTTTGTGGTTCAAAGAGACAGGATGTTGCAGCCTTACTACATGAAAAATATCTTGTGATGCAGTGCAGTACATGTTGGTCCCTAAACAAAATTACTATTTCCCTGTTATTCCTCAGCTTTAAAAATTATTACTTACACAGCCATGTCATTGACCCAGGTCATAGTCTACACTGAAAACAAGAGAGCTCAGTCCCCTCTGTATTACAAATATATTTCCTTTTGCAGATGTGAGCACATACACTAAAAACTGTGAGGTTGTGATTTCAAATAAAATCTGGCAAATGTAATTTTTGCTGTGAAAAAGGGAAGGAAAGAAGAGAGGTTTAGAGAGCGATGGTAGGGAGAGAATGCATCGCAGCTTCTGAGGATCCATCAAAAGCCGTACCACTATGCTGAGGAAGTTGTGGAAAACTGGTATGAAACAGGTAAGGTGAAAAGCTAACGAGTCTAAAGTTTCATCTAACTGGTGAAGAGGAGTGCTTGTGAGACCTGAAAGTTTAGCGGGTCTGGTCTTTCACAGATCTAAACTGATGGAATACTACTAATCTCAGTGGAACTATGCCACTTTACACTCTCACACATCAATCCCATTTGAGTCTTCTTTTTATCTTTCAGTTGTTCTGCTTTTTAAAGCAGTCCTACAAAAACAAAGCAACTGTGCATGTGAGGAATTTGTTTGGTGAAGAAATACATTCCAGTTTTATCTTTCTAGCTGGCACTCAGAGTTTCTTCAAGAAAATGTAAGTTTTTCTTCAAAGAATTTTTGAATTTGGAAAACATATTAGTAGTTCTTGCTCTACAGTATATTGTTTTCCAATTTATTTAGTATTTTAAGGGCATTTTCAAGATGGGTTTTTAATAACAGCGTGCTCAGATCTGCCAAAGCAACTCACTGTCCTCCCAAGCCTTGAACAGTAAAGCTCCCTCCTCTCCTTTGCTGATGTGTGCAAGTTCTCCTTTATTAATCAGAACTAATTACTGTTTTCCTGGCTGTCTTACGGTCTTCTAATGACCATATTGATTAAACTAGAGATACACTGCCTAATTAAATTTATGATGGCCGTTCTGATGCCACTTGAACATTGTTATTAATAGACACTCAGATATTATGGCAGTGTGTGAAATAGAAATGCCTATGAATAAGCAATAGAGGGACAAGTTATATCCCAACATTTGAAACAGAAAGGGGCAGTAGCCTGTTTCAACATGATTGTCCGTCAACACAAAGGCAGAAGTATGTTTTCTCTGTGAAGACCTCATATATCGGCTTTCACCTCTCTCTGGGTGTCTGTGTGAGCTCTTCTCTTTCCCAGCAGCCTGGTACGCAGCAAGTCCTCATTCTATCTAACCTGAGAGATTTATGTTCCAATTCAATGATACGTAATAATGCTGAATAGATTGATATAGATGTCGCTTAAGAGACAATTAATATAGCTTTTCGAGACTTCGGTTCTCCCATGTGCAAGCCCTTACGTCTGTCCTTGTTGAACTTCGTAAGGTTCTCGTTAGCCCAATTTCCAGCCTTTTCCTGCTTTCTCTTCCAAACTGCCTACTTCCCCACTCACTTTAGCATCACCTGCCAACTTCATCAGTGTATGCTTGATCCCACCACCCAGATCACATCCAAAGCTCCCAGTTCTCACTTGGATCATCATATATAAAGGGGAAAATAGCTACACCCTCCCTCTAAATGACAGCTGAATTCTTGGGAAGTACTAAGGCATTTAACGTCAGTATGTGGTAATTTCTAAAGCACAGCAACCACCTGGGATCACCACCCCTTTCCAAGGGATGAATCTGTGCAATGGTAGCTCCGCCACCCCATATTACGACAAGTCCCAGAGCTTATCTGGTGTTCACTCTTTCAGAAGGAAAAAAGGACAATATTGAAAGGGGGCAGAAGTGACTGCACAGTAGCTCAATATCATCATCTTCTGGGAATTCCCTAGTTGAAGTTGAGATTTCTTAATTTCACTTCTATAGATGTCTATTTCTCTGAGCCATCTCTGAGTTGCTGCATATTCAGTCAAAACGTGCCTACCTCCCACTTTATTCTTGGAAATGTCATGATCATCCTTTCCAAAATATCTTTCCTACGTACAGATGGGTTAGTACCATGGACTCTGCTATAACCAACCATGCAGAAAATTGTATACAGGTCAGGACAGCAGTTGCCCCACAAGTGTGTTTTTATGCCCCATGACAATTAGGTAAACTTAGTTTGATGGGAGATTCTGTGCTCTACTTTTAAAAACCTTACACTGACGGCATTAACATGGACCATAGTGAGATATTAGTTGGTGAGTTTTCTCATACCAGAAATTTTTGTGGGTTACTAGTATAAGCTTACCAGTTACAGAAAAAAAACCCCAACCAACCTCTGCAAGTATCTTCTTCTAAATATTTGTTTCTTATTTTTAAAATAACCTACTCAAAGAGAAATAAATCTTGCTGTTTGTGTCTGCATGCAATTCTTTAGCTAAACTAAAACAAATTTGTCTCTGTGTGTGTCTGGGAGAATCGTAACTGCTCATCCCCACCTATTAAGAGGAAGAGATCATCAGCTATGTTTATCTATCCAGGCAACCTGGATGTCTTATTTGGCTGGATAGTAAGCTAGCAGATGCATATCATATACCACCATAACACTATGTGGTTTAAGTAGCTAAACTGAGTTCTCATCCATCCTCACTCACACCTCCCACTGGGAGAAAGAACGGAATAAGAACATCAAACTTAATAGGGCTCTTTCATTAGTTTAATTTCTATAGTTCAACACTGTTTACTTAATAAAAATAGCTATAGATTTTTCAGTTTCTAAGAACAGAACAAACAAAAAAGGTTTATAAAAATTTTAGCATCCGTGGACTACAGATACCACACTATTAAATGCATGCGAAAGGAAAGCTTAATTGTTTTGACTGATGTTTTTTGAGAATTGTCTCTGCCCCAAAATTTTCACTTACAGTTTTGTCACTGAAGTCAGGCTTCTGGAACTGTTCTCCCTTCTATCTGATCTGGCTCTGATTTGTCAATTTTCTGCTTTAAAACTGGAGGATTTGAAACAGATAGCTATCACTAGCCCAGATCCGAGCACTGTGAACCCAAGCAATATATCTCCTGGATCCCACAGTCTGTTACAGGAAGACAGAAATGATAAATTCAGAGGTTCAAATACTGTTTTATAATGCAATTTTCTTGGAATGGTACTGCAGTAAGAGTAACAATAATAAAGAGAGTCCTCTAAACAATTTTCAGAAAGATACAGAAGAATTCTTTTTGCTAAAATATCTTTCAGAAGTTGACTTTGTGTTTTCAGTTTCTATAAATTAATTAAATATGTGGTTTTAAATACCACAAATATATTCTATCTCTCAAGTACTTACACAGAACTAATTCTTCAGACACAACAATTTCCTATTACTATCAGAAGACACATTATTGCATTTCCACACATTAACTGTGAAACCACAGTAAAAAGGTTACCAGCCACCCTCATCTGATTGTATATGTGGTACTTGGCTTTGTGGCCCAGCTTTTCAGCTACAATGGTTCACCTTTAGCTGCTTAAATTGATGCACCTTGTGTTAGCCAGAGAAAGAAAAAGAATCAGAACTTCTGAACTGCTTTTGGACACATCGGCTGCATGTCTATATCCCAGTATCTCCAGGGTATAAACTCTAAATAAATCAGTTCCATATCCTGAAGACTGTGACTGAAAAGTGCAATTTTCATACTAGATGTAAAGCCAATGTTTCACTGAGAATGTAAAAACTGATGCCCCTGATCCAATGTTTCACTGAGAGCATAACAACTGATGTCCCTGCAATGGTAAGCCTGTTTTCTGGCTGAGGAACAAGAAAACTGAATGCTCCAATTCCAACACAGAGTTCCATCTTCCACCTAATAGAGGAATACTGAGCCATCATTTCATTATTTCATTACAAACCAGTTTATTTTATTCTGGCAGCTGGTGGGACCCCAGCCATCCCTTTCACTTTCACCCTCTGACAAACACATGGAGCGCTGTAATAATTTCAAGCATGAAAATGGAGAAAGGATGAACAATAGTGAGTTGCTAAGAATGCTCATTTAAACGGTTGTCTTCCTGGCTGCGCTGAACAACTTGTTTTTCTGTCAGGCCAATTGCATCAACAGCTTTGGGCCAGATTAGCTCTTAAACATTTCTTATAATTAAATAAAGAGTTGTCAGGTTTTAGTCTATTGACAGCATTGGCTTGGTTAGTAGCTGGCATTTCTCCTTCATACAATTCCTATAAAGAAAATTACCAGTACAATAGAAGATTTTTCCCTATGAGACTGAAAAATTAAAAGAAAACCATATGTCATAAAATATCAATTTTTGGACTGTTTCTCATAAAATACGCTTTACGTATTGGTAGAAGAACCATGGGGAGAGTGAAAAGGAATTGGATGTCTCAGTTTTGCTTGATGATTGCCTGGAAGACACTGGAAAATCAGTCTGCTTCAATGACCTACCCAGAGGTTTGGTAAGGGCAAGCAGAGGGCTGGATTTCAGAAGGGAAAAGCACATAAACAGGAGGAAGGTGAGAAAACGGCTGACGTTATAATCATATGTTTATAAACTAGTAAACAGAATTAAATGTGCAATACATTGGATCAGACTCAGCAGAATATGCCATGCTCTGCTGGAATCACTACAATTTCACTGGTGACAACTCTTGTCTACCCTACAGAAATAAACTCAGAATGAGCAGCCATTCATATCATATAAAACTTCTGCAATACAGACCTTTTTTTGGAGACAATGTGGCTGGGAAATACCAGTGACCATTTCATTCACTGTCGAGAGGGCAACCTTAAATTGTATTTTGCTCTTGATGCTGAATTGAGAATGTTGAGAGAAAACATTGCAGATAAACTTTCCTTGCAAAAGTAGAAACCCAGTGTAATTTCCTCTACAGAGGTCCACTTAGCATATTTACTATTAGTGTCACCAGTAGTAGTTGCTATAAAACACAGATGCAGCCAAATGTAGATAACAGAGCTTAAAAACTAAGCTTCTCTAAAAATGTTTATCAAAAGAAGTGAGTAATTTAATTCTAGGAAATTATTATAAACCAATGCCTCCCAGATTGTCTTTTGGAAACTTGGATATCTTCATTTAGTTACAGTGTTATTCCTTACAGAAGACGCTATAGTTCCTACAGACCGAGGCTTCCCCTTATTCAAATTTACCAATTAACCATCTAACAAATATTATATGAACCCTTATAAACCCGGGGCTAGAGAAGAAATGCTTCAGTTTTTTAAAACAGCTGGCAGTTTAGGTAGTAAGACCTAGAGGAGGGCTGGGTAGGATAGAATTGCGTGGAGATTTAACGAAGTTGGACTTGGGGTTGTTGGATGATAGGAAAAAAGATATCCTCAAGTATCTCAAAAGAGATGGGCCACTAAAGAGTTTATCTGTGACAAGCCTCTTTGTTTCTGCAGTCATCAGTGAAGATAGAGCAAAGGAAATGGAGGAGCTGCAGCTATGCATTTGCAATACACAAAGTCCTTGTTTTTCCACTAGGCACTGCAGAATAGCAATTGTCCATTCACAGCACATATCACATCCTCTGCGTTTCAGAGCTAATATTTTTGCAGTCCTTAAGCTAGCATGCTTCAGCCTGGTGTGATTGATTCCAGTAACCCTTCGAGGTGCATTGCATGAGGTGGGTGTGCTCATGTTCTGTTCCTTCTTTTATGAATTGTTTTTTCAGGTAGAATTTTTAAAGTTAAACTAAAACATTTTTGAATTGCAGGGGGTTTATATCTACAGCAGCACCTCAGACAGAGCTTTAAAAAGTCTCATTTCACAAACTGGGAAAATACGAAGAATGCTAGTCATTGAGCATACCTGTATATTAATCCAATTAAGAACAGAAATTGGCTGTGTTGGCTGAAATTATTTTTAAAGCCACTCACTCACACACACACACACACACACACACACACGAGCTCTGACAAGTTGCTCCTCCTCTTGTATTTTAGTATCACACTCCTGAAAACAATGTTAGTTTTATGCTAGCAATTGCTTTCATTTCCTGCAGCGCACTGTCCACTGTAATGCTGCAATCCTCATTCAAGGCAGCTCACCAGCTTGAATATGAATTGAACCTATATGCCATCAAACAGATGTCAGGCTACATCACTTCAATTTCCAAGTAAATTTCCACTTTTCTCTGCTTAGAGTAGCAAAAAGCTATCTGAGAACTGGGGTTGATAGGAGACCATCAGCTCCCTCCCTTCCCACTGAGGATCTGCTTGTAAGTCAAAGTGCAGGCTGCTTCTTAATTTTGAACTTCTGAACCCAAGTAGACTAAAGCAATCTTAGCATGTAGGGAAAAAATAAAGAAATTATGTGGTACGTGTACTCCTAAAAATGAGGCTGACAGTCTTTTCTGCTTGCTCTGTTTATTTCTAACTCTTTCTCTCTCTGCTCCAACTCTCAAACTCGCAGCCCCCTCAGGATAAGAACCGAGTTTCTGCTTTTTTCACCCCTTCATCTAAGCCAGCCAA
This sequence comes from Zapornia atra, assembly GCA_013400835.1. Lineage (NCBI taxonomy): Eukaryota > Metazoa > Chordata > Aves > Gruiformes > Rallidae > Zapornia > Zapornia atra. Next base: position 29,561 of record VZTU01034284.1, read on the forward strand.
GTCCCAGGTCTCCTCTCCTGCCAGAGCCGTAGGAAAACATGTACCAGAAAGCAATCACACCTTCCTCAGCAGGGTCAGAAAGGACTACAACGACAGATTCTTCCCGCTACCTTCACTCACCGCCAAGTGGTTAAATCAACCTAAATTAAAATTTTCATCTAGTTTGAATAAAGACAAAAAGGGAGGAAATTCAAAAAACCCGGTTGCTGTAGCAACAATCACTGGGAAAAAAAAAGAAAAAAAATCTTTTCCACTAAATAATAGTATTATCTCCCTCTCCCCCTCACAATTTTAGCTCCCCTCCAAAAAATTAATCATGCTGCCTCTTTTAGATTTGCTGTACATACCTCAACCATTAAACAAGACATTTAACCATAGTGGCAGTTCTGTGACCTCTGAATGCCGTGAAATCTCTAAGCGGTGCAGCTTGTTCATGAAGACTTGTACTGCAGAATCCAGTAACTGCATCCAGGGTTGGGAACAGAATTAAGTAACGACAGCAAACAAAAATAAAATAAACAGAAAATAACAAAACAACAAAAAAAATTAAAAAGGAAAAAGAAAGCCTCCCCAAGTCCCCCAACCCCAGCCAATAAAACCACCTCAGAGGAGCAAAAAGACTCGGGAAGAGAGTGGACTTTCCTGCCGGGGTAAGGGCTGGCTGGGGCAGAGCCGCGCTTGCTGCAGTCCTCCCGCCCTCCCGCCCGGCTGCCGGGCTGCCTGCGCTCGCGCGCCGAAGGCCGGGCAGGGCTGGGAGGTGCTGTCAACTGCCAGCGGCGCGGGAGCGCGGGCCAATCCGCGCCCGCGCTGCCGGCTCGGCGGCGTGAAGCCTTCTCTGTTTATGTTTCCTCATTTCGGCGGTGACGTCAAAGGGTTTAGTTTTTCCCCTGCATGTGCTATTAATCTTAAACGACTACTATGGGAAGAATGTGGCAGTGATTTAGGCAGGCTGCCCTCCTCGAAAGGAACCGGGGCTGTGATTTATGCGCCCTGGATTTAGCTGAGAGGTATTTTGTAATGAGAGGTACCAGAAAGATCCAAAATATCCTCGCGAAATGGGGAGCGGCTATTAATAGATTGGAGTGCTCTTAAATATACCCGACACGCTTCCCAGCAAGGGCTTTTCTCTGTACGGCTTGCGGTGCCGAATCAGACCCGATGCTGCCCTTGCCCTGAAGTACATCGGGAACTACCTCTCGAAATTCAGTGGGGTCAGGCCAGCGTAAACCCCGGCGAAAGAGACGAAACCGAGAGTACCCTGCACATCCCTGTGTCAGTCACCGCTGCTGGGACTGCAAATTAGCAAACTTCTTTCATTTCCACGTCAGCCACCAGTGCAGCCACCCTTAAGGTTTTGCCGCTCGGGGCGGACACCCATTCCACCAGCAGATCACAGCCCAGCCCTGCTCGCCCACAAGCTCTGCTGTGGACCACCACATGGGGTTTTGCTTCACACCAAATTCTGCATCAAAAGGCAAGAGGCGATAGAGCCTGTCTTCCTGTAGTGCTGCATCTTTGTCAGCAGAGAAACTATGCAGCCGAAGCTTTAAAAAACAACTAACCTATGTCAAGGTCAGTTAGCATGGGTAGCAGAGGCCCCAACAGCACAACCTAATTGGTAGGAGGTCAGTTGAAAGCTGTAACTCTTTAGATATCTTCTCTATTTTAATTTTACTGGTTTGCTCTTCTAGGGATTCCTTTCAGAGAGATTGGTTTATGTAGCATAGTTAATTCCTAAAAAGTCTTAACAGTCCAACATTTAATTTTAAAAACACCTGTAAGTGCTTTTCAAAGTGTATAGGCTCACAGCTCTTGAGAAAGATATTTCTCTGTGATCCACGGAACAGGTACAATAATAGCAGACACGACAGGAGCTTCCCCATGACCACCAAATGATGATACTGAAAGGTTACTTCAGAGAGGCCAAAATGTTTAATGATTTTTTTTTTTTTCTCACTGCAAGGTCTGCCTGGGCCATGACTGCTAATGTAATCAGCTTCAATAACGAATGCAAAGTGTTACAGTGCTGTAAATGCTAGAATAACATATTTAAAAGTATTAAATAAGATAGAGATTCAGAAAATCAATTAGAGCTCATTAAATTCATCCAACTGTACTTAGAGAACTGTATGAAGCAATCTGGAATGCATAAATAGGAATATTATTTGAAGTACACAGAAAATGATCATATTCATCTTCACTCAGCACTGGTGAGGGGGCAGCTGAGTATTGCACTTTGGGAATTGCACTTCAGGGATCAGTTTTGGGAGTGTCAGTTGGAAACGGTATGGGTTCCAGCAAGAATGATCTGGATTCTGTGAAGAAAGGCTAAGATTGGCATTTAGTTCAAAAAGTTGCTAAGAATTATTAACTATATAAATGGTACATTTATCTAAAAAACCTCCCACCGATACTGCAATTTATTCTTTAGTTTGGACAGATAGATTATCTGCTTTTTAGAGTCTTTCACAACCTTCATGATGACATACCTGCATCTGAGCTGGTGGTAAGTCTCAGACTGGAAATTGATTAGGGCAACACCCCAACTCTGTGAGGGCCCCTTTCAGGAACATGAAATTGTAGATAATCAAGATCCACTCTTCAGGCCTGTGTTCTGGCTCTCTTTATTTTACAGGCAATTTGCTAAGATGAGGGGGAATAAATTTTTATCCATATTTATTGTGGTTAGAACAAATAAACTGCAGCAGAGGAAAGTTGTTTGGTATAGGAAAAACTAAAGGTAGGAGAGTGGAGTACTGAAATAGGCTGTGATACTCTGCAGTGTCCTGTTACTGTCTATTTTTAAAAGTATGGTTAGGCAGTCATCGTTCATGAGCAGTTTTGATATAGGTGATCCTACATTGGAGCATAGAGTTAAGAGTAGGGGACTTCTTATTTTTTCCATTTTCTGCATGTTAACATCAAATTTCTTAATAATATTACACTGTGCTTTGTGAATTAGGGTCCTGGTACATTCAAGTTCTGAACAAAGTTTTAGATAGGTATTATTTCTCTCCTAAGAAAGCCAGAGGTTACTTCAGCCTCTGGGAATCATGTGGCCCTCTGACAATAAGTGGTCTTTGGTTTTTGTGATGCAGATGCTTCTTGGCTGAAAAGATGGAGAGGCCTATAAGTGCTTATGATTGCAGTTTCTACTTAGACAAAGATAATCTCAAAGGAGTACAAGCATGGGAAAGAGAATGCATGGCTGTGCATAATAGTCACATAAGGAAGACCTTGGTTTCCTCAGCATAACTTCATGCTTCCACGGTGGGATGGGGTGGACTGCTGAGAAGAAATGTGCTCCATCTGATGAACTAAAAAGGAAAATCTTAAGCATATATTTCATAATCTGATCAGGTACATGCTAAAATATCCTGTCAGGCTGGTGACACGAGTGTCCAAATAAACATGGCCCACAGTGGCCTAGACAAAGAAGATGAAAAAAAGAAAATTCTATGATTCTTTAAAAATGTTATTGGAGGAAGAACAATAAGAAAGGAAACCAAATGGTGCTAGCCTAGATGTCCCTATACTGATGTCAAAATGTATTGAAAATAATAGAAGGAGCTGGAAAACAATGCAAGAGCAAAACGGAAACTTTAATTGACATAACAGAAACTTAGTAGGGTAAAGTCATGTGAGAATGTGACTGGAATACTAATACCAAAGAGCACAGCTTGTTCAGGAACGACAGGAGGGAAAAAGGTGAAGGAGATTGTGCCACACATCTTACTCAGATGTTCAGAATGAAGCAGAACACACGTATTGAAAATCTGAATAATAATACAAAGGAAAAGATGGCGTTGTTGGGGGATCTGCTACAGATCCAAGCAGATCAAATAGATTATTTGTTTTGTTAGCAATAAGCAGGATCGTCTGAAGCACAGAACTTGGCCATAATGGGAGATTTTAATCTTGCAGCTCTTGCAAAAAATAGCTGAGCTGGACTCAGACACCTTGGTTCATTCTCTCCAGAGTAAGTGTTCGGAGTACATTTGGGAATCCCTCAAATTTATGAGCCTGCCTTTTTGAGCAGTCCTGCTTGACTAAGTAATTAATTTGACTTCTTTTTATAGCCCTGGCTCAGCACTGGAGGCGCTCAAATATTTGTCTTTAGCTATTCTTCCTTCTCGACATAGGTGGCACACAAAAACGTTCTATCTCCCACCATGGGATGGCATTCATCTTCTCAGATCTTAAACCCTTCCATTGTTGTCTGTGGAAAAGGAACTTGGATATTAGAGACATTAAAGAGAGTGCTTAATTTGCCTCACCCAAGACCACACCACTCTTTATACCCAGGCACACTGTCAGAAATGTAAAAAAAAAGTAATAAATCATCTGAGTGCCAGTAAATTTGACAGAGTGGCAGGGCGCTGTGCAGGCAAAAAGATGCCTCCTTCTTCATAAGGTACCTCCCAATTTCTTCCGACCACTTCTGCCTTGTCTGTCTTTAGGAAGGGCATTGGCATGGGACCACATACTGCTCTTCATATTGTCAATGACAGCTGAGGCAGTGTCTTCATTTCAGAGTGAATAAAGATGCATCCTTTGTATGCTGCTGCCACTGCTGAATGAGTTCGTGCTTGACTTCCTTTCTGCATCCCTCACCTCCTGCAAGTGCTCTGAAATGCAGGATTGCAGATGTTACAGTAATTCCGAAAGGTTCCCACTTTTTCCTACTTTTCCTTAGGGCATGAACATGTAAATCTGAGGATGCTGAAGAGTCTCTGATGAAACTTGTCCTTTCCCAAGTCTGTTACAACTTAGTTGGGGGACAATAAAGGTGAAGAATTAGTGCAAAGGACGAGTATTCTGTAGTCATGAAAAGAAAGGAGGGAGAGAGTGGACAACCACAGTCAAAGAAACTTAGTGTCAAGAAAATTTGTGCTTATCTCGCTTCAGGGTAACAGATACACTACTAGAGGTAAGTTTATATGTTACTCTGGATATATTGCTATTGGGAAACTTTTTAAAGGCAGATTTCTCCAGGCTGAACTGTGTGAAATGGCTGGCGAGTGAATAGATATGGATGGCCTATGCATGTTTATTTACAAATTAACGGCCTCAGTGAGCCTTTCAATCTAGTTACAGGTGCAAAGAATGGCTGGAAGCAGCCTTGGTGCACTGTCTATGGAACAGACTCCCTCATGGTTCTCTTCACCCGGGATCCGTGCATTGTTTTCAGGCAGCCTGTGTGAATTTGCAAAAGATGCTGTCGGCTGGCGATCAGCTGAGGTTTAGGGTTTTCTGGAATGGCCCAAAGCCAGGATGCATATGGCAGTATGACTGCAAGGAGATAGGTAAAGGCAGGAAGTTATTCAGAATGAGGTGGTCCCAAAAAGAGGACACAGATTGCTGATGTGACTGTAGACATTTATCTGTGCCAAAAAGCTGGTGTGTTGGCCCATTCAGCATCTGCTCTAATCTGAAAAACTGAGTTTAAAAAAAAAATAATCTCACTGTGTATTACTTTGTTTCTCTTAGCTTTCTCTCTCTTTGGAAAGCGCAAAGCCAAGGACATACATGCAAGGGAGGAAGGTCCCACTTCTAACATTTGTTGCAACTGTGTGATTTGTCAAGATTTAACACAATACATCACATTAATGCTTTGTAAAAAAATTATATTAGCCAGTATATTAAAATCTGTAGAAAGGGAGTAAAGTTCCAGTACTTTAACTTGCTTTGGGTCAACCTAAAAACATTAGGAGTTATATGATGTAACTAGATTTTTAGAAAATATCTCTACTTACTTCTGTATACTTATTCATAGATTTTAGTGATCAGAAAGATCCCTAATACAATGGATTTTTTTTCTTTCATAAGAGCATAGAAATAATTTCTCATTGATGGATTAGGTAGTTCATATAAGCAGCATTAGATAAACTCAATAAGCATCCTATATGATGGTGAAAGCTTCAAGAAGAGAGTTTCAAATGTTCATTAACTTAGGGTACTGTTCTAGAATATAGTGTGGACCTTGATTTTCAACAGACATGACTCCAGAATTAATGCAAAACCAGCTGCATACATGAATATTATGAACTAATTTGTGTCCAGTCACTGTCTCGTCTCTGTTTTACAGCATTTACATGAGTTTCAAAGGGTGTCAGTTGGATTGCTGCTGAAAAGGACCACGGTGTGGCTTGCTTGAAGAGTCAGGCTTCTTGGGCAGTAGTGCACAGGGCGGTGGTAAATCCCCTCTAGTCAGAGCATAGCTATATAGACAGACCTGTAGTTTGTGCTGCTACTGCAAATACTGTGCTGTAGGCACAAAGGACTTCACTATCTGAAATGAAGCAGCTGACATGCAGTTCCCAGGCACAGAAAAAGAAGGGTGAGAAAACACCATTGCGAATGACTCATATTTGTTTTAGTGATCAGACCATATGCAAACATATTTGTTTGCTTCAGAATATGACATTTGGTTTCAAACCAGGGAAGATCCAGAACAGAAAGGTGAGAAGTTTAGTGGTTTCCCTTACCTAAAAGACGACAAACCTTCTTTTATTTTGGCCAGTGCTGAGTAGTTTTGTCTTCATTCTGAAGCACTCATAGGTGGGTGGCACAACTTCCCTCTAAAATCCAAATATGTCCAGAGAAAATATTTAGTTTTACAAGGCACCAAGATCAGAAAATCCAAAACTTTAGCTTTTTAATACTACTGCCACTTCTCTGAATTCATAAAATCATAGAACCATAGAATATCCTGAGTTGGAAGGGACCCATCAGGATCATCGAGTCCAACACCGAGCTCCATGCAGGGCCAGCCAGGTCAGACCATGGGACTGAGTGCGTCGTCCAGACACTTCTTGAACTCAGCCCAGCTCAGTGCTGTGACCACTTCCCTGGGGAGCCTGCTCCAGTGTCTGACGTGTGCAAGCAATTTTTTTTTCGTTTACCTGCTCATTTTCAGCCAATGGATTCTTTTATGCGCCTGCTGGTGTTGAAGACACTTGAAAAAGTAGAGATAAACCAAAAGAAGTTTTTCTGTGCCATAAAGGAAGTTGAAACAACAAAAAACAAACCAGATGCAATTCTGCATTGAAGGGTTAATACCAGTGGCAGAAAGGTTAGTACATCAACCTTATGAAACTGTAAATGTGAAAAAGCATTACACAAGAACCCCATAATCCTTGCTTTTTCAATTGAGTATCTTATATGCTATTGTCAACAAATAAGGAGAGGTATGAAAAATAATATGATGGTTTCCAATTCAAAACCTCTTTTCTAATATTTAAACATTTGTACTGCATCACTGTTTTACACAGATACACACAGACAAATGCTTTCTTGCACAATTCCTAGAATTTTAATTCCAACATATATAAACTACTTCATTCTTTCTCTTTCTGCTTGTTTTTTCTTGTCTTCTATATAAGTTTTAATACTTAAGAAAATCTGTGAGAAAAAGTTAGAATTCGGTTGTAGAGTGGATTTTGTAGAATAAAGTGAATTTAAATCTATTTAAACAATTTAACTTAGGCATTTCACCATGTTTTTCAGAATTTCAAGATTTTTTTCTTTTTTCCATTTTGTTTTTGGTGAAGTAGTCATTACTTGAAATGAAAATGAGGCTAACATTTTTGAAACTAGATTATTTAATCTATCAAAGGGAATTTAAACTTTTGCGTGAAGGTAATAAAGATTTACTTTATTATCCTGTTGAATGGAAATGTGGTAATGTAGCCAGCAGATACAGGCCTTTCAGATGAAAAGTACATTGAGAGGTGCAAACAAAAATTAGTGAAAATCATTTGGATTTGCTCACCAATTAGTGCATACACATGAATGATGATTCGGCCAATCAGTTGTATAGCTGTCCACCTATTTTCTTCCTCCTCACCTCCTCACTCCACAGCCTAAATCACCCTTGTTTTGGAATTCCCATAAGGTCTGCAGACGGGTTCTCTTTGAACAATCTGTGTGCTCCCCAAAGTTGTACTTATCTCATGATATGTTATAACCTTTAATGTGCAGAACTGAATACAAATCATTCCTTTATTTTATGTGCTTATTGGAAAAAGTCAAAGCAGAGTAAGTGCACAGTAAAAAGTGCCATTACCATGGCAGGTGCCACTCTCCCCAGCTCTGTGACTACATAGACTGAGTAGCAATCCTAATGGTCTTCAACCATAATTTGTTTTTTCATTACTTGAAATTGATCAATGTCATGTTAAAAATAATGAAGTCAGACGAAAGAGAAAACTGCTCACAAGCCCAGCAAAAGGTACAAATTCTGTTACAAACACAGACGAGTCATAAATGCTCAGCAGATCTAAGATCTCAATGTTAATCTCTTTCAGACTCAAGGTTTGAGTCTCAATTTTTCACCGTTGTTTTTTTTTTAAACCTATCTTACTTGAATCGTCTCAGTGCTCTGCTGTCTGAAATGCAAGGCAAAACATAACTTTTTTTCACAGAAGAGGGAGAAAATCATTGGCGGTCACAAAGTTCTATTTCCTTAGCATCTAACACAAACACATCCCTAATTGCTCTACCATCAAATACATGTAAAACACTCTGCAAAGTTAAAACATATGCAGCAATGTACAATCAATAACATTTATGCAGTAATAGTTGCTTTGAGAGAACAGTGATGGTTTGCAGTGGTTTTCTGGTGTAATTTGAACCTTCAAAGGAATCATAAGTATACACCTTTTAAAAAAAGGAAGTTTAAACTAGTATGAATTCATTCAAAGGCTAAAGCTGTGAATGCTAGATAAGGTAAAACAGTGGAAATCTATTGAAGATACGTGATGGACAAAATCTTTGTTTGATTGAAGTCAGTGGGAGTTCAACGTTCACCTTAATGTTAGATACCCACAATACTTTATGATGATATGCTCATGGATAACGTGCTCAAGTGTTAACAGTGTAGAGATGGTTCAGTCATGCTGACCTTCAAATTTCCTTTACACAGGTTCAGAATCTTGATAAGCAGGCACAATAGTTAAGTATGACACAATACATGTGTATGCTCAGCTCCTGTAATGGCAGACCCATTAAGGACAAATACAGGTTGCTTCGATGTTGTGCCAGGCATCTGCAATTTTGTACATTGTACACAATACGGTAATAGTTTGAGATAACTTGCCTTGGCAACACTGATTTTCTGTCACCTGCCTTCCTGCTTTTTCAGTCTTCTAATTCCAAGCATCCCTGACCCACATCTTCACAGACATTACCCAAGACCAATGCTTTCCTGTGACTGGTAAGCAATAAATGAATTCGGGTGATGGAAATCATTATTCACTTAGTTCCTCAGCCTACCTATCTTCTGGAGGCTGCCTCCCTTGCACTGGTGTGCCTTTTGGACCTGGTTCATGAACAATTCGGTTGCTGTTGATGTGACTGCAATGATCTCCAGGAGAAGCATCTCTTCCAGCAATCTGACTACATCTATTCCATGCATCAGTACATTATGTTGATTTAAAACTCAGGATATCTAAGAACCTAGGTTACTGGAAATTATGGGGAACTGGATATATAATTGCATCTAGAAATACTTGTTTTAATGAGTGCGTCAACAGTCTTTTGTAGGCAGAGATTATCTTATGTAATGCTTGTATTTTGTTTATGCTTAATGCTTTCATATTTATACATACATTCTGGACTTGCAAACACATGTAAATGATGATTTGAAAAGTTGATTCCTTTCCTATAAAATCATAGGACACATTTTTTTCCAATTATTTCACATAAAAATGTTATCAGTGGATAATTCTGGTGGGGCATTAGAAAAGTGAACTCAAACAATCTAAAGGCACTATGTAGCGTTATATATAAGAAATACCAAGCATATTTTCTTTGTGGCTATATGTGGTATACTATGCATTAAGTAAAAACTTCTGTGGTCCCAAAGGGGGTAGACTAACAATTACTGCAATAGCACACGCACCTGACAATTCAAACATTTCTGTTAACCAGCACTAGAGACAATTCTTAGCACAGCAGTAATTAAAAAGTTAGTGGTATCCAGACAGTGAACTACATTAGAGATAGCACATACTAAAGCCCCCTAGATTTAGGAAGAAAGGCCTCTCTGCTTTTGACTGATTTAGGCTGAAATTTTACAAACTGGGGGGTTGGTGTCTCTGCTTTGCACTCTTAAAATATACCCCCAGATGTTTGTAATGCCAAAGTACATACGGTGTGTCTCTCTTTGATTTCTATCTTTCCTGGTCCTTCTGTCTGAATTTCATTTTCAGACTCAGATGAGTTTTGCTAAATACATAGAAATATGTTTTTATGACTATTATCCGGGAGTAGCTATTAGGAATCAAGTCAAGCCAAGCTAGGGGACTGAATCCATCTCATGAAGGTCAATAAATGCATATTAAAATAGTAGCTAAACAAAGACTATTGAAAGTAATTTGTGTTTCGTTAAGTTGTTGGGTATGGCTACATATCCGGTGCTTCTATAGCTTGGCTTGCATCTGAAACTCCAGGTTATTGTGTAGTCAAGAGAAAACACAGAATCAAAATGCAGCTCTTATGCTTAAAGAACCCCAGCCACTCGCACTGAAGTGCAATTGCCCTTTATCTAAGATATTTTTCTAAGTGATATTTTTCTGTGATGACTAAGATCACTCAAAACCGCAAAACAAACCAATCTCTAATAAGGGCAAAACTGACATAAATGGAAACTGCTAAAGAACAAAAATGAACAGAAAAGAGAGAAAATTTTACCAACCAGTATCAGGGAGAAGAGAGACATATTTTACATGGTCCTAAATCTTCATGGCGTGCCCAACTTTAAATCCTAAAGGCAAAATGTCTCACGCATGATATACATTAGCAGGCTAAACATGACCCAGATTAAGGGCAAAAACAAGCATGTGGCCTGCACTGACACACAGAAGGAGATGAGCTCAGTGATGCTCAGAGATTAACTCGGCTACAGAAGGAGGATCAGGAGAGACTTGATAGCCAATGTCTTGTTAAAACAACAGCAGTGTTACAGACCACTCTCACACACTGAGATATCCAGTTGTCTGGTTAGGATGATGAAGCACCCTTTGGTCTCTTGAATGAGCAGCGATTTTTATTTCTGAAGCACAAAGCTACACTTCTCTCCCTACACACAAACCAGTCACACGAACACACGCATCCCTGCATTTCTTACTCTTGTTCAAAATTACATTATTCACTATTATAAAATCCAAGGGATCTTTACATATTTGAAAGAGAGGACAATATTTTAGACATGATAAAAGAACCTATTCCTTTTTACATTGGTTAGTCACCCTGTGGAAACATTGTTTTGTGAAAGTCAGATACACCGTCCTGTCTCTGGAATTTCAAGGTCAGAAGACAGCAGCATAATTTTTTACAAAGTTAAAACATGTTTAAAGATAATTAGTTCAAAATTAAACTTCCTTTAAAATATTTGACATTGACTGAGGGAGCAACTCTTTAAAACAAGGCACTGTTACACTTTGTACGACAATGTGTCTTCTGTTTTCACCGCTGTCTTGTTTAGATTCATTTGTAATTACCAGATAAACATTGATAGAGGCAATAAGCAATTGCAGTTGTTCTTCAGACTAGTATTAAGGAAGGGCAGTGGTACTGGATGAAACACTGACATTAGACAAGACAGCTGAAAATTGGATTGGTATTAAAAAATAGTCATTCTGACTCAGAGCCTTACAATTTAGTCACACCATCAAGTAAAACTAGACAGTTTTTGTTTATTATTTGTTGGGACTGAAAAGTTATGAGAAATATTTTCCACTATGACTGGGTGTGGAAGCACTAGAAATCTCCTGCGAAAGCATCTTCTGCCCAAACATGAAAAGCCTAAGACAGTTGCCTTGCTGGACTTGGACACAGCATTATAAATAATGAGCAACTGTCCAAGAAGCAATGCTGAATTCTGAGGTTTGCTGCATGTCATTCATCTCTACCTCACTAAAGAGCTATAGGAGCAAAAGAACCTGCCTAGGGTTTGCTACCGTCACTGTACCAGAGGTTGTGTTCATATATTGAACTTTTTAGTTGCATTACACACAATGAATCTCTTAAGTAGCTGCTGTTCTTGAAGAATCAGTGTGTCTCTGCTTATTGTATTAAATGGGGGAAGGAGAGGAGCAATAACAGCAATCAGGAGCCAGAAGAGGAGAAATCTGCCTTGTGTGTTGGATCCAGCCTCAGACTTGAATCTGTCCTTTACATGATTATGGGAAGATCCCACCTGGTTGGCCTACAGTGATGCTCTTCCTCTACTCCTACCAGATGTACCTACACATATAACTACTTGGGTCTCTTTCTTCAGATGCTATGGTGCTTTCCCGCATCTCCCAGACATTGTAGAACAACTGGTGGGATGCTTCCAAGGTTGTCAGGGGCCTGCTGATCACATTCGTCTGTACTGCCTTGTAATTGCCTTTCCACCTGCAAAGCTAGAGCTCCATGGGAATGGATTTGAGTGGAAAGGAGTTCTAGGGTGAACAGTGAAGTACCACTGAAAGAAGAGAACAGTCAAGTCTCCCTGATTTCTGTACAGATATGAAATTACAGCTATCCTGTGCTACCTGAAATGCAAGTAATTCTTGAAGGTTTCTCCAGAACCAGAGGTGAAGTTTCCAAATTGTCAGTTTGCAAGACATGGTGCCTGCTGTCTCCTTCTCCAACAGGGATATAATGTTTTTGGTTTCTCCTGGACTACCAATGTAGAGAAAAGAGGAATTTACAAGGCCACACAGTTTGGAAAGGGGATACTGTGATGTGTGCTGGGCCACATCACACAGACAGATTCAGACTGCCCGCACTGGTCTTGCCCATGTTTTCTGCTGCTGCTGAGTAAGCCAACTTGGACATGAACTATATGCAAAACCTCTAGTGGAAATTTATGACTTACTCTGGTAAGTCATAAAGCCACTTAGATCTTTGAACAGCACCATGTAGCTGCTTATAGTGTGAGCAGCTGGTTTTCTGAATGACAGCACGAGCTGCAGCTCGGCAGGAGCCACTGTCTTGCAGGGAGGCAGGATTCAGCTGGTTGTTTGAGGTTCTTACAGACAATGAACTCACGTCGCTGCAGACAACTGCTTTCCAGAAAGAACTGTTGGACCCGTCAATATCTACTGTCAGTGTGTAATAGTAATGACAAAAGGATGGAACCGAGTTACAATTTTTCATCTGTAATTTACTAAAATACTGTAAAATAGTTTCAAATCAAAAGGATGTCCCATTAGCACTGCTAAGAACCTGACACTGTTTGCTGTCTGAACAAAAAGGGCAGTGTATTTTACTTGTGTTTGCTCAGCACCTGTCACTGTAAAATCCTGCCTCATGACTGACAAAAAAAAGAGTGCAAAGAAGCAGACACTTCTTGCAGTTCCCTACCACATTCTCTTATTGCACTCTGATCTTTCTGAGAGGATCAGGATTTCTTCCACAACTAGACATTTGCAAGTGCAGTAGGCATGCCCATTCAACGCTATTAATTCTTTTGCTGTTGAACGTTTTACTGAATATACCTATTAAGTAAAGCAGAGGTGCTCATGAAATTAAGTGGCTGCAAGGCACAGGGAAATTCCTTACACATCAGCTCAATGAAAGTGTGAGCCACTCTGGTGGTGAGACATGCTTCACTTTGTCTGATGTGCTCAGTTCAGCTGAGTCACTTCCATCAGGTCAACCATAAGTTTATTCAGGACCATTGAAGAAAGCCACTTATTTATTACAAGTATTATTTGGAAAGAGAGGAAGTATTTAAGCTTTTGCTAGTATAACGTGTTTTATAAATCTGAAACTCATTGAAGTGGGTATTGCTCTGGAAAAATAGAACAGGATGATGATAATTAATACAGACACTCATTACAGTAATCAAAAGTGGTAGAGATCATGCAAATGAACATTGTTCAGAGAACAGGATATGAGACACTGACTTCTCTGGATGGAGGACAGGGATACAGAAAGAGACAGGAGAAAATGTTAGACAAGTGCAAAGGAAGGAAATGTGAGACACAGCGAAAAGCGGACAAGTCCGTATCATTTACGTAAAAATTATCTTAAATAAGAGCAGCCAGGAAGATACTTCTGACTTTTTCCATTTTAGTGGTATTGAAATAATTTATGTATGAAGTTTTTAAGGAATCTTACAATCATTTGGTTTTAGAGTAAACCACAGAATTCTGAGATCAAACACATAGGACTTGATCAGGAAGATGACAGCATAGGAAACTGATGGTAACAAAATGAAATTAAGAAATATGATTTTGCCATTACAAATCCCTCTGAATGGTTAGGCACACTATATCTGTTAGTCCTTCCAGGGATTTTGCATTATCTGGACATAAAAAAGCATGGCCAGCCATTAGAGGAATCTTCCTCGACATACTCCAACAAAACCTTATTCAGTCCTACCCCTAGGCTTGAAAGGAATCCTTTTCCAGCTCTGAAAAAGAGACTGGGAGGTGTCCCTCCTCCTCCTGCTTCTTGTCAGCTTCTGATCAGAAGAACACAGCAGAAGCTCAGTACAGCACTGAGCCCAATGTACCGAGATTGTCCTCAACTGATCTGCTGCTGCATCTAACTGGAAATTTCCAGAGAGGCTGGGGGAGTGGATCTATGTTTCAATACACCCTGAAAACAGCATTCACTACATTCAAACAGATTTGCTGCTGGCATATGTATTAAAGGAACTTCCTTGAAGTTTTCTTCATGGAATTCTGTTTCTTTCCATGAGCTGCAAGAGCAAAATCAAAGGTGTGTGGGCAATGTGATTATTTAACAGGCAATTTCTCAAGCATGGAATCACAAACATGATTTCTGATTCACTTTGATTCAATTCAGTTCTGTCTCAAAAATAAAAAGCAGGAAGTTTTGTTTTTTGGTGTTGGTGTATGGTTGGGTTTTATTTTTTATTTTTCCAGTTAGATTTTTGTCACAAGACATTTCTACAGGCTGAATTCGACACTGTAAATGAGGCTTAAGCAACAATTATTTTCTATATTGCTTTATAAAGCCTTCCTCTTAGTTAAGTGACAAGTGAAGGAAATCAGTGTCATCCTTTGTAAGGAGCCAAAAGCTGTCACACTAACCATGGGTTTGCTAGATGTATAAAGCTGGAGCGATTAAAATTATATGCAGAAGTTAGGCGAAGAGTGTGCGTAGGAGTTATCATGATGTCCTAATAGTCCCTCAGTGTCAGAACACGTCTTGGGGAACTACTGGCTCAGAAACAGACAGAATATGCATGCATGCAGGAATGGCTATATTCTTACTGTCTTCAGTGGGAACACTAATATCTCAAATCAAGATAAGTTTCTGTTGGCTTTCTTGAGGTATGTGCCAATTCTATCTGTGAACCCAGCAAATTACTTGTAGATTATCTCTACCATTCTGCACACTAGTGCTTACTGCACTGCTTGCCACACGTTCCTTTTTCCTTGTAACATCAACAGACCATTGCTGAAACATGGAAAAAAAAATGTACAAATTCAGCGCTGAATATAGTTCAGTTCTGAATCAGTTGAGAAAAGCTACTGCTGTGCTCCGTCATGTATATTTTAAAGATTGACTCTTTCACATGAATTCTGCTTTACTTACCCATAAATACATATGAAAATAAACTGATGATAATATATCTGAAGAAATTCACGATCCAATGCTCTGTTTCAGTTGATTCTCAAGACATACAAATTCCCTTAAAACACCAAGAGTTAGCAATTTCTGAGTATTGTTTTCCACACCGGGAAACATCTGATTGGCTGTAATTAGGCAAGGCAGCAATACATGCCATCACTTAGCAAGCTGAACAGCAATTGACTTTCATGATCGTTTGGCAATCTTCAGGCATTAATAGGAAGCAACATCCTTTCTTTTGACATAATCTCTGTACAGTAAGTAGGGCACTTCTGATGAGCTTCGTTAAAGCTTGCAGAGCAAGAGCAAAGGCAAAGATGGTGCAGCGTAGTGGAGTGTAGCCTTGCGACATTGTATTCTGTGACAGTAGAGAGTTGCCAGGGGAAACAGCAAGATGCAGATTCAAAACGTGTTTTGTAAGGGAAGCAACACGGGTAGTGGAATGGTGTCCTTTTTCTCTCCTGTTTCTATGTGTGACTGCAGTATGTGCATGGAGACCATATTGAGTGTTCCTATTACACCTTCTGCACTGTTATGTCTGGAATGATTGTCCAGTTTTAAATTGGGTGCTGAATGAACCATTAGCAGAAGTTTGCTAGTAGCAAGCTAGTGCATGATATCCTTGGCAACAGCTTCATTTTCAAGTGCAGTGCACCCCACTTCATGGGTGTCATGACTCATGCCTCTAGACAGAGCAAGAAGAGGATGACAATCAACCAACCTTCCTTCCTGTTGGTTTTGGTTGTTGGGTTTTTTTTATGCTCTCTGATTAGATCAGCTGTTTTTCTCCAAGAAATGCAATCAAATTTCTGAGATGAGCTTCTTAATTAACAAAACCCTAAACTCCATTTTTTATGATACACTACACTAAAGGCAGGATTTTCAAGCTAACTAGAAACAGACTTGTTTTCACTGTGCTTTGTACCTTAATCAGGTACCTTTCTTAACAAAGTCTGTATCACATACTAGGAATGCAACTGACAGCTCTAAGTAGATCACTCAACAAAGACAGATAATAACCACAGCTTTTCTTTCTGTCCCTTCCTTATGACATAACTGTACACATGCAAAACAAATTCTTCCCTTACACAGGTGAGCAAGCCAGAGAGCACAGGGTGATCTCATTCCCTCATAAGCCCTATATCTGTGTCAGTCATTATGGCAGTTAGTGATATTATCTGAGCATGATACCTGCTTTCTGTGAGCATCCTGAGTAGTCATTCTGAAGAAAGCACCAATGAAACAGGAAGACCATAGCTGAGAATTCAAATAACATTTTTTCTTTTTTCAAATGAGGCAGCAGAAAGCTTGCTGTCTGTACATATATACAACTCTTAAAATAATACCATACATATCATACACTGGACAGGGCAGACTGGCATTACCAAACAGCTGTCCAATAGTTAATATGTGTAACTAGGCCAAACACTCAGTAAAACCTCAGGAAAAGAAGAAAAAAAAAAAAGAGAAAAAAGGAAAAATAAGAAAAAGGGGAAAAAAAGAAGGAGAAAAGGGAGAAGAGAGGGAGAAAGAGACAAATGAGAGATTAAAAAGAGGAAAAAAGAAAAAAGTGAAAAAGAGAAAAAAGAGAAAAAAGAAAAAGATAAAAAAAGGAAAAAAGGGGAAAAAAGGGAAAAAAAAGAGAACTTCTCACTCCCCTCAAGGCCAAGTGAATAAACCCTTCCATTTATACCTAATGCACTGGCTGCCCCAACATACAGCAATCACCCCTGGATCACCAAAACAAAGTCTAGAGGTTTTTATACAAGCGTTTTTAATTTAGAGTTGCATTTGTGAACATCCCCACAGATATCCTTCCTTGTAATTAGCAACTCTCAACATAGCTTGTAGAATACAGCTGCAAACCTTGTGATTTTATCCTGTCTCTGAGGAAAATCATGAGGGAAATGTTTCTTCTCTTTATCTCACAGCCTAAGCCACCTAAGTCAGCCGGCAATTCAACAGGTTATGGCTCCTGATGATGAGACATGCTCTTGTGCAGAAATTAGATTTATCAGATGCTGAACTGAGCTGATCTTTGCAATGAGAAATAGTTAATCCATTTTAATTAAATCAGCAAAGCTCCTAGTGAAAATCAGCTAGCATATTAGAGAGATAACTACAAAAAGAAGGATTTTTAATGCCAAAGTGCCCCTTTCAACTTTGTTAGAGAAAGCAAGCCAATTCAGCTAGGACTTCATGGGTGTTTATGGATCATCCCTAAGTTTGAGATGCTCTGTGGACTTTTAATTACTGTACTCCTGTTTTAAATCCCTGTTTTTCAATAGATCTTTATGACCCTTTCCATTCAAAATGATTCTGTGATTCCATGCCTATGCTCTTTTCCCCAAAGCATGCCTTATCTAGCTTTTATATGCTGCTTTTATTCCAAGCTATTCAGAAATGCGTCTATCTAAACACTGTCTTTCATGCTGTCTTTGTGTTTTACCGACTGGGAAAGAGTCACAGTTCTACAGTGGTTTATGCAAAACAGTGAACAAGGTGAAACATACAGATGAGTGTTTGTTTTGTCCAGGAAATTAGCCTGTTTGCAACACACAGGCACAAATTGATACATTTCACAAACAAAAGAGATACTGAAATCAGAAATCAATCTGTCTGGGAAATAATGAGACAAAGCCAAAATGCCATTATTTAAAAAATTAAACAAACCAATAAGGAAATGAACATACCCTCCAAAACGTCTGAATACAAGGCCTACCTCTAAACACGGCATAAATGGTTTGTTAAATTGGAATCTGTGGGGAGACAGGGGAAAAAACAGTTCAACTGAAGTACAAGATTTATCAAGTTTCAAACATTTCACCAATAGCACTAGCAAAGGAATAGAAATACAAATTATTTCTAGCAATTGAAACACCATACATTGTTCAAACCTCTCAGATTCACTCAGATATTTTGAGAATGCTTTTAATTTCTTAGTTTATCTTGGTATTATATATTAAACAAAGGCTTTCAGCCTTTACCTGAAATAAAGGGCTCACAATGTAAAAGAATTCAGAATAGTTCTACAAGAATTATTTCAGGCCTGGAAGTCACGGCTCAGAAAGCCGAATCATCCCTGTATCAACTAACTGGGTTAAGATGCCAATTGTTCTTGATCAGTAGGTACTTTCACAGGAGAGAGGTTTCTGAAAGTAAATGCCTGAAGTACTTCAGAGCAAATTAAATTTATTGATTGTCTGGATTCAGCTTCTTCATGTTCTTCTAATCTAGAGGTAGAATAGTTAGCTAGCTAGGTACATATAAGGTTCCCTATCACCTGGAGTCTTTAAATAGGTATTAGATGGGCTTTCCCAAGGAAATACCATTGGTCAGGCAAGACAATTGCTGCTTCAACTTCTGTGTCCCTGCTGTGCAGCAGTTCTTGGTAGATCAGGAGTGCAGTCCTAAAATATAGCTCTAGGACAGAGAAACAATCTTAACATTCAACATAAAGATACTGGTTTAAGATTAAGGCACCTGGGCTAGCAGCAGGCTTGTAGATGGAGCAAGGCCAGCAGAGTCCTTTCCCCGGTGCAACTACCCATCACAGCATCTGCTGATAGAAGTGCCCTTCCCCCTCCTCTGCCCTGTTAAATAGCAGAACATGGGGGCACACTTGCTTATGGGAACAAGCTGTGGCCTGAGCTGTAACCTTAACTGTGTCTGCGTGTTACCAACAACAGCAGTAGCTGTTGTGGGTCAAATCATGCTGGGGAGCTTGTGCTCAGGTAAATAGCATGGACAGTCCTGGGCTTGAGCCCTCTCCCTGAGAAATTTATCGGAACAGCTGTAGCCCTGAAGTCTGTAACAATGCAAGTAATAGTAGGAACCAGCAAAAAAACCCTTTTAAATTAAAACTTCTCTTGTGGCTGATAAGATCAAGATAATGATTTTTAGGTAAGTTCAATAGCAAGATTTAGAATACTGTACTCCAGGCTGTGTATCATGCTCATCTTTGAGAGTTTCCATTTATCTTTCTGCCTGTTTCACTTGGGAAGACCTTTTTAACTGTCAATGTGAGTTTACAGGACACAATACCAACATCAAGCTAATTTCAGGAAAAAAATACTTATTTCCCTCTTTAGAGTGGAAAATCTAATATGTCTCTGGTAACATGTTTTTCCAAACAAATGGAGCCTCTGAATATATCTGTGGACAAAACTGAAGAGCAAGGAACTAGGTTTATGCTTATTTTGAAATTAATATAGGATTGGCCTTTAGTCCTTATTGAAGGATTAATGTATGCTAGGTGGGAATTGACACTGTCTGAGAGAACCCCAGTGATGCTCCTCCTCATGACCTTCCAAACGTCTCAAATTGTTATTGGCTCACTTCCTGGATATCTTTTGGGCTATATGTGCTTTCTGTGCCCCAGATAGCTAGAATTTTAGACAGAGGAAAACTGTAACTTGTTTCTTACACACAAAATGGATTTAAGTGGAGCTCATTGAGCAGTTCCAGTGAACTCAAACAGGGGTGGCCCATTCTTCATCATCAGAAAAGCAACAACGGACATGTTCCAGGGAAGAGGAACAGCTAGGCTTTTTTCTTAAAAAACAACCTCCTCCCCCTAAAAAAACCCCAAACCACAAAACAAAAAGAAAGAACAGTAAGAAGTCTTAGCTTCCTGATGGCCTTTTTAATTATGAAGCTCGTTAGTGGCCCTATACTGGACCCCAGCCATGCTGTGATACAAGGTCAGATGAGATGCAGCCTGACTGGTCACTGATTAGTAGGAGCACAGCTCTGAATAATCAGTCTGCACCAAAATAAAAATAACCTTGGGCAGTTGGAAAGTTTATCAATGTTCAAGTGTTTTATCTTGGAATCTAACCTTGTTTTCAATCAGGTATCATTCTCTGAAGAGCCTGAAACATCAATAGCTATGGTAATTGTCCTCTGTACTAGCAGAATTCAGTTTTTAATTTTTTCCAGTGTTTTACAAATAGGCACAGGACTGAAAAAACTCCTCTTGCTGATAACTCATGAAACCCTTAGAATGCATTAATGTATGCCATTTAAACATTTTTATAAATATCCAAGCATCTTTAGATGAACATGGTATTTGTTGAAAAGACCAACCACCTGTATATTTTTGGGAGTGACTATATCATGTTCAGCTGTGAGATGATCAAGCCAAAAATCACTCTGAAAAACAGACGACATACAGTTAATAAAAACTACTTTTTTGTAAAGCTTCTTAAGGTGCACACAGAAAATGAAACCACAGTAGAAAGCCCCTTCTGGGTTCACTGTGGAGGAGATTGGGAGAGTTCCCATGCTGCAGGGCTTCTATATGGCAGACACATAAGATTACTTGGTGCAAATTGAAAACTCATTAAAGGAGATTAAAGAAAAACCTATTAATGTTTATTTTGACAAATCACAAGAGCCAGGTGGTACTGCTTGAGAGTTTTAGAGAAACTCAGGAATCAGCCAAAACTAACTGTGATGTGTAATCTCTGGTTTACGACTACTTTGAGCCTGATGACTGGAAGGTAAGCAGCATGGCAGATGCTTAATGAGGTGGGTTGGGGGTGTTTTGGGGGGAAGTTTACAAATTACTAAGTTTATGTCTGTGTTGGGTAAATCAGTAGACATTATTTTAAAGATGTAAGTAACTTGATACTTGAAGGAATATGATATATGTGCTACTGGATATTGTCCTTGGGCTTTGTTTTCTTAACAAAAAAGATTTTGACTGGGCAAAATATATGCTGCTGTTCAAATGATGGAGAGCTTTCATGTCTCCTAATGTCTACAGTCTTACTGCATAACTTGGTCATTGTTTCTTCTGCATCAGTCAACGGGCTGCTCTTTGCTACGTTTCAAAATATTAATTTATATGGATGGACCTTTGGTCTTACAGCTGGTTTTATTAAAAAATAAAAAAATGTTTTCCTTATGTCTTCTATTTCTATACTGAATGAAACAAAATGTATCATCTTAAAATAAACCAGATTTTTGTGCTTAATTTTGTGTTCTTCAATATATTGTCAAGCACTCTGTACATCACAATATAGGCGGAACAGTACTCTCAAGTCTTACTTCAGCCTAGGTTCTTTGTATGATAATTAGCTAAATGGAACATAAATAGATTACTTAGCACAGAGCCTGAGAATAATCTGTTGTTCTGGGGACTTGTAGGAATGTAAAGCTGTTTATAGAAAGGACATACAAGGACTTTTTGGAGTGATTTATATGATTTAATGCAGCTTTAAATTAATCTGCCATTTTGCCATAAATGATTCTTTAAAAGAAAATTTCTGATTTTTGTTTTTTGCTTTTGTGTGGCATAAGTTACTACTTGTACAGCATGAAGTTCCTACTTATCCTGCTTAATTCTTTGTTTTGAATATTTTTATTCAGATATCAACATTCCAGAGATATGGTCTCATAGGAGAAATAACAAGGCTACTTTCTGACAGTACAATACCATTTCTTCCCCTAAACCTTCCCCCTGTACTCCTATTATATCATGATGCTAGATACAGTTATTTCTCTGAGGAAAGTAAAATTATACTGTTATTGCTTCTTTTAATAACTCTGTGAATTCCAGAAACTTTCAGTCATCAAGTGCTTAATAACACCTTATCAATCAACAAACCTACCTTATTCTTCTTAAACTCTTTACAGACAAGATTTTTTCCCATTGTTTATTACTGTAAACGAGTTGTGATTGACAAAAGTTACAATATTTTAGCAATACATACTACTTAAATTGTTTCAGAAGACATCCTACTGGAAGCAATGGCTCTAATGTGCTGTTCCATGCCACATATGTTACTTCAGCCACAGATTCAGACTCAAACAAATTTTATGGGCTATATGTATATCTTTAAAAAAAGATTTGCACCCAAAAAAGTAATTATTTCCTCCGAGCTGTCTGCCTAATCAGCCATGCTGCTTAAGACCACAACCCTCTGTATTGGTACTACCCTATATTAAAAGCTTTTTTTCTTGAAATTTATTGAAAGATATTTCAGAGCAGCTCTAGTTAGACATCCTCAAGATGAAGTTCATGATACTTTTTCATGGGTCTGTCCCTGTAGGTAATGCTTTCCGACATAACAAGCAGGAGTATCCCAGCACTGTTTTTATCTTTCTGTTCAGTCTGGCAACTACACCACAAATACTGTCAACAGTGTTAGGTCATTCTGATGGAGAAACAAAGTGTTTTCCGAACTGAAAATTAACCTTGCTTACTTAAGAGCAGAGCCAGAATACTAAGACGAGCTTATGAGTTGAGCAAATGTTTTTGATTACACTTGAACATTGCCTGTCTACCAGATAAAAATCTCAATATACGTAACTTGGCTGGGCATCAGAGCTCTGCGTGAGTGCTTCTTTGCTTCCTGGAGGAGAGGTAAGAATTTAGTGTTCCTGTTGTTTTGATTTGGCAGATAGGACTGCTCTACAGCTTTTCCTGAACTGTAGCTGAAAATTATGACTCTTGGATTAGTTGCTAAACTGTAATTAATAGAAATCAAGCACATAAGATGGCTGGATAATGACTTGTAGATGCTGTCCTAGCATCTGTCAATATATTTCTGTATCAGCAAAATGTATAGATAGCCTTTACTTCTTTTCTTGGTTTTTTGGGTTTGGGGTTTTTTGTTGATTTTTGAAAAAAAAATCCTGGTTGTGGTGGTGGTGTTGTGTTGTGTTTTTTGGTTTTTTACAAGCCTTTCTCAGTTTGCAGTATTTTCCCAGTACCTCAAGTAAGGAAGGTTGTTTGGCAAAAGAGAGACTGGTTATATATACAAGCCTCTTCATTATTGTCTATTGTCTCAGCTTTTATTAGTAAAGAAAACTTTTCAGGTCTTCGATTTTTCAAATTAAATACATCCAGTGGGATCCAAGTGTATCCAACATAACTAATTCCTTGAATAGGCAGAGGGATTAAAAAAGAAACCATGGTCTGAGGCGTGAACGGCCCCATTCATTGCAGCAGGCTTACCTCATGTAAATAGTATTTTAAAATATCAGCGCTCTTAACTATTTTGTAACAGAACGCATGCAGGAACAGACAGGAGGTACTATATGGAGACTTGTGCAGTGTGCTCTAAGAACTGCTCCTTTGAGAGAGGCTTTTAGCAACACAGAGTAAGAAAATCTTAAGGAGAAATCTTTTTTAATTTTTTATTTTTAAGTAAGAAGTGGCTTTCAAAATTTGCAAACTGTTGGCAGTGTATTGCTTATTTTTGATAGGCAGCAAAAGCAAGCTGGGCACACATTCTCCATGCCACCTTGTCAGGAGCTTGGGCAGTCAGGGTACCGGGCATCACAGGAGGTGCTGTACCTGCTCCCAGCTCTGCAAAGGGAACTTGATGACTTCCCACCTCCTGTGTCACCTGAACGGAGCCACCAGTCCTTGCTGGCTGAAAATCCTGCACCAGCTACCCCTTCCCACCCTGCTGGGTAAGGACCTAAAGTTGCAAAGGAGACATGCAAAATGAGATGCAAATTACACAGGAGATTGCTGAGTGGTCTGAGACCTGGAACTGGCTCAGCCAGACCAAAACAAGAGGGAGTCCATCACTGTCCTGACAGCTTCATTCTCCACCTCAATTGCTTTTCCTGTCCAATACCTTTCAGAGCCAAATCGAGCCTGGCTGATGATCTAGAACAACTACGCCCTAGCTATCTTGGGAGAAATACAGTATCGCTTCCCTTAGTTATGTGCCAGTTGTCATGTCAATATATTCAAGGCTATAGGGATGCACTGAAGGCGAAGTGGGAATTCTGCAGCTCCTTCAATTTAGGCAATTCAGAACAAAGGAATGTGTTTAATCTTTGTCTTTGAACTTCTCTACCCTCCATAAATTTGCGCCTTTCTGACTAGGGAGCTACATTTTAAAGTCCTTACCTGGTAGCTCTTCAAATAACATCTGGTAGTCTGTGATGGGTGTTCTTGTTCTGAATAAATCAGCAGTGTAATTATTAATATTAGGGTTGTTGCTTATTTCTAGTATTTATATGTGCCTTAAATTTTCTAGTGCGATTTCTACTTCTTAACTTAGTTTTATCTGTATCATTTCAGGGTGTCTTGTTTCCAAAAGACAAACACCTGTAACGGAGTATGGATGCTAATCATCCTTCTATATATGTAGAGTTGACCTTTTTCTGTTAAAAAAACCCTCCAAACAACAATAGAACCTCAAACACCCAAGAACCAAAAAACCATACTGCCACCACCCCCAGCCCCAAAACAATGGAAAAGCTCAGCAAGAACAAGACCTCCTAACTTTATAAACTGCTCTGTAATTTGGTTTATACAGAACATGGAAACATATATACCAAGTACTGGTATAGAGATGTTTACGCCTACATGATCTTGACACATCAGCCATGTACATATCATGACAAAACCTAGACAGTCCTTGCACCCTCACTGTGGTTCTTGGGTGTCTTCTTTGTTATTTGTCCCAGCAAGTTTACAGGCTGTTACTTTAGAGGTTGCCATTCCCTTAGGCAGTGCATGTTGGCTACCTGAGCCGAGCAACAAAGATCTCTGCAGCCAATTAAACCAAGGAGGTTTAAAGCAAGGGTCTGGCTTGGCTGGACTGTAGGGGATGAAAAAGTCAAATCCAGCCCAATGGAACCAACTACATATAAAAGAAAATACACAATGTGATACATCAAGTTACTGCAACTGCCAAGCAGTAATGCCAGAACAATCTTATTGCTTCACAAACACAGTCTTAATGCAAAGCCAGGCACTGTGCAAAGCCTGGCTTAGATCTGGCATGATTTACCTCTGGCTTCACCTCCATCACTGGCTAAATATGGTTATTTGCTGTGTTCTGTGCTGTGCAATGTGTAAGTTTGGGTTTTTTTGATACTGTGCTGTACACGGCTCACTGACGTCAATCTTGTGGAATATAGAAACCACTGTACTGATGGACTTGCACGCAGGCATCTTAAAACTGATTTTACATTTGTATTTTCTACTGTTGTGACTTCTGCTAGTGCTATATAATCGAAAGGATTTTGACACAAGGTCTTTTACTTTTTAAATTCATTCATGGGTTTTGATCAGCTTTTTTAAAAAATTGATTTATGAAAAACAGAGGTGTTACAACTTTGTTTTAATACACACCTAATAGTTTTAATACACTTAACAAGTAAAGCATTAATTTTGTATCATCCTAACTTAGCAGAAAGCACTATTCTACATCAGATTCCATATTTTACAGAAACCTAAGGGTACTCAATTAATGAACCTTAATGGCTCATTAAAAGACATAATTAATGAACCTTAATGGTTCATTAAAAGACATAATTTGACAAGTCTTATTGTCCAGATAAACTTTTAATAAAATGTATATAATTTACATTATATATAATTTGATATAAATTAATACAACTTATTTTGGGGTTTATTTATCACAACTTATTGTATTAGTTTTATATAAAGAATTTGCAAATCTTTTAATTGAGTTTTGTATCAGCTTTTCCACTCATTTTCCCTGGATTGATGTCAGTCTGCCAGACCTGTTATTGCCTGAATTGGGTTTTTCCTGTCCTGTAAATGCCGGATTCATTTTTTTTACTGTATTCTTGGGGTTCTGTAACATTCCAAGACAAATTCTCAATCTTCTTAGTTGACTTCCTCTTGCAACCTGTGACCAGCCTTTCAGATTCTGATTATTCTCTGCTTTGTCAGGACACTAACTGGAAATTACTGTCAACAACAGTAATGAGACAGTTGGACACTTCCCTTCCATCAGCAGTGCAAAGTGATGTAAAAGGTCCATGCTCCTTTCCCCACTGGTGAAAATAATCTTTTCCTTAATGCTCCTTTCTCTTTTTCTTCTGCTGCCATCAATACCAGCTTCCATAAGTGCAGAAATGAGTCACTGCCCCTGTCCTTACCTCTTTATACTAACACTGAAAACAGAAGTTGCTCTGGATATTCTAGGAAGCAGGTATTGGTCCACACATCCAAACATTTAGTAAACACTTCAGGGAAGGAAACACAGTGGCTGCTGTTCTTGGAAATAAGAAGGTATTATGAAAGTGGTATTTTTTTGGTGTAGCATGCAAACATTTTTTGTCTCTGAGGTAAAACGAGACAGCAGAAAATGTATGTGCTGGATAACTTTGTAGTTTATTGTCTCTCTTCAGACATACTCTCACAATGTCCCTAATAACCATAGTATTTTGAAGACAAAGTAGAGGTTACTCGAATGCTCCACTCTGTGAACTGCTCATCTTTGGTACACCCTTGAACACTATGTACCCACCTGTCCCTTTTTGAAGGGGATCAGATCCTGGAACGGCATATTAGCTCTGAAGACTGACTGTCAGAATATCTATGTGAAACATACTATGAGTACATGTACTTTGATAAAGTGAAAAATAAAAATATTGGAGGAAGTGACTGCAGTTCAATTAGATTGTAGCAATCATTTATTGTGGCACAAATTTTGTTGCAATGCTACTTTGATGTTGAAATTGATGCTACCTCCATCTATCTATAATGGCTTAAATTTTTGGTGAATATACCTATCTAGCCCTTAACTCTCTGCCTTTCATTAACTAGTCATCCAATGAATATAATTCTGGCCTCTGAACCAAGTGGCCAAAGAAAACGGAGCAAGGATTTTATCTCCACTGTAATTGAAAACTATAAGGCTACATTTCCACAACTATTAAAAAGGAAAGATGACCAAAACCTGTGAGTGTTGGTCTGCAGTGGAACTGGCAACAGGCTACGCGATTGCCAAAGTGTTGGTATGCCATGGTGTTTACATCACTCACCGACAAAGCGTAAGGGTAATGATCAGGGGTGCATATGGAATCATGGAGCGCCTGCAAAACTGGTTTATGAACTATAAATGCTGGGCTTTGTAAATAAAGTCCCGTTAATAAAACGTCAAGAGATGTCAAGATTATATTGTAAAATATATGAAATCCTGATTAGATTTGACACACCACCAGATTAAATAAGCATATAATGGCAGAATCTATACTGGAAGGACTGCAGAAGTGAAGTTAAATGTCAGAAATACGCAGAATAGTAGTGTTTTTTTCCTCTCTACATGCTGTGACATTTCAATTCCCTTTACCATTTGTGTTCTTTACACGTAAGTGCTGGATAATTTTTAAAGGCTGGAGAAGGCATACACATATGCTGATGATTTTAAAATTTAGTAGTTTGTCTAATTAGACTGAGACTTTAGCAACAGAGCAAGTCTTGAAACAAAGTAAGGTTGCTACTAATAATATACTTTGGCTAGTTGTGTTGGTATTATTTAGAGCCTTGTGCTCACACAGTCACTCTCCAAACTTTCTATGGTCCTGCTTTTGTGAAATCATACTTCCAATTTTTGGTATCACTGTTTGTGTCAGTTGTTTTAATTACTGTCAAGATAGCTTTCATATGTAAGGACCAAATATTACTTGTTACTCATTGGGATCCTGCTTAAAGTGGAGTGATATTTCTTCTATTCAAATCAGCAAGATTGAGACCCAAAGCAAATCACAGATTTCTGCTTTTCTGACAAGATCAAGTAGTAAAAAACATTTATTTCGATATGCCACATAATCAGTTTGCAGAGGCAGACACTCTCAGCATGTATAAGAAAGGATTAGACAAATTCATGGACAACAGGTCTATAAAAAATATCAGAAAGGTGCAGAGTTTTGCCCTTGAACTTCCCTAATACAACAACTGACTGTAATGGGGGAGTAGATGACTGAAAAGTAGGAGTGGATCACTGAAAGCAGCCAGGTTCAGGTGTTGTCCTCAAGCACTATCTCCTACTGCTATTAGAGTATTAGGATAGATGGATCATTGACCTGACCCAGAAGGGCAATTGCTATGTCCTTATTTATTTAAACTCAAATAAGGATGTTTGAAATGAACGAGGGACGTTAAAATAAAATTAGCATAGAAAAAAGTCAAATGTTATTTTGGTGACAGAGAAGATAAAGCAAAATTTCTTACACTGGACACTCAACTACTATGGTTTTTGCAAGGACAGATAAATAATAGTGGCAGAGTAATTAGAAATACATAAATGGGAAGAAGAAAATTCAATAAAATATTGAGAAGAAAAAAGCAACTTGCCACATAGAGCAAAGAGAGAAACATGAGGTGTAACTATTGAGATTAGTAACCTCAGTGCACTAGAAATTAGTATAGAAATTAACAACCAGGACAGCATGAAAGTATGACTTCAGACTACTGTGCTGCTATTAATCTTAAGTGAACAGATGATCTAGATTAATCAACAGATAATGTGGAACAGGTCATCTTAAAAATTTCCTGGTTGACTTCATGTGTGAGGTATTGGGTTCAAATATACAACAAAATAGCTGAATCCAGTGCTTCAAAACTAGGACTGTTGAGGATCTTATTTTCCGATAACTTCTATAGTATTGATACTCAACATTTCTTTAACTTAATCATTCATGCAAAGCCAAATGTTCTAACACACCTGGCTACTAAAACACTGATTTATTTTAAGTATCTGAGTAATCCCACAAAGTTTAATTCATTCAGCTGCATTTAAAATTAGTAATATTTCACCCATTAATTTTACTTTAAGTATAGTTCTGGAAACTTCAATAAACAGAGTCATGTGGATTAGCAGAAGAGGATTTGAAGAACAGGGATTATTTATGAATTTGGAAGTTTGTTATAATGAAAGGCTGAATGAACTAGACAGATCCAAATTCTGCTGCAGTTATACTGCTATAAATCCAGAACAATTCTGCTGGTGTAACTGGGCTCTGGGGTGAGACAGACAGAAAAGTATGTGTTTCAGTACAAAGAGCTAAAAGAAGACTCAGGTTAGCACAGGATATAACTGGACAAAGTCACTGGTTTTGCTCTTAAAAGCAAATACTTTTTTCTCCTTCCAAGTTTGCTCTAATACAAAAACTTTAGTCAAACTACATATCCAACCAGCGGACTTCCAAACAAGAAAACATGTGTGCATCTGTCTACAGCTCATCTCCACCCTTTGGAAAGAAATCATACAGCTTTTACATGCAAAGGATTCATGCAAATGCCAACACCTCCCTGCCCACCCCGCTTCTCCCCCCGAAATTTGACGGCAAACAGTATGAGAAGGAAAGCTGCATAGCACTCAATGCATTTCTTCAATCTTAGCAGTATTCCTGACAGTTCCATGTGTCAAGTTTGCCTGCTCCTGCATAAGAATTTAGACTATGCAGAAAGTTAGTGTGGTTATCCTGGGTTTATAATGCTGCAATCAAAAGCTTTCTAGAGTTTGAGGAACCTATGAAATCTGCTGTGACAAGAACTCAGATCCTTTAGGCAGAGCTATTAAAGAAGGTATAGGATTTAGGGCAAATAATAAGGCTGAGTGCCAACTCTTTGGAAACAGAGCAGGAGAGATGAAGATTAGTGCTACGCTTGTTTTGGTGTAGACTGGTCTGGTAGATCTGCCTCAAGTTAGCTTGAGAAGATTTTAATTTCACATACTTGTCAGTCTATTTCTTTCAAACTGATTTTTAGTAAGTCTTGCTGCAGCATTTTTCATTCATTGGAGAAACTTTGCAGATGAAATATGGTCTGTAGCTTCACCTTCTATTCCTAAGTGATTTAAAGTAATTATTTTAACATGAAGGGGTAGATCCACAGTCAGTTGAGGAGCTAAAATGCCATTTTAGGCATCTGAAATTGTAGAATCAGAATACCTTGAGTTGGAATGGACCCATAAGGATCATTGAGTCCAATTCCCTGTTCCTTGCAGGACTGCCTAAAACTAAATCATGTGACTAAAAACATCATCCAGAGATATTAAGTCAGAAAAAATGCCTCTGGTGCTAATGATTTCAGATAAAAATCTCAGGTAGATCAAAAAACCCCAGGCATCTCTCTGCATAAGTTTCCTGAAGAGTTCAGTCCGCTGACTGTGCTCAGAACATGCCTCAGTCTAGCACTGAATTCAGTTAAAACCATGTGAGGACTGTGATAGCCTTCCCCACACTGGAGGAGGAACTAGAGGAGGATTGCAGGACTCTTTCATTGCCAGCTGCTTGCTCAGAATATGAGGCTGGAGTAAGGCTTTAATGCCAGACCCATTGCTTTTGTGTCCTGGCTGCAACACAGTGCACTTCAGAAGGAGTAGCAGGCTAGCTCATAGCCTGGGCATGAAGGTGTTCTCCTGGAATGTGGGATCTGTGAGTAAGAACCACAAAGAGCAACACCCAGACAGAATCCAGCTCTCTAACTGCTGCTTACTACACGCATTGGGCTGCTGCTGTGTGCGCCAGGAATCAGACTGCCGTTGTCATACAAGCAACTATTTTAACTGGTGCCACCAAAATTTAATACTCTGAATACAGAGACCACTGGTGTCACAGAGAGACTATATTTACAGATGTTATTCCATAATCTAAAAAGATGTGTGTATATGAGCCATATTTATCATTGAGGGAAAAAAATAGCATTTTGCCATAGTCTGGTTCTCTAAGCTTGGTGAATTTCTACTCCTGCAAACTTACAGAGCATGAAACAGTTTCATGTATCCATCTGAGGAAGACCACTGGCTGACATTCAGAGACATACCCGCACCTCCAAAGATCTCTTACACTATGGGTAAGCCTTTTGTTTTGTGGACTCAAAGACGTGACTGGCTCCTGATACTAGGGAGCAAGGGCAGAACGATTCTTGTCTTTATACAAAATGTTTGCTTCTGCAGAGGGAGTGGGGATTACCTTGGCTGTTCCCAAACCACATGATGGAAAAGGACAGAACTGTCAGCATTTATGATGTTCAAGAGGACCAAAGCAGAACTTGACATGTCAGTCTTCCATATGAGCCACTTCTGTGTCCTTGGTCTTATGCTGCTGATATGAAAGCCCTGGCTTTTTGATTTAGCTTAAATATTAGGTATGACTTTCTGGTAATTTGTTTTACATTTCTTTAAAAAAAAATTTCTTACGATGGTATATTATTTTACAGCTCAAATGGGAACCTTTTATGTCCTTAGCAGTGTTAATCCTGCTTCTGCAATAATATAAAAAAACCCAATCCAGCTGAGTGCTCCTCATTGGGTTTTGCTGGAATTTTAAAAGTCTCAGGTTAGACTGGGCTTTACTTTGAGGTTTTGTTACTGTTGTTAATAAAAGATAGTTAACCAAGAAAAAAATCCTACAAAACCACAGCTCCAGATTGCTTTTTCAGAGGAACTGGTCCTATATATTATTAACAACAATTGAAATTTTTGTAAAATAGGGACTCTTAGCATGTTCTTAATTATCATTAAATGCAAAAATATTACAGCTGATGTCATTGTGCTATATCAAACTATAAATATCCAGTGAATTATGATGTAAATAAATCAGCAGAATGGTACCAAAAAAACCCAAGTGAACATTTTATGAATAACACTAAAAGCCTGACCTCTGTGAAATCAGTGAGAGTTTTACCATTCAATGTGAGATGCTTTCACTGAAGC
Organism: Zapornia atra; assembly: GCA_013400835.1. Lineage (NCBI taxonomy): Eukaryota > Metazoa > Chordata > Aves > Gruiformes > Rallidae > Zapornia > Zapornia atra. Next base: position 61,609 of record VZTU01034284.1, read on the forward strand.
AGAATATCTTGTTGTTATTTATTTAGTATTTATTATTTATTTATAGTGCTATTCTGAGGCTTGGTAGTTTATTCACAGAAGAGTTGTGAGTCCCAAAACCAATTGAAAAGTTTACAGAAATGAGCATTGGTTGCATTTTGTCTTGTTATTCATTATTTATGAAGCCTTTCTTGTTAGCAATGTCATGTATCGACTACGAGGACAAAAACAATACTGTGACTCAGTGAATGATACCATATTTCATGTAAGCAAGCACAGAAAAAGCTATCCAAAAGCTGAAATTTGTTTGCATAAATTACTTGGTGAATAATTAAGACTTACAAGAGCATTAAAGCAAAATCTGGATCATTGCAAAAGATGGCAAAGAAGAAAAGCAGCCAAGGACAAGATAAATTAGCCTGTGCAGAGCACTGTAGTGCCAAACTGAGCTGCCACTGGTCTTCAAGCTACGTCCCATCAAGCTAGCTTGGGTGCTTCTCCAAGTTGCTGCTGTCTTGTCTTCAAGAATTCAAACAATTCTAATCCTCAAAACATGTCAGTTTAATGATAGATACTGACTCCAGTGGTTTCCAAATGCCTGTCACTCCTTACTGCACACTTTAAACTTATTTTTTAATTAACATGTTTAATCGTAGTAATAACAGAGACGAGCAATGTTTTACACATTTTTGCAAACATAGAAAAAGAATAACTAAACCAGGGCGTGTGAGTTATTTTTTCTCTGTGGTACTCTTGCTTGAAACATGCAAAGAAAGATCAGGTTTAACCTGCCGCTAGCAATTTCCCTGTTGCTCCTTTCTCCCTCTGCCTAGGTTTCCCTATGGCTGGATAGCAGTAGTATAAACTAGCTTCAAAAGGAAGTACCAGGATGTCCTGCTGGGTTTTCTACATGGAACTGCTGTTCAACCAAATAAATCAAATTCAATCCAATATATCCAAACACATTTGAATTATTGAGCCTGATTTCCGTATTATTGGGTAGAAACACTGTCATTTGCTGCTTTGGATTGAACTTAATTTAAAATAGGAAGCAACATCTGCAGAAAATGAAGGCTCTTGCTGGGTGCTACAGAGAGCACTCAGCACCCCTCAGTTTCTGCCACTGGATATCACTAGATGTTTAACAGAAAGCAAATGCAGATAGAAAACTTTATATTAATATCTAGAACCATGTAAAGTAGAGTTAGAAACTAAACTATGTGAATGATGCCTCCTTAAAAGGAACACGAAGCCAGAACATACTAACTCTTTTCTCTTACATTACCTAACTTTTCCTTTCATGGAATGTAAGCTTAGCACAGCCTTAGGTCAGGATAAAAATATTAAAGACTACATCTTCTGCTGGGTGTCTGCTTCCACTTGAGAAGGTCTCTTTGCCAGGAACAAATGCTGACAATTTGATCTGCTTTGGGATCTACTCAAGACTCTGCTTGCCCAGCTTTCGCTCTGAATTGTAACGGTCTGGATGACCAATTTATACTGCAAAAGTGGTGATTTATGTTTGCGCTATAGTTTTTAGCTGAGATTTTTTTTCTCTACTGCAAAATCATAGTAGCTTCTTTTACCGAACAAGGTTTTGAATGAACAAGTTTTGTGTATTACTGAAAAAAAACCAACCCACCCAACAGGGCTTTTTCTTTTAATTACCCTAAAGGGTGCAATGTTTGACTGGCTCCATTTGGGCCTTACTTGATACGGAGTGAACTTGCTGATCTACTGCAATATATATTGGTGAAAGTCAGCAAGTAGCCTGGCTCTACAATGCTTCTGTTCCTTTGTAATGAGATTATGAAAGTGTTTCTCTATCTCACAAGGGCTTCATAAAAATCATCAAAGAGTGGAAGTAATGGAAATTATGATAGATGATAGACAACAACTTGGACAAAAATAGAGGACAAAACATTTCTATCTCTGTGATTGCTCCAAAGGGCTTCAGTGAATTATATTCAGAAACAGGTTGAACTTAATTTCATTGTTTTAAAAGCCTCACTGAGGATTTATGTGGCTCACAGTACTTGCTTCAAGTGGCCCTGTCCACCCAAGTAGCTAGAAGGTTTTAGTCATGCAAGCATCTTTTTTATTTTCCCAGTCTAAAACATAGTTAGTACCTCCATATACATATTATTTTAAAAGGACAGAAAGGTTCATATGTACTTCAGGATTTTCTAAAAGTAAACTTTTGAAAAACTTGAAATCATTATAAAATGCTTCCAAGATTTGTGTTTGTTTTTTCAAACACTGGTGAGGGTCTGTATATGTTATAGAAATATAAGTAATGTAATAAAATGGGGGGAAAAAACCTTAATCCAAATGCATTGAAAATTATACATTTTTCCATGGCAAGTTTGTTCAGCTGCTGTCAATAAGGTCACTATTTAACTATTTTCTAGAGAGTTTATCTTATGAAAAGATTTTATTTTGTTTTTTAAAGGACATAGTTCAACTTTGGCTTGGCTTTTGCAGCGAAGTACAGCAAATCCTTTTTCTACAAACAAAATGTTCTAATTTACAGCCCTCGATAAGATCCCCAGGCTTGCTTAAATTGTTCAAAGTGTTAGAGGTGTAAACTATGCCAAAAACTGTACTAGAATAAATACTGCATATATTTTCAATTTGCGGGTGAACGTAATGCAAAGCAATTTTGGTTGTTAGGCACACTGCAGTTGGGCTCTGTGCAGGCTTCCCACACACATTGCTACCAAAGCACTTCATCCTGACAGTTAACACCAGATGATATTCCACTGTGGAATTACCTTATGAGCAACAACTGCCAACTTGGTCTGCAAGTTTTGGAATTTCTGAACCCTATAGAACCCGATGACTTGTTTTTTTTTGGTTTGTTTTCTTTAGCACCACGCTTTTTACACATAAATGAATATCTGCCCACTGTGAAGGATTTCTACTGCATACTTAGCTTTGCCTCTTAGAAAACCAATTTTCCTCAACTTACTTTCATTTAAAGTCATGGGCCACCTTCATTCTAAATGAAGCTACTGGAGTTTTTGGGGTTTTCCCCAGCTTCTATTAATATAACAAACTTGTGTTTATTGAGAATGTGAATATGTAAATTGGTCTTCAGCCCCTTTCTAAAATTTCATAGAGCTTAAGAAAATGGTTAACTGTATAAGTTGACTCACTTGACTATTAAAAAAAGATACACTCAGTACTTTGAAATGGGAATGGCCCAAAAAGTGTCTCAGATGGACAAAAAGTATTCTTCCTCCAGCAGTACTGGAAAGGAAGAGCATGAGGTTGTGGGGAGAATATATTGGCTCATTATATTAAATTTATATTGGCTGATTTGGTATTACGCACTAGACATTTTCCAGTTTCGTTCCACAGTGGTCAGATGAAGAAACCTTAGAAGATGGAGAAAACAGGCCAAGTGAGGGTAGGCTGCTTTGGAAAGACATTGAAGACCAATAAACCCTTCATTTTATCCAACCGTGCCCTCTGTCATTCGTACTAGGAGAGCTCAGCATCACATGTGGCTTTGGAGCATTTGTCATAGCAACCAAACAAACTTGTGCATGGCTAACAACGCAAAGTGTTGTCCAGTCATACTACCTTCAGATTCTTGCTGTCAAAAGAGATTCATAATAAAGACAGGTCTGGCTATAGCCTATCCACACATATTTCAGAGAGAAACTTTAAAAAGTCACTATTAGTGCTTATATGTAGAAATACTTTACTTGTTTTGGAAATGTAACCTGTACGCCTGTAGGATTAGAGAAAGACATTGAATTAATGGTGCTAGAAAGCCTACTTACCGCCTACACGAGTAAAACCAAAAATGCAGAAAAACAGATCCAGCTGAAGCAGCCCAAGGAATCTTAATTTTATTTGATAGGCTGAGTATTTTTTTGTGATCCTAGGGCCCTGTATATTGAACTCAGAGTCAAATCAAGCTCCTTGGGGATTAAGGGAGTTTTCAGAAACAAATCCTGCTACAAGATACTGCCAAGGGCGTACTGACTTTTGGATGGGCATTCAAATAAAATTTAGGTTCATGATCCTCTTTAAAATGTAGCAGCTATAGAACCCATCCATTTAGTTCATCTGCCATAGGTGTAGCTTTTCCACCCTCCTTTGGCTGGTCTCTCTATGAAACCTTTTTGCTTTTCAGTCTTATTCCAGAGTTGCAATAGCATCATTCTCATACAGCTCAAGGTTAGACCACAGCACCTGCCCTCTGCACTTAATTGGCATGTCTGCTGGCTGCTGCTCTTTCTGTCTGGTTTTGGGAGATAGGAAAGAGGTGCATGTGGCAATTTGACAGTCTTATTTTTCATTGTTGCTCAAATATGGTCTGTTTCTAATATTATTTTTAGAAATTTGATTACATACATACATATTTACAGTGGACAATAAACTAATGGAATTTCTGAATCACAGAATCATAGGGTCACTAAGTTGGAAAAGACCTTTGAGATCATCAAGTCCAACCATACTTGTCCTCTACTAAACCATGTCCATGAGCACCTCATCTACCCATCTTTTAAATACATCCAGGGTTGGTGACTCAACCACCTTCCTGGGAAGCCTGTTCCCATGCCCAATAACCCTTTCAGTGTAACACTTTATCCTAATGTCTAATCTGAACCTGCCCTGGCACAGCTTGAGCCCATTCCTCCTCGTCCCATCACCTGTCACTTGGGTGAAGAGACCAACACCCATGTGTCTACAACCTCCTTTCAGGTAATTGTAGGTGGTGATAAGATGCCCCCTCAGCCTCCTTTTCTCCAGGCTGAACACCCCCAGCTCCCTCAGCCTCTCCTCATAAGGCTTGCTCCCCAGTCCCTTCATCAGCCTGGTTGCCCTTCTCTGGTCACGCTCCAGGGCCCCAATGTCCTTCTGGTAGTGAGTGGCCCAAAACTGAACACAGCATACTGGTTTTATTCCATCTGCAAACACCTTGCTTAAATGTATTTGTTAGACTTTTCTGAACAGTTCCCCAGTAAGAGAGGTGATATTCACCCAGCCCAAGTTCCACCGCTCGGGTTTCGTTCTCAGGTTTTGCCCCTGTTTGTCTAAACCTGTTCATCAGGCTCACCACGACACTGAGCCCAAACTTTCCAGCCCAACAATTATGACATTATCATTAACGGCAGTCATATGTTTGCTGAGGTGTGACCAATCTTGAATTCATCTTCCTTCCATGTTGTTAAATTTAACTGAGAGAGTTTATTTGCAAAATAAACACCTGATAAACCCAGTCAACTTTGCTGCTTTGTCACTGCTTTGTTGAGATATTTTAATGTAAGAAATTCCTGCATGCAATGTCCATACTTGTGTGGACAGTTGGCCACCAGCATCTATCCCTTGTGCTGCCTCTTTGGAGCAGCAAGAGAAACAAAGTGAAATAGCAGACATTCTTCTCACTTTCTTGAACACTCCTGTACTCATTACAGGTCTGTGAAATTCCATCTTTACCCTGCCTTATTCTTGTCCTGTCTTCAATCACAAACACTGATGGGAGACACAGAAAAATTGTGCCGCTCACACATTCACCACAAGTAGATACAGTAAGATAAGTGTTCAATTATCCGGAGAAAATCTTCCTGATGCACCTTGTTAAAGGCACCAAATGGAAGCAGCAGACATCTTAGCTAAGCAGACAGTGATGCCTTAAATGGCCGTCAGAAAAGGAAGAGAGGACTGGGAGAATATTGATTATGTGGCAATTTAGAAAGCAGGAGGACTGATGTACTGTTCATGTTGACATAGTTCAGCAATCTTTTCTACACAGTGTGACAGTCATGCTAATCTTCTGTGAGAGCCTGACAGGCTTACACACCACAGCCTGGCTTCCCACGATAAAAACACACATAAACATCCCCTGTGAAATAATGTTTAGGTACAGAGTTGCTGTTTTGGGGGTACATCGTATCTATCCATCCTTCCATAGGTAAATAAGATAATATTCAAAGACAACAATTTGCCAATGGGAATATAACAAAGTATTCCTGTGGCAATTTCCATGTTAGACTATCAAGATAAAACAGCATTGTCATATGTATAGGAAAGAAATTAAAAGTACTGTTTAAGTGGAAGAGGTTTTTTTTTCTTTCACCACTCAAGGAAAAAAGGTTTCACATGGGGGAAAAAAGAAGAAAAAGAAAAACAAAGAAAAAGGTTTTTCTGTGCTGATCTGATTATGTGTGGCAAGAGAATCCTATTTTTTCTTTGGATGGAGTGAAAAAGCAATGTAATTCAAGTGCAGACAAAAAATGAACAGAGGAAAAAAGGCTGAAAAAGAGAGTGATGCACTACAGGAATCCTGTTGTAATTACAGGGGAAACTCCTTTACTAATTATTAAGCATTTTGTTTTAGGAGAATGGGTGAAACATAATTTAGCTGCAATGAGATTAAGTATGTAAATTCCTCAGGGCAAAGATCCTGTGGGTTTCATGCTCCAACCCCCACTGGAGCTTCTGGGTTCTAGTATGATACAAATATTACTGCTGCTAGTATTACTTCTGTGGTAGTAAGTGCTACAAAAACATTTATAAGAAGCAGAAGACTGATATTTTCTGAAAAGAAAAAACAGAATTTTAAAATGGCTGTAAATTACATTGAGTATGCTGGGATTACAGCATGTGGCAGTTTACAATTCCTCTCTCCTTTGGACCATTGCCGAAGTTTAGAATGGCAGGTAAGAGTGCTGGCAAATACTTGTGACCCTGTTCCCATGAGAGCTACATCATCTATTCTTTTTAATGGAAAGAAGTTAAATGATGGCCTGCAGAGATCTATTCAGCCCAGGCTAACATGGTATGGCTGGCATAGACGGCACATTTCACTAAGCCTTGTGAGTGTGAGGGAAAAAGTTGCTACAGCTATGGAACTGTATGGATCTGTGCTCTCCACGTGGCATCACTCTGCTTCACTTTTCAGCATCTCCAAGTGGCTCAGCTTTGCAACCTTTCGTTGATCACTCATGCCACAAGTGATAGAGCAGAGACCCTATGAGTCACAAAATCGGATAAGTTTCTGACCTTCCAAAGTTGAGTTTCCATCATGCTGACAGCAATCTCCTTGTTCGAACCAGGCTGAGCCTGGACACAAATGTCAGCGCCCATTTCTGTTTAAGGGGACATTTCCCATGCCACATTTGATCACACCCTTTCTTATGATAACCTTCCCTACCTGAGGGATGAGATCCTTCCCTGTCTCAATATCAGGTCAGCTCACCAAGTGGTAGACTTAAACTAACAACTTCTCTCTCACGTGTGGTATTGTGTCTTATTCCTCCCTGCTCCCTAATGGACTAGTTAGTTACCCACTCCAAGTGCCAAGCAACACCGTGCCCTCTGGGCATTAGTTTCCCTCCTCTGTTGCATCTGATATTTATCCCATTCCCCAGGCTATCCTGGAAAGGGAGCGAGGTACTTTCCAACATGTGTCATTCTCCCAAACTTTCTTCTGGATTAACAATATGCCAAATTTCCCCTCCTCCAATCTGCTTTTATATCTTTCCCTTTCTTCCAACTCAAATAACCTACCTACTTGAAGATCCCTGGCTAGTATACTGACATGAAACTTGCATGTCATGCTGACATACTCTCCATCTTGTAGAGGAGAACTGAAACTCCATCTTACTATTTAGAAATTAAAAACCATATTTTATTCCCCTTCCCCTCTATATTTTCTTGCCAGCCTTCAATCTGATAGCTAGCTTGGTTTTTTTGTCCTTCTTGCACACAGCACTCTGCTGAAAGCTTCTGTGTACCTTTTTGGATGCAGAAAGCTGTAATGTTCCACCCACTGCATTGCAGTTGTGATTGAGAAATAGTCTGTGAAATACAGTGGGATTCCCATAAGATCTGAGAGACTATTATAAATATATTTAATGTTAATAACCTATGTTTGTTTAAGAATCATTTATGACATTAAATAGTGGCATTATTTCTCTCCATAAGGACTGTGCTCTCCTCCTTTATTTGAAGAGGCTCACAATTTTTTATTTAATTTCCATTTGATTTTCATGAAAACAGCTAGCTGCTTATTCCTTAGCGACCACTCTCTTACTGAAGAAACTGTTGTGTAACAATATGCTTTATGCCTGAAAGGCAAAGCTTGTCTTCAGTCCGAGCCCAAGTGAGAGAAATGCCCACCTTAGAATGGCCCTCTGCTTTTCTGGCAAGTTCAATCTACCAATACATGTATCTACCAATACATGTGGTGTAGTGGAGCTCACAAAATGTCTTGGGAACAGCTACCCTAAAGCATTCTCAGGGGGTCTGAAGAGTAAAGCCTAGGCCATTACAACAGGTCAAGGGGTAGATGTAAATAAATTCATAGTGAATATGATCTCACACTCTCAAATTGTCTCCAGAAGGTGGGTTACAATCACAAGAGACACAAAAGCAACCACCTAACTTAGCCATCTTGCTAACAGATGAGATTTTCATATTTCATACATTACATGAACTTCAAAATTATTTTTCTAAGAATATGAATATTATTGTAACAATTAATTGAGCTAGCCATTCTATTTTATTTTTAAATGGATTTTCTTAATTGTTTTGCAGCAGTATAAAATGAAAAAGCCACAATACACAGAGGAAGGGACTAGGCTTGTGTCTTGCTGGAAGGGGTAGGAGAGGAAAGGGGAAGGAAAGGGAAAAGGAAAATGAAACTCCATTTCTGTCTCTATCCACCCCCACCAGAGCAGAAAGTAATTTGAAATAAATTTTTCTTCCAAAAACTCATATACCTGCTATACAGGGAACAGTGTTATCATAACAACAGAATTCATGACATACTCTTCTTTCTGTACTGTCTATTTGAAAAACTAGCTCTGCCAAGAACTAGTTTATTATGTGAAGAAAGTGCTCACTTTATTTTCTGGCTAGACACAATTCATTGTTTTCCTATGGGTGATGACAGGTCTCCTCCCTGTTACAGTTGAGATCTGGCAAACAGCTATTTGATGCAGCTAGAAGAAAATCTTTAAGACAAGTAAAGGAAATGTAAGTCTGATTTAGAATCTCCTTTAGAGGGTGAAAGGCAAAAACATGTCTGTTTAGAGGTTGGTGAGGTACAACAAATCAAAGTTAAGTGCAGGGTATTTCAACATTCACCTGTTTCCTATCTATACTAATAATTCTGGACGTGTCTTTGTACATGTCTGTACATGAAAGATTTCTAAATGCAAGGCATAGTTAGGGCTTTGGTCTTTTGGGACTTATAGCCCCTGCTTGTAAGAAGAATATCATTTTAGCTACATATATCATAAAAGTATTTTATCTTAATTAGATATTTGTATAGATGCATCTATGTAAAAGCCTCTAGGGAAAATTAATTATTACATTTCATGCTCTGTATTATGTTCCATAATCTTTAACACTACATTCCTTCTCATTAGATGATGAGTTGTTCCCAAAAACTTCTTGAAAAAGCAGGAAACAATTACTGGGGGTCTGTGGTAATGGTAATTCAGTTGTGATTCAAATTCAGAAAGCCTTTTAGTCTCCTATTTCTGTCCAAAACTGATAACTATCTACAAGATAAGATGGCTACATAGAAAAAAGAAAGGTGGTCTACACAAAAGATTATTTATTTTGAGTTAGTATTATAAAAAAATGCTTCTTAATTAAAGAGCCAGGGTATTCTGTAATTAAAAGAAGCAGAATTCTGGGACCTATTCTTTGATACAAAAGCTGATGAAAGATGCACAAATAAATTGGTCATACTTTTCATAATATATGCCAAAGATTTACCAAGATGCACCATTATTCATCGGTAATGATCTTCTCATTGAATTCAGTAGCTTCCCCCTCGGAAGAGAGGTGGTGGTGACACCACCTCAGCAGGTGCTAACAAATCTTCCTTTAACAGTTGCTTTCTTTTTGAAGGATTAGAGAGTGATTGTAATAACAGCTGTGAAACTACAACAGGCTTCCCTTAATTTGTATTCAGATGGTGAAGCCAACATTCAACAGTGATTTGAAACAGATTTCCCATAATACTTAGAAATCTTGCCAGGTATTTACTATCTTGACCACACCCAGTGTAGTAAATCAGAAAAAAAAAAATTGATTTGAGCTTTTGATGATCCTCCTCTTGAAGATGGATTCTGGTCTGGGTGGCTTGACACCCCCTTTTCTGATCCGTTGGGCCATGTTCTGCAGCTGAGTGCTACTTAAAAAACACAGTATACATCCATGAAGCAGAACCAAATTACCTGGGACCTGAGAGTCATGTGTGGTGATTTTGATTGCACAAGCAAACAAAGCAGGTATATATATATTTTTCCCCAGAAAATATTTCCCCTATAAATTAATGGGTATAAAAACACCCCATTCATACTATCTACTACATGTAACTGGAGCAATAAATCCTATGGAAAAAGATGTTTTGACAAAAGAAGAAAATATTGCTATCCTGGTCTTTTGTAAGGATTCTGGCATAAAACTGAAACAACCACACCACCTGTCCTTGCTTTCTTTTCCCCTATCTTGAGTACAAAGTTATTATATAAGCCAAATATGACATGTAGAACTGAACAAAGATAAACTCTGTACCGAGATAATAAAGACCTCGGGAGACTTTTTTAGGAGCAATGTTTTGGATAATATTTGCATGTCCAGAAACTGTGAAGAAAACTTGTCCAAACACTTGTTCTTAGTTTTTCTGTCATTTACCATTCTGAAATTATTATTGTAACCAAGAGGACAGGAGAAAGCCCTTCCTTATATTCCATCCTGATTTATATCTAAAGAGAGACTCTCCTCCCTTACCCTTGCTCATATCTCAGCCTCTTAAGCTCTAACTTCCTATGCAGTCTGGCTTTTTATCACTTTCATTGTCACAATCCCTCTACCATTCAGTGTTTGGGATAAAATTTTCCCTGTTGAGTTTCATCTCTGGGTTGACTTTTTAAATAATACAATTATGTGGAAAACAAATGGTGTGTTATTTCCTATATAAAAAACTACTTACAACTGTTTTGTTCCGTACCTTTTTTGGCCTCCATGCTTTGAAATGTGTCTTTATTCCTCAACAAAAACCACTTCAGCTGGACAAATCTGAAAAATCGCAACTCATCTATGTTTAAAATAGACTTGTTAGAGCTCTTTAGCTTAATTTTCTAAAACATCTCTCTGTGCTGAGTATACTCAAAGGAACACAGACTTTCCCTGAATTTCTGCAGACCGTTATAGAACCAGACTCTAGGGCCAAGATTAAGGAAAGTATCTGCCTTCTTAGACTGTTCCCCTTGCTGGGGTCCCAAAAAATTGGAGGAAAAATTAACCATTTTGGAGGAGAAAGGAATCATGTGATTATATACCTGAAGACTTACTGTAAATCATATGCAGAAGTAAGCCAATTTACTGGACATGTCTACTTCAGTATTGTTCCTTAACTGTGAGCATCTTTTCTGAAATCTTATATTCTTTTGACGGTTTTGGAATAGATGTTATTGATCAGATTTATTTTCATTCTTCAGTTGTCTACCATCAAAATTCTTTCTAATTTCAGCATAGAAGCCTTATGGAGTAAGGCCCTCTTCTGTTGATCAGTGAATGATTCATATATATGAGCAACCTAAAGAATAAAGTATATAGATTTAAGTGCACACCTCCCAAACCATCTGTAAGTAATTTCTCAGCAGAGAAAGCCAGGCTAACTATGGCATCTTTTCTGTGACTGTATATCACCATAACATCATTGATAAATTCAGATGGCCGAATCAAGACCTTCAAGGCAGTGATACTAGCTTGTTTCACCCTTTTATTTCCCACTCTAACCCCAGTACTGGTCTCTGCATTCATTGTTGTTTACTCTTAGCCTTCCCATTTTTGCCCTACAAAATGAGAGCATTCTGTTTATGTTATTTCTTTATCTGAAAGTATTGGTATAGTGCTAAACTATAACACAAGCTTTAATAAACCCTCAAAATATTTGAAGTTTTCACATTGCTGATTTCATTAATATGAAAAAAATCCCGGATCACACATCAAGATAATTAATAGGCTGAACTTCTGGTCACATCCAGAGGCACAGTCCCCTTCAGACACATTATACATAATTTTTTTGAAACCAACTGCTTCAATTTCAACTTAATATAAAGCCCTGACACCAAGGAACAATTTCTCAGTGTTTTCTTAACCCCTGGTTTCTTGCATTCATACACAAAGGCTGCAGATGCCCACTTTTTCAATCACAAATATAGGCAGCAAAGTTTGCTAAAAATAATTTCATATTTTAATAAAGTGATTGAGGTGTGGCTTTCCATTTGCAGCCCTTTAGGAACATCAACTGTAGCACACTTTCAGAAAACATGCTTTAAAAAAAAAAAGAGAAAAAAAAATCAGCCCTGATCTTAAAAAAGTCTTCAGCAAAATACAATTGCAATTCATTTATCAATATCTGGTAATAAAATACATGACAAGAGCACATGAGAAAACCACTGAATATGGTCAGATGTTGTTAACTATTTATCCTGCTTAGTTATAAAATCAATAGTGACTTCTGTGCTATTTTTAGAACCTTGATTTAATACAGTGGAAGAGAGTGTGAGAGGGAAGAACTTGGCGCAGGATAAAAGACAGTTTTATACTAAATTCAGCATTTAATGCTAAAAAATATTCCATACTAATGCCACAATGGAAAACTAACATATAATGCTTCCCCATGCAGAACACTGCAGACCTGCTTTCCAGGGCTATTGCTCTTTGCCTTTCACACCCGCCTCATCTACCAACTGGATGTATCTTGAAGGAGAGACCTTAAATCCCTGCAAGCAGGCTGTAAGGCACATGCAGTAGCAGCAGTGTACTGACATTTGCTAAGCACCAGAGTCCCTCAAGTGACTGGGAGCGAAGCTATTGACGTCACTGAACAATAGGCAAAATATTTCCTCCTCCTCCATAGTCCTGAACTGTAAACACTCAGCTTGCACACAGCAGGCTGAACATTTGGGGAGAGGCGGAGAAGGAGAATGTGAAAAACTCTCAAGTGATGCTGCTGAAAACAAGCAGCTGTTCCTGCATAACCAGTCTCCCCTTATTCCTTCCATTTTGCTATGAAGATTGCTGGTGTCCCCTTAGCATAGGTCACATGGTATAGAAGGTAAAGCTAAAATAAACTATAAATAAAACTGTGTCTACTGAACTGACAAGGAATTTTTGGAAGCAAAATGCCTAATATTCATTACAAGAAAAAAGCACTCTCTCTCCCTCTTACTGTCTCCGTTTTGGATAGCTACAGTATTGTAACAGTCATCCATGTATTTTGGGCAAGGTGTGGTGGACTGAATTTCCCTATCAGTCATTCTCCCTCCATGCATCTACATTACTGCAAGCTAAAGCAGAAGAAAAATAAATTAGAATTATAATTACAAAACCCCATAGGTCAGCATATGCTCTAGATTCACTGTAAAGACTGGTTTAACTCCTTGAGTTGGAGTGTTGTGCTTGTGGCATATGCAGAAAAAAAAAAGACAGAGTTTATTCTCAAAACAGAAACCTAACCATAGCTTCTTGTGCAGCATCTTAAAATTATTGATACATGGATTCCTTAGGATTTATCAGTTGAACAGAATATTTCACACTGGTATAAACAGTGAAATAGTATTGCAAGTAGTAAATGCAGGGAATCTAATTCATCTCTTTTTTCCTGCAGCCTCTCGCAAGCAGCTGCCCTCCTACAGCTAGTAAACCTTCCCCACTTGCAGAGCATCCCTGGAGTGGAGGAAAGGACATCACTAGAAAGGGAGTTGCGCAGGGCTGGAAAGAGCTCAGAAATGTTATATCTCTAAAAATCCTCAATGAAATCACTGAATCAGGGAGCCATGAAAGCTACTCTAAGCTACCTCAGGGAATACACTGGCTTATTTGGTCCATCAGTGTAAGCTAGAGAAATGAATCTCTCTTGTAGTCCTAAGCCTTGTATTCAAAACTCAGCATTGGAAGACACCCTAAGAGCAAGCTCCATAAAAAGATTTTTTTTTTTTTTTAAAGGCTTGTCTGAAAACATCATCTTGATGTACCTGGAAAGAACCTTGAAGTGCCAAAGAAAATACTTATGTCATCTGATTGCTAACTGAATAGTCATCTCCATGGAAATCAAAGTGATCCAGGCAACCATAATTTCTATCTTCCTGTCACTTCATTTAGTTTTTGCTCACTTTGTCTACAGAAGGAGATGAATAAACCCACTTGCATCATATTTGCTCTCAAAACAGAGACCAAGGAATCACCACCATTACCACATTCTGCAGAGTGCAGTAACATCTTTTTTATTTTTCATGTCCAGTGCTGCTCTCTGCTGAATGAAGCTGTAGGTGGCACATCACATTTGCAGCATACATTGATTTATGATTGCAAAGTGCTGAACAAACAACTCATTTTTTCCAAACAGACCACAACTAATTACTCATTATCCTCCATTTAATAGGCAGGAAAAGTAGGTGGGCAAATAACCTAGTTTGCTGTACAATTAATTAATCTACTGGGCCACAGTGCACTAACGATGTTGCTTCACGTTCAGCTGCTCTGCCTGTGCTGAATTATCTCTACTGTTGGAAGCATCCAACTGAAGAAGAATGAACCTCATCACGCACTGAAGACAGCGCATGCAGGAACAGCACACAGGATTGATTGCTCTTCTGGGGTTTGACATCTACTGTGGCACATGTTTTGCCCCATTAGTCGATGTGCTGGCACTGAACCTCAGCACCCTGCTTGTGCTTTCAACACAGCAAAAACAATGTCTGAAATGTAGCTTCCCAACTTCACAGGCAAAAGGACATGTTGCAAAGCACCACTTCACTGGATTGCTTTCCCTTTCTTTGTCATTTTGTCTTCGCCTGGTCTGCTCTAGGTCAAATACCTCCTTTCTGCAGTGCTAGGTCATAAAATCCAAACATGTGGGAAATAAAATAACCAGATTAAGTGAATAAATGGGTGCCTGGCATGACAGGTATAGTCAGACAACTGATTCTGTGATTCTGTGAAGTATGTATAAAACTAGCATAAAATGCTGTATTTCTGATCTGATCAGATCGACTCTCACCCTTGCTTTACTTATACCTGAACAACCACCTACAAATGCAAAGCAGTTGTGCTTTCTTCATCCATACACATCTTGTCAGAGACTGGGAAAGCCTTGTAGCGCTTCGGGAAGCTGAATCCAGTGAGGTAAATCCTGTGCCTTACTGGACAGGCACTATTGGAGAGCAAGTCCCAAAGCTAAAGCAGGCCTGCAAACGGGGGCCTGAGTGTGGCCTGTTCTGCAAAACTCAGAAGATCTCAGATCTTGGTGTATGGCCTAGTCACACCCTGGTCCCAGAGTGGTGCGATAGTGAGGTGTTCAGCAACTGGTTTTAGCAGTATTATTTTCTACGGGAGAAAAACTCAGGCATCTGGATTTGAATTGTACCGGGACCCTAGGACAACCTGTAAAAATATTTGCCACTCTGTCTGATGTCTATCTTGGCATCTTCCTTGAGTGCTATTGCTGGGAGCCAAGTGCAAACTAAGAGTGAACTACATACTCTTTGGGGAACAACCTAAAACAACAGCCTGAAATGCTAAGTCCATTTGCTTCATTCATAGCAATGCCTTTTTAAAGCATACCTTTAGGCAAACATTTGTGCATTTAAGTTTTACTAGTACAAATATTCACAGAAAATACGTCTTGGTTACTTGCCCACACAGATATGAATACCATCTGATACATTCTTACTCTTGATAACTTCCAAGGTTTTCCACCATTTCCCTTTCACACAGCTGAAAACATATATTCCTAAGTAAATATTTTGTATAGGACACAGAAACACTTCCAAATTACTCCCCGAACATGTGTGTTAGAGCAATAAGGGATGGGGGAAGGCGTGACAGAAATAAAAGCAAAGGAAAAGTTCCCTCATTGAAGGAAACATGCCTATTTTTCATTTTGATAACTCAGAGCGTGTATAGCTGAATGAATTCTATGCAAATTCACCTTCAGGCAGAGCCTGAGAAAAGTAGTGGAAAAGTATGAACTGTAATGAAGTCTCCTACAATTTTAACTTCAGTGAATTTTCAATACAGTAAAATATAATGGAACATAATATTTCCTCTGGTTCCCATCTGAGCTAAAATGGTAGAAAGTGTAATATATTGGAAGGAATATAAGCAGCATTTTCCCTTCCGTTAACTGGACCTATGACAGTCAGAAAAAACAAAGACAAAGCTAAACCACATGTGTATAATTCAAAACATCAGCAGGTCCTTTAGCTTATGCACATAGTGTCAGAAAATACTTTTGTAAATAGCATCATTGTGCTCCCAGGAAACAATGGCAGAGCCATTGCACATCTAATTTTTCAGAGGCTAATGTATCTTTACACAACAGTCTGTAGAAATTTGTTCTATAGATTTTCCTTTTCATTGTAGGCATGTCAGCCATGCTGAATTAAGACTCCTCTTTCTTTCATGAGCCCTTCAGCAGTCATGAGAGCTAAATTTATTAAAAAACAGGTCCACAAGTTCTTGGCATCCATAGGTTAATTATGTAAGTACCCTTGTTAGGATTTAGGAATCTAAACTTGAGACATGGATTGTGAATTTTGGCAAATATGGTATATCCAGGGGTCTAGGCTGAAATGCAGAATGTGAAGCAGGTATTGCTACTTAAAGAAAAAGGATCCTCTTCACAAGACAGAGTTTTGACATGGAAACCAAAGAGGTCTCTGAACAGCTTCTTGAACTTCTCTGGATGTCACCTTGAATTCATATAGTTGTTGACACACAAGGATGTGATGATTGGGTAGTATTTCCAGTCCTTATGTAACAGACAGATATTTATTCCCCTCAAGAGTACATACGCTGTAATAAAGTGGACACAGCGAGTACAAAATTCCTTATAGACTATCAGTAGTGATGGAAATTAGATCAACAATGATAAAAATCAAAGACATAATGATTTACATACTTCTGAGCTGGTGGGGTTTTATTTTATTTTAGTGACATTCTTGCCTAGAACCGCACCCCTAAGAAAAGGAAATCAGAACACTTTAGTGAACTGTGAAGAAAAGTTGAATTCAGTCTTTCATTGAGCACCTAAGTTAGTTTTTATCCAGTAGCTGCTGAACTATAGGAACTTGATTGTGCTTCTGGTGAAATCAGCACAGCTTTGACACGTTAAGGAAATTAAGCACAGGTACATCTATTGTTCTCACTCTGGTTAATTGCATGCTTAAAATTAGGCATTCGTTAAAGAACACTTAATTGAAGTACAGAACTGTGGTGGGAAGAGGATTAGTTCCTACAAAAGTGTCATTATTCACTGCTCTGCACATAAGCAAAGCTTCTTTTCTGGCTCTGTCCTATGTGCTAGGTCAGAGAAGATAAATAGTGAGTGCAGTGGCTTCAGCTCACAGAAGCTTACAATATGGCTACAGTGTTTACTCTGTACCAGAGTAAATTGGGTAATTCTCTTTATTATGAATTATCTTTCAGACACCGACCAAGCAAACCTCCTAGGAAACCTTATGCAGGTAGATGTATTTGCAATTTTTAAAATTTTCCTAATATGTAGCAAAAAGAAACAAAATTAAGTCAATATAAACCCCCAAAAATTCCATGTTGTGCACAAATCAAACACTGATAAAGGCTAAGACGCTGACATGCAAGGTCATAGCAACTGTGCTAAGACTTGGCTTACCCCCAAGGTTGCCCTGACATCCCTCATGTTATTTATAATTGTGGAAGTTAAGAGTAGATTTATTTACTTAATAGGAGGCTCGATCCATTGCTCCAGAGCTACCTCAGTAGAAAGGCTTATATATATCAAAGGCTGATGTTTACAGATAGCTGAAAATATAAAGCAAGCACATCAAAACAAACTGAAAACTCAATGAGAGTTTTGAGATGAACTGGTAAAGAACAACATGCTTCGTTTGGCTAGATATTCACTGTAGACTTAGATGAAAAACATTATTTCATCCAACATTTTTGTGGTTAATTTGCAGCCAGGATGTTTATATAAAGTAAATAGCTGGAATTGGAAATTTGATTCTTTGCTTACCGGTAATATCTCAAATCTGAAATGCATTTCATGAGTTTAACTCAGAACCTGGTTTATACACAGCTAGAATTTTACATCCACATCTAGAATTCACTTAGTATCTGTCTCCTGACCCTGATTACTCATTGCCAGTCATCTCTTTCACACAAATGCAAAGGAAGACGAAAAAGGCTATAAAATATTATGAAAATGTAAAATGCATTCACACACTTCAAAAAAAGTGCAAGAGACAGCTGTGCAAAACCATGAGAAGCAGGTTCATGTTGATTGATTCTGGAGGAAATTATAGTGTGAAATGACATCATAGCCTATTTAGAAAGGAGTCTTTGGGATTGCTGCATTTTAGAAATAGATCAACACTTTATACCACCCTGAATGAGGATGTGGAATAGAGTTATTCTGTATGATATCAACCTAGGGAAAAAACCCAGACGATTCAATGTCATGCCAATATACCATCAGTTCAGATGAAAGGTTCCCAGTTTTTTGCAACTGTTCTTTTTTTTTTTTTTTCCACAGTTGTTTGGGTTTTGTTTTTTTCAAGATGAGTGTATTATCTAGAAGATTTTACTGCCCAAACTGCATGGATTAAATTTAGTCAATAAAAAGTGTTTCAGAAAAGCAGATTCTGCTTTTAGAAACCATGGTCATTAAATCAGGCAACTGCAATCCAGAAGCAAGAGACCAGAAAATGAAGACTCAATCAGCTATTACATTTATTTTCTTTTTCAGCATTCCCATCAAATACTGGTATTGTTTGAGGCACTGCTTTACTTGAACACTTCTCTCAATTGCACTGAAAATTCTGCTGTTCTTATGCTTTAAATCAAGGTAGCTGTAAGAAGGAGCAGTTTCATTTAACAGATTTCTAGGGGAAGCTCTAAAAGAACAGAAGCTGAACGTGCATGAAAGAAAGAAGCATGTTCATTCAGCATTTGCCTCTGGCTTTAGGCATATACCACCAAAGCTGCTAAGCTTCAGACGTTGAGAATCAGAGTAGATATTCTACATGAAAATGCAATGAAAAAAGCTAATTCATGGTTATCTCTAAAGGCTTTGAGTATTATGTATTCACAACCGTGTAACTGTAGTCTCCATCCATGTGATTGCCAACCTGTGTTTTACAATTTTGAGGACATTTTCAACTTTGCAAAGGTCAGAAATCTGAAACGGAACATCGTATCTCACAGTAAGTATTTAAAGACACTTCTTTTTTATGTGTCTGCATAGTTGTTTTACTAGTAACAATACTGTGACCAAAATCTTAATGAGTTCTATTCCTTTGACAGAAAATACTTACCTAATCTTTTCCTCAAGAGAAAAAATATTTGTCAAAAAGATGCACCTTAAACTGGGCCATGCAAAAATGAGATTTTTTTTGTGATTGAGGCATTCAGAATATATTTTTTCTGGTTCACAAATTCACATTTTATTAATTCTTAAGTACTGGAGGGCTTTTCCATAATGTCATACCATTGTTAATCAAAAGGTCTCCTCTGTGTTTCTTGGAATAAAGCCAAAGCAAAATCACATTATGCCTGAAGGGCAATGCAAATGCTTTCTCTTGCTTATTGTCTATTTAATTTCATTTTTTCTCAATGAATATCTGCATTTTCTTTCTTAAATGACATTAAAATGCTGCTTTATAGATGTACAGCTACCATTCCACTGCCCTCTGCTGGAAGGAATATATCCTAGGACCTGTTCAGGGAAAAAATAGGCAATGTGGTTGAGTAGGGGCTGGTGTTTCTGTACCAAAAAACTGGGTGTTCCTCCCCTGGTGAAGCCTGCAGGCAGCTGGCTGGTACATGTTGTGTGTATCCACAGGCAAATGTTTGATCATTATCTGTCTCCTGCACAAATAAGCATTCCATTAAAAAAAGTAAAAACAGCAAGTTAGGAAAACATGAAAACTGCACAATTAAGTACCCAAAAGGCAGGAAATGCCAGAGGTAAAGTTTCACGTGGAAATATGTCTCTAATCCCATGTGCATATGCATTTGCAGTACAGGTTCTAATTAGATGGAGGGAAAGCTAACTCTTTTTTCTTCATAGTTTGGGGATGCTCTCAAACTGAGTTACTTTCCAGTATGGTTAGCCATAGGTAGGGACCTGTCTCAACCTATTCTTTATATTAAGCTCCCCAAAATAATTTCAGGTGCTTTTCTGCCTTTCCTTATTGAAACCATTCCATCTATAAATATAAGATGCAAATTAAATTAGTTCATAAACAGACTGAATATACAAAGTGAGTTTGAATTGTTTGAATACTCTGATCTTTAATTAATAAATTATTTTGTAGAGTAATACATTTAGCCACCATGTCTTAACAAGCCAAATAACTATTCATACCTAGCATTTTGCACAAGCAAAAGACAATTAAATCAGGACTGGCCTTACTCTGTAACCAACTAACTGCCTGAAGTGAATGAAAGATGAGTTACAATCACTCATACAGACAGCAAACATTAAATGAAAATGAGAGGATTTCTCTAACATGCTATTATTGTCAAAAAATAATCAATAAGGCAACGCTGATTAAACATTTGTCTAGCTACATTTCAAAATTTCTCCATGGCTTTGACTGGTACAGTTTCTCACTGGAAGCTAAATTACTTTCAGGTCAAGAAGAGCAGTAGTACATAAAAAAAGCTGCTAAAAGAGACTGGGAAGCAAACAGTATACAGAAAGGAAAGGGTTCCTATATTTCTTACTTCTGGTTTTGATTTAGCTTGCAATGACAGATCTGGAAACCACTTCTCCTATTCTGAATTCATTGTAATGACCAGAGAGGAAAATGGGAATCAAAGAGCTTACTTGTTTAATTTGATGTATTCTCACTAATTAAGATTCATTTACAGATTAACAAGAAAAAATGGTATGTGTGCTGCTAGGTTCAAGGTAGTGCATACCCTGTAAGTGACACAGATGTAAAATCTATTTGTAAAATCATTTCTATTTATTTCATCTACAGCTTTCCTATAAGACGACTGAAGTTAGTCACAAGCTAAACACAAGAAATATTTCCTTCAAACCATGCCCAGCATACAATCCAGTCATTCAATTTTTCATCAGAAACTCGTATTGTTGTTCACTTGCAGCTGCTTTTTGTCAGACTAAATTTTATTTTACAGAGCATTGCAGTAACATGAGTAAACCCCTCCCGGCTGGAGTTTGTTACAGATTGGAGAAGCCCTTCTCCTATATTACCTGGAGGCAGTCCCTTGGATCCAAGTGGATGTGGGAAAAAAATGGATTTTCTTTTTTTTTTCCTGGGGTCAGTGGTTTTGTGTTGCTCTGGAGCAGAAATGCCAATAAAGCAGTAATAGACCCAGTGGTGTTTTGCTGCCGAGTGCGAGCACAGAGTGTACAAACACAATGTGCTCCCAGACCTCGGACAGGGAGACGTGTGTAACCTGGTGTTACCAGCACAGCTGGGCAGTGGAACTGGTCTGCTTGAAGGCTTCAATCACAGGCTTTTAAGGTTTCTTCCTATAATTTAAACCCATGAAGGAAAACAAAACCATCCTGACTTCCTTTGCTGCGGGAAACTCTGATTTGGGTACGTCTGTTTGACACATGTTTACCCATTCTTCCGGGTCCCAGAGCTTTCCAGCAAATGAGCCACAAAGCTTGTTCAGGCAGGAAAATCTCCTGGTACAAGAACATATTTTTCTTTCCCTTTGGTTGAACCTTTGCCCATCTTCATGTAGTGGGCCTCCCCTTAAGAGAGGAATTATTCCCCTTGTATTTCAATGTAGAGGAAAAAGGAAATTGTCTAGAAGTACAGGGTGATCTCATGGCTGTATCACTTTTCCCACCAGCCTATTTTGGAGTCAAAGGCAGGATCCTGGGGCTTGTAGCTCAAAGCCACCTGACCTCAAAGACTGGTTGTCCTTGCGATCCCTCTCTTGGTTCTCAGCACAGTGCAAATGAATCAAGGAGCCTGTAAATGTTCTGAGTAACATAATACTTTAATGGTAACACACACAACGTTGCCTTCATTAGTGATTTTGTCATCAATTTGGTGACATCAGAGAATGCAGTGGAGTGCAGTGACAACTGATGAAACGGAACAATCTTAGTCTTAAATCTAATGAAGTTATTGTTATGTGTGTGCATAGAGCTAGCATGAAAATTAAATTTAAAACCAAGAAAAAAGCCCCCAACAAAACCTCAAGCTAACTAGAAGGGAATGGGGGAGGGATGACTAAAAAGGATGATTCTATTTCTGGAACCAATTTAAATCTTCAATGGCTAAAGCCAAGCATGACAGTATTAGATAACCATTAGTCTTACAATAGCACCTCACAAGCACTGACAGGTGTAATAAAAGTAAGATTTCTCACATTTCTGTCTTACAATACAAGAAAAATGCATTGATTTCTAGAAGCTTTGGGAATTCTTTGGGATTATTCTTGTATACATTATTGCATTCTTATGTGAATTAGTTATTAAGGGGAGCTATGTTAAAGAAATGAGTTGCAGTGTTAAAATATTTTGTTTTATAGTCATGAGGCATGGGATTAGGAAGAGGAAGGGAATTAGTTGCTCAGTCTTCTGCCATGAAAATTCTTGTTTTCTCAGAAGCACCTGTTGGTTCATTGCTTTTGTATTTCAATAACCTATAGCTTTTATGAGACTGTCTCCCTCACCGGTAGCTTGAATTGGTCTAAAGGAAGTTCTGAATCCTAAACCAGAAATCTTACAGTTGGCTTGGAAGTTTGCACATGCAGCAGAACACCAGGCTGGTGAGCTCTTTGCAGTCTGTGTTGCTAAGGAGACCAGGAGCTGAATTTGGAGAGCAGTGTAAGTACATTTATATAACAAGGAGATGCAGGTTTCAGTGCCGTGAGTGTACAGATTTCTCCAGCAACTTGTATTGGGTATATTTGGAAGGGCTGTTTCCACCCCCCCCCCAAAAAGCATATCTGGGAGAATAAATGGAGTAAAATTTTGGACAACTTTAAGGGCATTTTTTATTTATTTATATTTATTTGTTCATACTCTTGCGCTCTTTGAGTAATGAATTATATGAGGACTCAAAAGATTCTGGAGAACAGACTTAATCTAAGCCATACAAAATAGCGCCTGAAGGTTGTAGACTGCTCCTGACTTGTTTGTGTGGCCAGCCATCAGCTGTCCAACATGGATTTGTATCTCTGGTCCATGAACATTCCTCCTTCCTCACCCAGAAAGTAAAGAGAGGTAGGGCTGGCTGGGACAGAATACGAGCAACCTAGTGTTGACCGGCTGAACTGTTTTCTTGCCTATCCTTAATTTTGAGGTACATTAGATGACCAGGGTGTTAAAGATGAAACAATTTTTTTCTAAAGCATTCTCCTTTGCCCTGGTTCAATTTTATAAATCATTTTCTAATTCAGCTGTACATCATGACAAAATATTGAAAAGGCTGAAATTCTCATATTTGGTTCAAAGGAGGTGCAGAATTTTGATTTCCTATTCAGTAAAAAAAGAAACAAACCTAGCATGCTAATAACTTCTATTTCATTCAATAATTTCAACAGAATTTAATAAGAAAATGACATTGAAAAGGATTTTCTCTTTGCTTGGCATTTCACGTGGAAACATACTGACACGTTTGCATATTGGGAAAGATGTTTGTATATTGGGAAATTGCTCACTTTTACCCCCAATGCTGTCTCATCAGTTCTGTAGTTAAATCAAGACCTTTGCTAAAATACTTATTGAGGGGTAGCTAATTTAAATAAATTAGTTTTGTATTTAGTTCAAAAAATCACTGGCATTGTGGGATCATAAAACTGCTGCTTTCAGAGGTTTTGTGAACGCTTATTTCATATTGGAATGTACTAGTAGTCATGTTAATATGTCCACTACAGAAATATATGTGGATAGTTCAATTTATTCCTTTTTTTTACAGAGATACATAAGATTCTGCCTAAATAAGGGAGACACAAATTTCTTACAGCTGGCTACTAAAGTTAAAATTAATAACAAATGCTGCGCACATTGTCCCACTTCCTATGTTGGTTGGGAAAAACAAACATTTTCAGCTCCCTAAAATCCAGATTTTCCAATAAAAGACATCATAGCCCTTCTGTCAAGATTCTGCAGTTGCATTATAAGATACTTCAAACCATATTATTTTTTACTGTATTATCTTAGTATTTGAACACCCTAATGAAACCAGGAGCCAGATACTGTAGAAGCATGGAAGCTGCAAAGTGACAAAATCTAAGTCAAAGATCTTGCAGACTAGCAGTGAGTATCACAGACAAAAACTGGAAGAATAATTTCCTTAATAACTTATCTGTCCAATGGCAGGAGTAGGAATTAGGCTGCATAGTAATCAAGTGATTAAAAATAATTAGAGAAGTGTTGTTAAAGAAAAAGTATTTGGATGTTTATTGTTAGATCTGTGTACAAGGAGTTGCCCAGATCAGAAAACAGGTTTAGCCCAACTCCTGTGAAATAAGACATATGACACCTTGTTGAAGAACCGGTGGTGCTATAGTGAAACTAAATGGAAGTGCTTTTGTTTGATAGTAAACTCTGCCCATTGTGAACCCCAAGAAAGAAGTATTTAAATATGAGAATATGTGTCCTGCACACTGAAAGGGACAAACCAATGTTTCACAGAACAGGTTAAATAATAGTGAACAAAATTCAACTTCTATATAATGTAATAAAAGCTACTTAAATTCAAGTTGTTACTAAAAAGTGTCTTAAGTTCAGTGAACTTCACTCCTGTAGTGTTGTAGTTACAAATGAAATATTGTCCAGTTTATTGGATAAATCCAGTGCTCTCGTGTTAAGGAGGTTGCATGGGTGGCAACCAAGATGAAAGTTGTATGTTTACCTCTCTCTGTGTCCTCTACTCTGAGTCAGATTGAAACTCCCGTAAAGGAGAAGGAAGAGGGGTTTTCTCTTTTCCTCAAGTGCAAGCTCAGCTCTTTGCAAATGCAGAGTGGAGAAGGCAGTAAGCAGCATGACTACACACTGATATTCCTGAGAAGACCAAGCTGCCTGCTTATGGTGTGATGCAGTCTTAAAGCTGAGCTCTAAAGGAAACAGGAGGCAACCATTCCTCAGAACACAGAGAATACTTCAATGTTTATTTCAACCTCCCAAGTCACTGCCAGCTGCTAACCTTGGTAGGACTTGGAGAAAGGACACCCATCCTGCAAGAAACATTGTTTAGGATTGATTTTTTCATGACTCTCTCATCCAGTAGGTCCGATGTTTCCTTCTTCCTCAATCATCTTCCTGCAATGTGTTTTCTTTTATGCTAGTATCACAAGTAGCATTAGTGTTTGGACTATACCAGAGTTTGCATAAAAGTGTGACAAGAAGATAGTGGAGGGGTACTGTTTCAAGATTTTGGCAAATTCAACATGCATTGAGCAGAGACATAAGCACCAAGTAACTCCAGACTGGAATGTCAGGACCCAGATATCCGCCGTGTTCTGCTAATGCTTTTGTTATTAAGCTGCCCCTTACCTGACAAGGATTAGAAGATTAGAGGAATAGGAAATGATGACACTAAGCAGTTCGAAGGGCAGTTGCATCAAATGGCAGGTATCACAGACTTAGCTGAAGAGTGTCTATCATTGAAATGTTTGAAATCTGAAATTCTTACAACTAACTCATCTGTAGAGTGCTCACATCCATTTTTTTTTTGGTCATATTCAGTGTAACAAATAACAACGTTGTAGTGGCTTACTGGACCTTGGAAAGAGTTATTGAAAACAGAATATTTTCCACTACAATGGAAGGAGGTAAAAGAGAAAAGGTTGACTTTTTTATTAGATTTTTTTAAATTTTCATCAGCTACTCCAGATTTTTTCCAATCAGGCTATAGGAAAAAACTACTAAATTAAGGATTTTCATCATTTTCTGTCAAACATTCTCACCAAAGCAACAGCTTCAGCTTGTACCATTCCATGCCCATACATTGCTAATGGTACTCATATAGATTACCACTAGTTTGAAGATCTGAACAGTACCCAGATGTTCATCCCAGATGAACTCTGTCAAGAATTAATTGAAGACTTTTGTGATTTATTTTCTCCCTTTACTCAGAACAGAATCTTGCCCCTCTTTCTCTTCTCTGGCATTGTTATTGCGTAGGAATCACTTCTGTATCTGCACAATAATGACTGTGTTGACTCCACTCCTCCCACCCTGTCTTTCAGAAGCAGCTATAACAGGAGTTTTAACTTCAGGTAATTGGTGAGTGCATTGGATCACCCACAGTGTTAATGCATATGGATGAGTATTGAAGGAGAAAAGTTACTTCCAATGACTGTAGTTCTGCATTCTTCTGCACTCTGTCCAAGCCTCTCCTGCAGGTGCTCCCACAGTCAAAGGGAACTGCCCTCACAGTTACCTGGCAAAAAGAAGGAGAGGGAATATGTGTGCCCTCCCAGCACTGTCAGGAGAAAAAAGTATGTGCTACTTTAATAAAAGATATTATCCTCACTATGTTGCAAATGTTGCTAAAACTGTAGTGGTACAGTTTCTCCCATAGCGAAACTACTTTGGTGGTCTCATAACTATTCCTAACACAGAATATTATCCATCTGTCCAGTCTCTTCATAGAGGTGACATTGCCATTTAATTTCATGGCAGCTGAAACACAGATATTAGAAAATACCAAAGTAGACTTGTTCTATGATTAAACCAAACCAGAACTTGAGAATCCTGGCTTTATTGAGCCTTGCTACTGACTTTCAGGAACCAAAGATCTCAACGTTTCCAACTTAACATAGAGAAGGTGCAAGACTATTTTCAATGTCAGTTTAGAAGACCTGACCACCTCAGCTCCAGGGTCATCAGTCTCCTCCAGAATTGGCAATAAAGATAGATTAGTAGTCAGTATGAGTGACAACCCCTCTTGTGTGTGCCTAGCCAAGAAATACATATGCAAGTACAACTTGCACTCTGCTTCTGCCCAGGAATTAAAAGAATAGCACCTTCAATATCTGTTCAAAACCTCACCATAGATGTCTCTGAAAAAATATGCTTGCTGAAAGATAGGCAGGCTATGAAACTACCTGCAGAAAATTGCACAGTCACGATAGAAATATGAAGGTAAAATATTAGTTAACTGGAATGGAAATTCCAAAGTAGCATGGGGAGAAAGGGCACAAAAGGTACTCTGGTCAGTGCTGAGAACAACCTTCGTATTGTTTTATGGAAACGGAGAAATGAATACAAAACACAAAAAAACCAACCCAAAGGAACTCACCTCCAAAAGCTGTGAATAAAATAATAGACAAAGACTTTTGTTTTGGCAAAAATTCTTCATTTCACCGGTTAAGTGTTCTGATTCTGCTGAGTAGCTTAGACATTGTAAAGGACATGGATATGTGGAGGAAGAACAGCTTCCAGGTGTATCTAAGGCAAAACAGAGTCTGGCTTAAGCATCTGCAACATAAAAACACATGAAAATGTGAATATGCATGTAGACAACACTCAGAAGTGCTTTACTTTGCATGTTTCAGCTGGGAAGGCTTATGGAACACTTCCAATTTGACTGACAAAACATGTCCATCTAAGCCTAACTTTCAGCACGACTTAGACTTTTATGTGCTGAAGTCTGTTCTAAAAAAATGACACTTATACCTAAAAAAGAGTCTTAGTAACTATTTCTTAATGCAAATGTTGTTGGCGATCCTCCAATAGGATTTAAAGCTTTGCTAATTCAGATCTCCAGCAGTAATTGCTTCCCACTCAGCAGGCATTACCACACAACTAAATCCATTCTTCTTTTGAAAAGTCAAAGCAAAGAGAAAGTTGAGGGCAGTCCACAGCATTGATCAAAACCCACAAATTAAGTAACGGAATGAGAAAGTGAGGAGGCATTTGGGAAAATTTTTCTTTCGCAATAACCCACACAGAAACTTGATTTCATTTTTACACCAAACACTCAGAAGTTTTAAAACCTAGGTTATTTAAAACTAGAAACAGGTCTTGAGACACATTTATTTGATCATTCTAGGCCAATATTTAATAGGAACAAGGCTGAAATGCAAAGACCTCCAAGTTGCAGATAAGAGCAGAAAGAGCAAAACCTCTTTTGTTTAGGGAGTTTCTCTGCAATTGCCCTTCACTCTATCTAAAATGTCATTTTCTTTGATTACATGCATTTGAATCCCAAAGATTAAAGGGAAGAAAAAAAAAAAAAGAAGGTAAAAGATTAAAGTAGATCTGCTGCACCGAACAGCAGGAGGGGACCAAAATGCTGGAGGTTTTGCAGGCCTAGGAAGTTCCAAAGTCTAGCATGCCTAGGAAGGCAAACAATAACTCCAGAGAGTACATTCATTATCATCGTCTTGCTTGCTTATTGATGCTTGTATTTGTATGTTTGCCCATGAGTATTGTGTGTACAGTGTAGGATGTGGGATTGGATGACCTCTTGATGTCCTTCGCAGCTTTATATTTTCATGGTTCCATGATTATGGAATGACTTTGACAGACAGTTTGAACTGTTTACAAGAATTCAACTATAATTAAATACTACCGTTAAATGCCTGGCTTTTTGAAAATGTTTAACTAAAAACTTGTCACTGTGTCTTAAGGAAATAATCTGGAGAACAAACTGGTCCACACTGGCAAATGCATGTTGTCATATAATCTCAGTGTGAGGTTATGCCATAACAAATCTTATTTAGTTATTTGACAGCACAATAAAAGTCTTTTCTGTGCCACTGATAGGCCTGGAAACGACCCCCTTCCTACACTCCCATTAAGGACGTAGGAGATATTTCAAAGTACCGTTCATTTGCTTGTGCCAGGTCACAGTATTGATCAAATCAATTTATCTTGTGTCTATCACCCGAGCTTGCTCATAAAGTTGTTGCTGACCTATGCTGTCAAGCAGACCTGAGCTGGATGATGACATTCTTTTAAAACTTACTGTTTCATATATGCTTCACTTCTAACATATTTTTCTATCATCTCAAGCTCACTAGAAGTCTTACAGGGATTTTTTTTTTTTTTCTGTTTGGCAACTGTATCACAAGCAAGATGTTTCACTCAAAGATGGGAATCCCAAAAGAAAAAAATAAAATGGCTGCTCCTTTCAAGTTCTCTTGGGCTTTTAGGTTTTTTAGCAGCCTTTATACAAAACCACACAAAATGAAAATAGAAAATTTCAGTTTTACCTAAAGGTAATGGCCTAACCAATCAAAAATTTTTTACTATTTCCCTTCAGAGGAAATTCTGAATTTCACTTAATTTCAATCTGTTTTGTAAGGGAAGATACTGAACTTGTGAAAATCTGGTAAAAATCAGGTTTGATCCCAATTCATGTAAAACTCTCATTTTACCTGCATAATACATACATTTATCTTTAAAACTTTAATAAGAGAATGTAGTCTAAGTATTTAATGTATTAATTGTCCCACGAGCAAATTAGTCTTTTTTGCCTCATTCAAAATGCTATCAACCTTTTTTTGCCTAAGAAAATCTTTCCAGTGTTTTTTAAAGTTATAAAGAAAATCTATCATACTTACAAATGCCCCTTTTCACTGTAGTCTTATCTCCATTTACAAAAGCTAACATAACAGTCATGAAATAATTAATGTATGTAGCAATGAAGTCAAACCTAAGAAATATCAACAGCAGATGAGTGGGCCATGACTGACTATATATCCAAAATACAGTTTGCTGTGGACAAGAGGCAAAAGTGCTTGTAGTGTACAATGTATGTGCACTGAAATGTAAACAAAGGATATGTGCATTGCTGTTTTGCTTGATATTCTCTTTTTTTCCGCTTAGACACCCCCTTGGTCCCCCACAGCCCCCATCCAAACCCAGACACATTCTATCCCAATGAACTTGAAAGTAATTTTAAAGTGTTACTATTGGCACTGTCTGGTTGAACTCGACACTCAACTCATTAACTTCTATTCATCAGCAACAGAAACATCTATATTCAATCACCTGAAGTTAAAAAATCAGGTTTTGCACTTCCAGATTCAAAGGTATATCTACAGAAAGGTGTCCCCATATTACAGTATGGTTTACCCAAAATGTAAACTTATTATAAGAGTGAGGTTAATCAGAGCTTTTCCACAGCAATTTGGCAATAAAATACCAAATTGCTAGTACTTGAATTTGTGGAGTAAATCAAGAGAAGTTAGTAAACCCAGCAAGACAGACCAGGAGAGAACTTAGAGTTGATTTGGACAGGAGTCTGGCCAAAAGAAAGGGATTAGCACTTCTTCTTTGAATAATTGCATAGATTGGCAACTCATCCTGTCTTTTTGTTCTATGTGCCTGTGAAACTTGGCATAATGAGGTCTGTGTCCAGGCCAAAAATTCACAAGCATTACAGTAACCCCAAGCATAAACATTCTAAATTGCAGAATCGTTCTGCAACAAACTATGACTGAAAGTAATTGAATAGCTCTCTTGATGTCTTCAAATCATATCTGAGTGTCCTTCAAGAACATATGCCTTACCATAGCACTAACTCAGTGCTGGATTTAGAGAATGAAATTGTGTGGCTTATGCAGGAAGTCAGACAAAATGACTTAATGCCACCAGCTGGTTAATAAATTTGTTAAATGTGAATCAGAGGTGAAAGATACCTATGGGATACATTTTATCAGAAGGTAGTAATCTGCTCTAAAGTGGTGACGTGAAATCCAGCCTTGTTCAGGGCCTAGAAAATGCTCTCATGCTTTTTGAGTCTTTTGATAAACCAGTGATTATATGCAAAATTTAAATTCAGCTGCTTCTAAATATCTATACAATACTCCATCATTTAACAAAATTAATTACAGACATATGTCTCTTTCTTTTGAAATTTTATATACTTTGTCCTGGACTTAGCACTGTTTTTGAGATGTGATTATCCATTCACTTAAAATCAAATCAAACACAGCCAAAGAGAAAGCGAGGGCTACAGAAATGTGCATTGACACCAAATACCAGGAGACTCAGGAAGTCCACAGCTATATCATCTTGGGAATATCATTAAGGGTGACTCCATCTCTCCTTCAGTCAAGGTGGCTGCGGTGCTGATACCAAAGTGCACTTTGAGTGATGAAGGGAAGGAAAGGGAAAGTGTGATTAAGAGTCTTCATCCAACTCTAGTAAGCTGCGGTGGGAGTGGTCATTGCATTGTAGCACAGCTGGTCGGTTACAGCATCTGAATGGAGTGGTAAACCAAAGTACTGTCAGATAACATCAAGTCTACTCTGCTGCCTTTCAGGAGTTTAAGAACTGAGATAAAGAAACATTTTCATGGCTTAGAGAGAGTCAAAGTAATGAAGGGATGTAGTGCGTATTGCTGAGACCACACAAGCACAGGCAGAACATCTGGTGAAATAAGGGAGATGGGCTGAGAGGGTACAACTCAAGGGAAGTAAGTCTGTGTATTTGATTTGGGAAACAAGAAGATTTCACAGGATGAACAATCAAACTCACACAATTAAATCTCTTCTCTGAGGGATCCTGAGCTTTTGTTTGCTGATTTACTTCCACTGATAACCAGAGAGCCCCATCAACAGCTTCAGGGTTTCCTCCAAAGAATTCTTGGTCAGAAAGCAATGACACTTTGAGGCAAAATGTGGGACCATGTTTCTAAGTGCCCCATTGCAGGAGCCCACCTTTGGGAATTCAGAAATATAACCTGATTTAAGGACTGTTTTGGAGTAAATCACACAGCTCGAAAATAACCATTGGCTTGATGAGAATTGTGATTAATGGCATCCCAGTGTCTTTTGGCACTGGCCTTGCCACATTCCCGTTGAAGTTTCAGTGATTTACACAATGTGTGCCTCTGTGATTACACAGTAAACAGTAAAACACTTTCTTACAGCTGTTTTTCTATTTTGATAATGCATCGACTGTTTTGAAGACAGGTTTATTTCAACTGGTTTTTTCTGCCTTTTTTTTTTTTTTTGTCCTGCCAAAACTAATGCCAATTAATTTCACAGAGTGATGAAATAACAATTCATAACAATGGAAACAGTGCTAGAAGTGCTTGTGAAGTAGGAGTGTCTACCCAGCAGCACACGCAATGCGTACAAAGCAGTCAGGTGTTGTTGCAGTGAGACAGAAGCTCCTGCTGTTGCTATTTCCTTTCCAGCTCAGAGAAGTCTGTCTCAGCTGGATTATGGAAAAAATATGAGGGAAGCAAAGCAGGCTAGGTAGCTTGGCGAACGCTGGAGAGAATGTGTGCATACACATACTGTTTGTACACGAGTGTGAGCAGGCACGTGCGTGCAAGTACATGGGTGGATGTCTTTTTTTTCCGCTGCGTTGTGAAAGTGGAGTGAAAGGGCACTGCCCACGCTCCCCTCCCAGGACTTGACCCGGTGGCAAGAGCCTCACATTCCTCGGCTGAGAAGCGTGTCTGTTTGCTTGAGCTGCACCAGATGAAAGCAGCAGTACCAGGCTCTCGTTTTGCCTCAGGCCCTTGCTTTTGAAGGAGTCAACCCCACTTTGGGACTTATTCCTGGTTTGAGAAGACTTGGCTAAAAAGAAAGCCTTCACTTTTCAGTTGCCTTTGTAGCTTAGTAAGGAGAGAACATATATTTTTCATTTGCAACTTCATTTATTTTAAATATAGCGATAGTTTGAATTTTATGCTTGAAAAATCACAGTTAAACCCCCCCAAGCCAAACCAATGTTTTCATAACCTGGAATATGCTTTGCATAAGACAGCTTTTTACAATTCCATTAATAAGTAAGAACCTATTTATCTCTACCATTGTGCCAGTATCTCAGTAGCTGGGGTATTAGGGAGTGGCATTAGTGAGTTGTATTCCTGGTGGTATCACTAACCATATACTTGGGCAAGTCCTTTCACTTCAGCATGCCGTGCACCCCCTTTCCAAGAAGAACGCATTTCTGTCTGATATTATGCTGTGGATTGTGCAGGGTGGGCGTGTCCTCTTACATCTACATTTTGTACTGTGTTCAGCATAGTTACAGCTAAAATTTAAATAGTATCATTCCTCTGAAGGAGGCTATCACTGGAATATGGAACAAATTAATATAACTGCCTCAGAAAGAAGCCCATTCCTTGGAAGCTTCATGTCAGGTCTTGTGGAGTATGAGATTCTCACCACGATCTCCCACAAATGCTCTCCCAACCAGACCTATATGGCACCATGATGCTGTGCCTTTCTTCAGCATCTCCAGAGTGCTCTTACTCACATCTGCTAGGAAGAGTTGGCCAAGCAACCTGTTAACCAGATGAATGTGTATTTTAGGCCATGGCAGAAAGAAGCCAAGGTTTGGTAATGCAGCAGGGAGATGTGCAGCCCTTCCCCTATTGTTTTAGTATGTTTATTACATGACCTAATGATGCCCTGCTGCACTTTGTATGTTTTTAACACAAAGCTGCCAACACATATCACACAAAGAGACAA
The DNA here is from genome assembly GCA_013400835.1 of Zapornia atra. Classification (NCBI taxonomy): domain Eukaryota; kingdom Metazoa; phylum Chordata; class Aves; order Gruiformes; family Rallidae; genus Zapornia; species Zapornia atra. The sequence goes on from VZTU01034284.1 coordinate 95,005, forward strand.
CTGCAGAAGATATTAACAGAGCTCTCTCCATCCAGAAGAGTATACCACCATGGTATTTTTATTTTTTCTAAAGGTTTTCATAACAGATTATTTTAAAAACCTTAAAAAACCAAAACCAACAATGTGATGTCTTGCTTCCCAATGTGGAAATATTCCATTGGAACATCTTCATTTTTCACATGCATGCACACAAGCAAAGCTTTTTCACTGTGCCTGTATTTTACTTGTCACAATCTCTGCTCTAAAGTTTAATCCTTCTGCTTCTGAGACCAGCTGGATTTTTTTTTTTTTCATTTGAAGAAACCAAGGCTGAGTCAAATGGTTTCAGTGGCTTTTTGTTCTTTTCTAGTGTTGTCTGGAAGCAATTTTCTCAAGCTTTGTAATTTATTTGTCATCTTCCTCAAAATCCCCACGCAAGAAAGAACGCAAACCTTTCTTTGGAATTAAAAACAAACAGAAGAAACCTTGACTTTTGATTTTTATACACATCTTTCATATCCTGAGTGTAATAAATAGATGTTTTAAGTACTGATGGCTGGGATCTTGAGGAAAAGAAGCCATGACTGAAGTAATGCCTTCTGGAGAACAGAAATGATAGCTGGTGTCTCCAGGGTTTCAGTCATGCATTACCTAATGAAATGCACACAACTACAAGTTTTTGTGTTGTAAAAGCTAACATAGAAAAGGAGACTACATCTCCCAGCCTTAACCTGATCTTTAAAGGTTGCTTCTGTACTCTCATACCAAAAAAGGAACTCTACAATACAAAATAAAATCCAACAGCATTTTCCTCTCACAAATGTAATTTCCTTCTGTTTTGCTTTTTAATGATCTCTTAAGCACACAAGAAGATTAAATTTTGCTAATAAAAAACCAAGCAAGAAACAAACAAACAAAAAAGGAGATTCAAAGGTGAAGGTTCCTAAAGGAAAAAATCCTTATCTTTGGTTGTTCTTCCTCTTAGGTTTTTACTCATTTCTTCTAATTTCTTAATCCAGTTCAAATGCTTCCATTAAGCAGAGCTGTGGCAGAACAATATTGGGAATCAAACTGTTTCTGAAACGTACATTCTAAGTCATTCTTGCAAAATTATCTGTATCTGCAACTGCATCTGGAAACCCACACCATCATTTGTGAGAATTCAATTTTCGCCTGTGTGCTGCCAAAACACAGTGTTTAAGTGTCAGGTGTCACGTTCTGTACCAGCTATGGTTTCTGGATAGATTTAGAGTTCAATCCCTCATAATATGTGCAAACGATCTAATCTCAAAATGGAAAAAGCCCTGGCCTGTGTTCAAAGCAGGCTGAAGCTGTTTGCCAACCAAAGACAGGGAACAGTTTTTCTCAGGAATACCAGAGTGTGGTTATTTTACAGCAGCTTGGCACCAACACTGCGGTATTTGGTAAACACCAGTTGCGAAAAACAGAAACATTCAGTAAGAGGAATAGGTACAGTCTCTGCATACACCCAGTTACCTCCGATAGCTTTCCAAGATTACTTACTGGACCGAATGGTGGCCAATTAGCTAATAACCACGCATAACTTGTTTTCAAGGACAGACACAATCACTCTCAAATATTAAAAACAAATAGTGGCATTGAGCTAATTTCTTGCTAGCTTAAATCCAATTCCAGACAAAACCGAGCTAAAGCAATGAGAAGCACAGTCTTCAGGCAGTTCATTACTTCATAATGTCTTTCTCCCTGAACACAGAGAAAAGCAACGAGCTGCCTATTTCCCCTTAAAACCATGTGCATTCTGGAATTTTCCTCCCATACCCAAGCATAGATATTCTTGTCTTTCACTAAAAAGTCATTTTTATAACTGAAACTTAGGTGGAATGATAATGCTGAATTTACATATCTGACAACATAAAAGCCGATCAGTCTCTTGCTGTTCCATGTCATATAGTCCTTTTCATGGAGAAATCAAAGTGGTGAAGATGCCTACCTACACTACTCCTACTGGGATCCTCTTTTAGAGCCTTGTACCTTTGGTGGTTAGAAACATTATTCTAATCTCCTGCCTAAGTTTATTTATGACAAGTTTAATAGTTATTATCTTTTTCTCGTATAAATGTACCTCCTCTGTGCATTTAGAGAGAACAACTGCTATTTCTTCTCAGCCTTCATTTCGCTAGGGTAAACAAACCAAGTTCTTTTTTGCATTTAGTGTATGAGTGTCTCCATTTCCTTGACTGCCACTGCAGGCCTCCTTTAGATCTGTATTTGGTTTCAACAAATGCGTCTAAAAAATAAGCAAGTAGAACTGCATGCAATTTTCTAGATGAAGGCTTTCATGAGCTACCTGATCTCTTCTATAAAATACCTCTCTGGATACGTCTTGAGGGTGTGTTTGCCTTTTCTTCACAGCCACAAATAGGGAAATTGTGGTAATTTTCCAATTAACTAACCTATATTGATTTTTTTCTATCTTATTACCAGATACTGAATATCTTACAGAAGACATTCTTCTTATTGACAAGATTAGTGCTTTCTACTACTAAATTTCATTCCATTTTAAATTAATCTAATTTTTCCTTGATGGTTCCTCAAAACCCCTACATCAGTAAGAGGTAGTAAGTTTATAGAGAAACCAAAGTAGGGAAGTTGAGTGACTTGATATCAAAGGTAGTATTATAAACATGATTTAGGACTTAAAACCTGCTGGTTTGTTCTTAAACCATATATTTTTGTATTTTTCATATATTCAAATTTTTCAATTACTTGGGTTGACAGAGAATATTTTTCATATGGCTGGACATGATGGAGAATTTGGGTCTCATCTGTCTAGTTCCTACATTAAAATGTGGAAATCTCCACTTTTTTTTTTTCCTTTCTTTCAACGTCTATGTAAATAACTGTACAGCCCAAAACCCATGGAAGTCACATGGCTTTAAGTAACAAAGTTGTTAGTGACTGAGAATTACTGCAAGACGTCCGAATACATTATTCTGTAATGAGCATACTGCACTTTGGGGTGCGAGTTCTGAAAAGAATGGTGATCAGAACATTGGTTTATCTTAGTGCGAAGACTCATTCCAGGAATTACAGTTTGGAGAAAAGGAACATTTTTAATGTTGCAGAAAGGCTTTTGTTTATACCACCGAGCATGAAATACATAGCACATCCCATAGTGGATGTGTTCACCGTCTTTCACTGGTGACAGATACTATTTTCTGTAAGTCAGTTGAAGTTCTTATTCTGAACTGAAAATCACATCTACATAGAACTCATGATTCGTTGGTGCTGTTTTGCAAAATAAACATACTAAATACAGGTTGATACAAAATTTTGTAAAATTTTCCTGAAAGCTCTGTGTTACCTTGGCAGGTATTTTTTTCCTATTATTACATGAAGGGACAGCAGAACCTAGTGGTTTTACGTAGAAGTCTCTACTTCACTGGAGACCTCTTAATGTCCCAATGTATTACACAGATGTCTGTAAGAGTTTACTATGACAGGTGTGGATATATAAAAAAAAAAAAAAAAATAATCAATAAAAGCT
>VZTU01034284.1:98545-127295 GCA_013400835.1 Zapornia atra
TAGAACTTCCTCAAGGGAATGTGGATAATGTTGGCCACATAGGAGGTTTCTTCTCTCTAACTTATATTTTTAGTAAGCATAAACAAACCTATGTCTAATTTGCAAGAGAGCCACTTTTTCCTGTGCCACCAGTGGGAGATGTCTCCTGATTATTAATTCTGCACATATGGTAAATCAAGCTTCTGCAATATTGCTATTTTAACCCCCTAGAAAGTTTTTTTTGTTTTTACCATGGATTATTAATTCTTGGAAAAAATCCTCACATATACTTTTCTTATGTTTTATTGTAGAGCATGTGGAATTGCAAGAGAGCCTTTAGTAAAATTCCAGGAAGTACTAAAAACTCTTCGTTAAATTTGTTGCATGTTCCTATGAAAAAAAAAAAAAGGTAGAAGGTACTAAGTTGAAATATTATCTCACTGGGAAGGTTTTTAGTTGTACATAAATGTGTATTTTGTTTGTTTGTTACTTTTAAGGGTAAATCTCTGACTCTGTGAGAAATTGTAAAATAGTTATCTACCTGTATAAAATATTCTCTTTTTGTAGATTGAGGAAATGTAACTTAAATAATTATTGTCCACATAAAGTTCAGTATTTCTAGCACTTTCTCCTATACAACAAGAACTTTCCAGGGGCATGAATTTGGGACAGTTGGGTCTTCATATAAGTAAGACACTGATGTTATAAAATCTATATTTTGCCTTTTTTCTACTGACTCTATTCCAGTTTGCTATTTATCATATATTTAGTTCAAAGAAACCCTGGAAGACTGCTGTATCTGTGTGCCCTAGGTTTTAACCATTTAGCTTCTACAAGTTGTTGCTTTACTTTCCTTGATAAATCATTGTTTTGCATATGATGGCTCATATCCTAGGGGCAGGTTTAAAATTAATGAATCCTGGTTGGTTAGGCTGATGACATATTCATCTTCTTCCTCAGTGTTGGCCATTGATCACAAGAAGATTCCTATGGTAGGCAGATTAGTTTTGGGCAAAAATACATACAACTATAACTTGTGGACTGGGACACAGAGCTCACTATGCCATTCTGATCAACTGCTCTGTACTTGAAGCATTTACATTTCCTGTAACACATCAAGCACTGTCGATCATGTTTAATCTGTATTCACTTTTATTCCCAACATGGTGACTTCTTGATCTAGGCATATTTCTATCTTTTGTGTATGTGTTGACAATTCTCCAGTAATTATTCTAATTGATTTCTACCAGTCCAATAGAGAACCTTTACTTTCCTGTGTTTTAAATTAAGACCTTTCATATTAGCATATTGTTCATGACTTTTTCCCATTAGAAGAAACCCTTTATTCTTACGTCAGTGCTTATGTTAAAATATCGTATCAGCATGGTTCAAGCTTACAAAGTGCAGTAGTTCCCAGGTTTCTTTCTTGAGTGACTGACTGAGCATGTGAAGAACAAACCAGTGCAAAAAGTTAGACTATTTTATTACTCTTTTCATTTTCTTTGGTTTGCTATATGAAGGAAGAATTAGATAATATGAAGAGTTAAATTTTCTCTAGTTGCTGTCTACATTTTTAAAGAGCTTAGTAACTGCCTTGCACTCCAGTCTATACAATCAAGAGATGACCTGAAGGCAGGGACATGAATACAAAGACACAGCCAAGGCTATGTCTTATGCACTGTTGGGTTTTTAAGGAATCAGTGTTGTTTAACATGAGCTTTCACAAGACCAGCATATCTGATGCCTGTCAATGGAAGTGTTCATTATGGGCTCCAATATGGGGTGCAGTAGATCCCACAATATGCTCTCTCTTTTTCGTTTCTCATTGCAAGTGAAAGCAAACAGAATCCTTTCTCACTGAAATGAATGTTATGAAATAAGAAATTATTTAAAAGTTATTATGATATTAATTTTACTTAACTTTACATATCAGAGCTTTTATTCCAAAGTTACTTTAGCTCCTTTAGAAAGCCAAGTAGAAATCTAACCTCAAATAAATCTAGTGAAAATTTAATCCTTAATTGTTGTGTATTATATATTTGAAATTAACAGTTAAAATCTATTTTTCTGTCTCAGCTGTAGGACTGAGACAATATTCCTTTTCCTTCTGCTTTCTCCATAGGCTAATTAACAATTAAGATAAGGAGAAGGAAAAAACACCTCATCTATTAGTGCTTTACAAGGAGTAGTTGCAAGGAAGACCAGGATCCCACTCTCATTGTGGATGATCACTTGAAGGTGATTTTAATGAGAAAGTATGTAATAGTGAATAAGGAAGCAAGAAATCTTGCAATAATGGCATGGATATTTTGAGAAAAGAAAGACATCCATTTTGTATTCACAGAAGAAATCACTCATAAGAAATAAGAAGTAATTTCTGAGTATAATTTGTTTACTCACAAAATGTTTTCTCATATACATGCTGACAGGAACTACAGAGAAATTTCAGCTAAAGAGTTACCATTCTTCAAACAAGAACCAATTGGTTTTATTTTTGTTCCTCTTTGACACTCTTCCTAATCTGCTCTAGACCTGCTCCAGACCTTGCGTTTTAAATCTAACGAACCCTTCAGCCTCAGGCTCTCTGTGGGAGAAGAGAAATGATTTTTTTTAGAAGTCTTATTTTGTTTTGTTTCTCTGTCATATGGAGTTATCTGTTGGATTTAATCATGAGACAAAAGAAAAATCTTCTATCAAGACAGATTTCTTACAGTTACAAACATTTGTATATTTATTAGTGATTTCAAACATGAATCCTAGCAAAGATGAACACTCTGTAAGGTTTAAACAGTCTAGAGCAAAATTTATATGCAAATTCAGTGGAGAAAAATCAAGAGGCAAGCGCTTAAATATGTAACTGTTTTTTCACATATATTGGTTTTATCAGCAAATACCTAACCTGGAGTCATTTTTCTGTGGTACAAAATTCTTGTTAGATGAAAATTCAAAATACCACCTCTATTTTATCACATTCCACAACAAAAAATAATGAAGTGTTAAACTAACACAGCTCTCTGAAATCAGATCATGGTAGGAGGTCTTCAGCTTTCAGCAGCTTTCTAGCCTGTAAGACATTGTGCCAGAAATTCTAGATCTAGGTCTGCTGTGACCTGAAATATAATTGTATAACTGTAGCAAAAGCACTTCTCACTCATTCAGCCAACCTTCTCACTCTAAGCTACTCTGCAGTAAGCAAGATAACAGTAATATATCACTGAAATAAAAGTGCTCTGGTTTTGGTAGTGGCCCTTCCCATAACAATTTAAGGATGATATTAAATGTGACCCATTTCAGAAATCTAATTCTCCTCCAGCAGTTTACATTGTACTATAATGTCCTTAGGAAAATTTAAATTTCAGAAATCTTTTGTGACTGAACCTTGTTAAAACTCACACCAAGGTATAAACCAAACAATTAATGTAGAAAAATATTGCTTCTGGATTATATTCAATAATGATTCTATGCCAGGACACTATACTGTACAGTACTGACAATGAAGTTAAGTTTTGACACCAAATACAGTGAACTATGTTGACAAAGGATGAAAGTACAGAAATGGTCAACAGGGAGAGAAAAAAATCAAATTTGAATAATCAGTTTCCATGTGTCACACAGCCTCCTGGAAAATTATTCAGAGTTTGTAAGGGTGTTTAAAAAAGCCTATCTTCCCAACATACTGGAATTATACTGTTGTATTATAATTGAACATCTCCATCTCTGTCTCCAGCATTTTTAATCTGTGTTATTGACAGATTCTCAGAATTGTAGGGGTTGGAAGGGACCTCCAGAGATCATCGAGACCAAACCCCCCTGACAAAGCAGGTTCCCTAGAACAGGTCACACAGGTGAGTCTTGAATATCTCCAGAGAAGGAGACTCCACAACCCCCCTGGGCAGCCTGTGCCAGTCCTCAAATGTTAAGACAAGTTTTGCTAATTTGATTATTTCTATTTTAAAGGTGTGGAAACGGCATCACCAAAAAATTAAACATTCTCACAGGTTTACAAGAGTAAATTCTGAGGTGGGCATACAATCTGTTTCTCAGGGTGAGGTTCTATCCTCCAGAACCCTGCTTTGTTAACAAAGGTTGGATGTTGCTAAGGTCACACTCAAAGCCCATAATTTTTAAATTTCAGGATCTAAAGTAGAACTTTATTTCATTTAATCACCTTTTTGTATTTATAAAAGCCACAAAAAATTGCAACTCATGCATAAGCAAAACCAATCTATAACTTTACAGTTATAAATGCCCATCCCTTTACATTCTATGGCAAAGCTACATAGAATTGCAACTCACACATAAAGCAAAACTATATATGAGCAATTAAGGAAAAGTATTTAGCAGTTGAAATGTGATAATAATAATGATATAATTTTACTGTTATAATTTCCCATCTCTTTATTTTCTATGGCAAAGGAATATAATATATTCCTCTGCTGATGTGTGGGTACCCACAGTGTTTGCAAAGCAAAATCTGTCACTGTAGAATTCAATTGTTCCCATGGTCCCTCTGATTCAGTATCTTTCAAGTGCTCGCTACAAGTGTCATTCGATTGCTTTGTTCATTGACTCATTAGATTTGGTTCATGTAGTGTCTATGAGCTTCATGAAGAATTCTACCCAGTGTCCTTGGCACCCACTATGTTATGCTTTCTTTATTCTATTGAGTATGATGTAATTTGGTAATTTTATTCAGTGTATTGTGTCAATTCAATTATATGCCTAATTTATTTCTTCACGAGTTAAATCCTTCTTTGAGCACGTCATACAGAAGTTCCATACTTTCCCACTTACTGCTTGTATAACTTGCAATATGTTACACATTTTACAGCATGTTAATCTGTAGCTTGCCACTCATTTTGTTTACTGTGAATGCTACTATCAACTTTCCATCTGAAAAGAAACTAAAGAGGTTTTTGATGAAGAAGTCACTGTGTTTTTTAAATAGCTGTTAAATCTGAATTAGCAGTTTTTATTAATGTGGCTCTAGCATTAAGATTACTTTCTTTTAATGTTATATTTACCAAAGAATAGTAGCAGAGGATTGGGACAGTGAGGCAAGAGTACTTGCAAATGTGTAAGAATTCAGGGACTCAAAGGGGTACTGTCACTCAGGTCAGCAGTCATTCCATCGAGAGTGCTCAAGTTGAGAGTCTTAAACACCTCTTACACCTCTTAGATTTGACTATCGTGCAGAATAGCTTCCTCATAATAATCTAAAAAATGCCAGTTTAATATTTGCCACTGTTGTCCTGAAATACCTGTGCTTTGTGAAACTGCCCAGAAAATGCCTTCGGGGAAGGAGATTAGCAGATTAACCAGTAATCTCAAATTTCCTCAGGCTGTTCAAATTTCAGGGCTGCTGCCCAAACAAGGGAGATACTTTTTCCAGACAGTAGTATCTGGTAGAGATTAGGTAAATTAGGAAATTGTATTTGAGATTGCACAGAAGTTATTACTGCTAAAAAATAGATTCATGGTAATTTCCTGGAGACAGTTACTTTGCTTAAGCATAGTGTCTATGTCAAATGCGGTGGGTATTTTCTGGTTTTTGGTATATAGATCGACACTAACAAAGGCACCAACTGTCACAACACAACAGATCAAGATACTAACATTTTAGCCAGAATTGATGATCTTTTTCAAGTTGACTTTTCCTTACTGTGTCAGCTTTGTCTTTTTTTCCCCATTTGAAAAAATAAAAATAGTTTAGCTCTTTCTTTTAGCATGGTTGAGGAAATATAACTTTTCTTCCCTTACTAACCTCTTCCAAATGTTTCACTGATGAATTCTAGTGTCTCCAAACTGCAGAGCACAAAAATAACAGTTGACAGAAGCATCTTCTAGGTGCCAGGTAGTCATACATTGCTTGGTAGAACACTTCTAGACTTCAGAAGAAAAAGATATCTAAAGATTCTCTCACAATTTGGGCTGACCCTGGAACTGCTCTTTCTAGTAAAAAAAGAACCCCGTGGAGCTCATCTCCTTCCTACTAGTGTCCAGGCTTCAGGAAGAAAGATAAAAGTGTGTACAGAGATGAGGAAAAATGAGGAAGAGGAGAGTGGCTGAAAATCATGAGACAGTAAGGCAAAGTAATGACAAAGGGCAAAGCAAAGATGCACAAAAAGCCCACAAGTCATTTAAATGTATCACCAGCAGACCATGCAATATACTGCAGCAGTCATCAATCACAACTCTGTTAAGAAATGCAATATAATGGTTTGTAGACATTTCCATGTATGTTTACTTTAGCCTGTCAACTTCTCTCTCCTTCTCCCCGCCTCTCCCACTATTTCCAATCCTAATCTTTCCAGATAAGTGTGGTTTAGTGGATTTTTTTTTAAATATGGCAGCTAGTTACCTGTAACACACCCCCCCAGTAAGATTTTGTATTAATCTGATTTCCCTGCTGTAACAACTTATTTGAATTGCTGATGCAGTGCTGCTGATGCAGCACACATACACGCTCCCTGCTGATACACACACACATGCACTCACACCTAGAGACATACATATATATATGCCTATATACGACCATTTCAAACACTGTGAGTAGGCACTCACATTTGGATTCCCACATTATATTAATGTTCTTCTAATATATGCCACAAAGTACATCCCTCACAGTTTAGGCAGCTTTTGGTGTTTCTGTGAGACTGAATGCAAGTTTATTGCCATGTAATATTAGAACATTAGTTGTCCTGTGGGAATAAAAAGGACTTGTGCTTTTAACAAGTTATATTGTATGAAGTATCTCCCTTGTATTTATTTCTAAAGGAGAGAAAACAAAATAAATGAGTCAGTGCAAGAAGAAAAAGCATCTGTAATGAATGAATGCTACCTTGGAAAACTGAATTCTGTCCTTATTTGTGTCTCAAATTTCCTGTTATAGTGTTTCAGCAAGTCAGTTAAGTTATTTTCATATTATCCTCCAGCAAAATAAATTGACCTGCTAAGGCACCTCATGCCATCAAAGCAGCTGCTCTGCTTTGAGTGCTCATGCTAGTTCAAAGCCACTGCTAATACCCCCTCCACTCTGCAATGTGTGCCCATGGGGGACAATCTGCATTTCACAAGGGGACCCCGGAAAAATTGATCCTACTAGTTCTTAACTTTTTGAGATTCTGGCTTGCAATTTTTCATGGCCTTTTTATCTGGATCAAAAAGCTCTGAAGTTATCTAGAAGTGTTCTTCAGTGAAATTCCATGGTGCAGTGAGGGCTGGGGCTGCCTAGGGCATGGGGAGGCAGGAGGTGAGCACAGTGATATGGGCAAGAGCTACGGGACCTCATCAGCCCCATGCTGCCTGAGTGAGACTGAGTGCCTGACACAGCTTCAGCTGGGATTGATGCTCATCAGGCCAATTCATGGTGGTAGGGCAGGTTCAAGGTCAAGCCTAATGGTCAGTCTTTCTGGTCAGGGCCCAGTCTGGTGAGGGTAGACAAGGTGAGACACAGCCCAGGGTTCACTGGGCAGGTCAACAGTGACAAAACAGGTTTGAGGCCAGTCCACAGGGTCCGTAGCTGAGCTGGAGGCTGCTCCTACACCACCGAGGCAGTCGGACTGAAGGGCTAAGGGTTACTTGAAATGGAGCTCCTGGGACCATGGGCAGGGGTGGAGTCCTCTGTGTAGTTCGTCAGGGCCACAAAGACCCCTCAGCACACTCAGAGAGGGCCCTGAGATGACGTTCATGAAATCAAAGGTTCTACATTAAAATTAAATAAATTAAAAAATCAGAAGAGGCTTTATATTTATCATTTTTAATGGGAGATACTGTGGCAATTGGTGGTCAAATGGACGTGAAGTCTAAAAGCATGTGCAGAGCTGGCTTGCATTGCCCACGAGGTTTTGATATTGTTGGCTCATTTGGGAGAGTGCCCTTGAGGAAGTACAGCATGTCCCTCACAGCTGTAGTCCAATCTGATGGGATAAACTAGGGAATGTGTATTGCCAAAGCACTTTATGAAAGTCAGTCCCTCTTGTATTTGGGTTTCTAAGAAAAGGAAAGCGAGAATGTATTTTGGGTTTTATTAAGATTGGCAATTAATGGTGACACCCACAGTCTGACAGTGATGGCCAAAGTCCAGTACAGCAAGCCCTCCCACGAGCAAACCACCTATTGAATTCAGGGTCACATATTTTGGGCTGGTGGAGTTTACATCATGCTTTGAGCAGGGCTTACAAAAGCACAGCTCCCTGCTTGTTGTGTCAGCTCATGACAAATGGAAATTCCCTCCTCCAAAAAAGCACTTGGACCTTCATCACAAAACCTAAATCTTACTTTTTTATTTTGCTAAATTCACAGCGGATAGAATTACAACACATACCAGGGAAAGCTGCTGCCTAATTCAGGGTCTTGTAATTTCCTTGGAGACTGTATTCAAGTTTAACTTCCTCGCACTGGAGGAAAGCTACCACCTCTCCTGGGTCTTGTAGGAATTGAAGAGCCACATCTGTCAGAATGAACACGCAGAAGTCAGTCAGCATCTTTTGGAAGTTTTTCTGATTGCCTAAAGAGACCCTTCACGCTGTAGGGAGGGATTCACACATTTTGTCTGATGAATTATTAGCATCTTCTACCATCTCTACCTTCCAAATGTTTTGTTAGTATTCCATAGTCTTTACAAAAATTTAGAAACTGATTTTGGGCCAGGGGTATGATAAGGTAACCCTGAATTTCAGGCTGTCCTTCTTTTTCAAGGACCAGGAATAAATACCAGCATGGTATTTAATGTCTACATTTATAATTCTTTCCTGAAGGTTTTGTGGTTTGACCCATCCAGCAGCTAAAACAATCACACAGCTGTTCGCTCACTCCCCACTCCCAGGTGGGAGGGGGAATTGAAAATGGAAAGGGAAAAAAAAACTTTGTGGGCTGAGAGAAAGACGATTTAATAGGGCAAAGCAACCCCCTCCCCCCCAAGATGATGATGATGATGATAGCAACAGCAGCAGCAACAACAACTTATATATACAAAACGAATGATGAACAACACAGTTTTTCACCACATGAAGTTGATGCTCCAACAAGACCCCAAGCTGACCTGCCTTCCAGCCCATCCCCCCAGTTATGTATGGAACATGACATTATATGGTATGGAATATCCCTTTGGGTCAGCTGCCCTGTCTGGGTCCCCTTCCAGCTTCTTGGGTGCACCCGTCTTCTTGTTGGCAAGACAGTTAAGAGAAGCTAGAAAGTCCTTGACTGCTTGGCAACAACTAAAACCATCAGTGTGTTATCAGCACTGCTCTTATCCTAACTCTCAAACACAGCACTATACCCTCTGCTACAAAAAATTTTAACTCTTTCTCAGCCAAAACCAGGACAGAAGGCAACTTCCTGACCTCATCCACAGCTCGATCACTCCTCTTTTCCAGACCAGGTTTGCTGTCGCACAACTTCTCTCTTCCATGGTTCACTTGCTAGAACCTCAGCGTGCCTCAGATCAGCTACCAGAAGGCCAGCTGTAAAACACCGGCCTCCCAGGAGAGGCTCCTGCTTTAAGCCAGCGCTAGAATGAGATAGCATTCATAGACACCCTTTAAAACTCACTGTCCTTCCCCAAGCACTCCCAACCTGAAGGCTGTAACCCCTGTTTGCATTTCTGAGCTGACAGCCGTGTGACCTACAGCAGGTCCCCAGGCCCCTGCCCTCATACATGTCGTCTGTGCCTAGCTTGGGAGCTCAGAGCAATCTTGTACCTGTAACAGGCAAAGAAGAGAGCCTGATGCAGCTCTTGCAAATCTGCTGCTGTAGATTTATAAAAATGAGCTTATAAAATACACTTATAACATAAGTGCATTTTTTCAGGTCCTAATTCTGGAAAGCACCTTCCTAAAATGCGTACTAAACATAGATAATAGCTCGAAGTAGAGGTGCCATAATTTTACCTTATCTCCCCTCATGGTACGAAGGGGATTCCACTGTGAGCTGAGCTACACTCTTTAAGTGGACTATGGCAAATGGGTACAAACCGGTAGAAAGTCAATGCTGACACATCCATTTGCATGAGAAGTCTGAAAGCGGCACTTCATACCTACCATCTGCTTGCAGGTTGCTCAGCTCTGTGGCATTGAACTTTTAATGGCTAGTCCTCTCCCTCAGTTGATTGCAGTCCGGGAAAATACATCAGGATCAACATATAGACACAGTTTTGCTCCATGTGGACACTATGGGCCAGGGTGAAACCTGCCCTGCAAGCGTGCAGCAGCACAGAGCTCAATGCTGTGATTTGTAGTGAATGGGATTTGCAGACACTCCTCTAACAGAGCCTTTGGCTAATGCCAAAGCAAATGGTGGCAGAATCTGACAGTTTGTGTGCAAAATAGTCTCATGAGTCACTGGAAAAACAAAATTCCTCGTCTGACCCATAGAAATTTTACAGACTTACAGCTTCACGAGACCTGCAAAAGCATATTCCAAGATACTCAAATGAAATATCTTGTGGGACAGCAGACTGCTATCTGAAAGTACATAAGAGATGTTAACTGAGAAAATGTGCTAACGTCAGGTTAGGATTGTTTTTTTTTCTAAAGTGTCACAAATTGTAGAAGCTTCTCAGAGAGAAGAGCATAGGGCAGGAAGGGCACAAGATCCAAATTCCAACTATCAGGGATGTTTTCACACAGAACAAAGACTGTAGTGACATTTTTTTGCTAAAATGAGGGACAAAAGGTTAAATCAAACAATCCATTGGGAAAACTGAATAGTACAAAAATGTCTACAATGGTTCTACAATAATTCCCATTACAAGCTTTCTTCATGTTTGTGCCCCTGGTTTTTCATGCTATCTGTGGTTATCAAGTCAGAATAATATGGTTTACACATTAATTGAAAACGAGATACTACATTAAATGTGCTAATGTTGGCAGCTGTTTTTTGCAATAGATTGTTTTTATACTTAACCTATTTGAAAATGAATCCATATGACATCTGGCATTAACAATGAAACAACATACTGAAATAAATACCACATGCTTACATAAAGTTTAGAGTGGAATTGTATCATAGAATGTTTGAATACTTCTGAACAGCAAGTGAGGAAAGCAGGATATGGCTTCTTTTATTCTGCAAGGAGCAAAAGAAGTAACATTCAGGTTACACAAAAGGTATTATTCACTTGGGTTTCATTTCAAGGCTAACAGCCCGGCCAATTTATTAGATCTGCAATCTTTAAGAAAATATTTGTAACACTCTTTATAGCTCTATTCAAAAATAATGTAATTTTGAATAAAACAAGTATTTTGCCCAGGATCAAACTGCATACATCAACTTTTCACAAGGTTTATCCAAGAAATCTGTGCCTAGAACAAATAGCAAATTTCACTGAGAACATTTCAAATGATGCCACATACCCTCTAGCAGCTGCTGTACTAGTAATACCATAAAATAAATACCAACATCTTTTATAGTGATCTTCTTTCACGGATTTGAAAGCGTCCTGCAGTGAAAGGCAAGCACCGGCTGCCAAATTTGCCCCCTGCTCATGTGCATGTACACTTCAGTGGTGGCTTATCTTGTCATTGCAGGAGACAGAGCAAACAGCAGGTGGAGGGAGCCAGCGCTGCAAGCAACCAGGCTCTCGAATTCTGCCTAGCAATTTCAGGCATCGATATGAACTGAATGCTTGAGCCACCCTCACCCAGCTTGGCTATTGGAGTGCTGACTGGGAAAGGCATGTGAACTGTAAAGCTTGGCTGTTTTTCTCAGCTATCCAAGGAAACTACGCGTCCTTCCCTATTAGCTCGGCCTCTCACATATCCCTGCACCATCATGGCTACTGCAATACTAATACCATGACAGCTTTGAGTCCAGTAATGAAAAGCAGCAAGTTTGCCTCTTGAGTTCTGCTCCTGTGAACCACCTGGTGGGACAGGTGTTAGTAGTTGCAAACTGGTCAGCACTAAAGGCTGAAAAATACTGAGTTTTAAGTATCTATTCTGATGATCAGAACTTCCTCTCACATTTAGGGCAACCTTGATATTCCTATTAAATCTTAATCTTCATCCCATTTAGCTATTAGTTTTCATAATAACTCAGTGTTTCTTTTTTAAACATACTTATCAGTTTGTTATTCGCTTCATATATCTTTCTCCCTCTTGCTTGGAAAGTTATTCTCATCAACTTCTTGAACAGTAGGTGGCCAGTACATGGAGGTTGTTCCTTCTATTCAACCACAGCGGGTTCTGTGCAGTGTGTTCTTGGGTTTGTTTCCTTAGACTGATCAGAACTAGTCTCAGATGTATCCTAGCCCTTGGTGGAGAAGGCCTCTTAATCATCCCCTTCATCTTTACTGCAGGCAGCTCTCCCTTTCCCATTCCTGTGGTTTATCTTTCCTGAAGGTTATGACATTCTCCAGAGATTAGTCAGACAGTGGTAATGAAGACCAGTTTTAGGAAATTAGGTCAGATATCTGTAACTTTCAGGATTAGCATCCCAGATGCCATCATGTGAGTTCATGCATAGGTACATGGCAGCTGATGATCTGCAAATCAGTATTGGGTTTCCTGATATTAATATTCTCTTCTTGTTCGCTAGTGTCCCAAGAATGCTGGTCCACGTATAGACCTCCTCTGAACCCCTGTGCCCTTGAGCAACTTGATAACCAGCAGCATGTCCCCAGCAACTTCCTCAGGTTTCTGGAGTGCAAGGGCTGGCGACTGCCTGTGAAGGCTCAGACTCATTCTGAAACTGTCCTGAATTCAGAGTGTTGATCACAGGATATGATCGCCAGTGTGACACACACAAGGGAGAACTTGCCAAAAGATTATGCTGTGAGTCTCTTTACAGAAGAAATGGTGCTGAGAAAAACCTTGCAAATGAGATGCATAGAGCCAACCTTTTCTTGTACCTATCATTCCAAACAGTGGGATATGAAGACACGGCTACTGTCAAATACACTTAGCAGAACAATCCACTCTCTGAATGCCCGCAACAGTCTTTCCTGTTCATCTAACCACTTTTGCAACCTTTTAAAAGTGTTTTCTTACTTCCCCCAAATACCCCTATCAAGGTATTTATGTTCCCATAGCACTTTCATTAAACCTGGTGTTGTCCCAGTTCAATGTCTCCTAACAGCTAATCTAATTCCGGTTGCACTGAGTAAATAATTTTTCTATTGTGCCTGCCTCTTGGCTCACCCCTACCTGGCTAACAAGAAAGTTAAGAGCTGAATAAATGGAAGCCCTGTGGCTTTTATATCGATGGATAAGCCTTTGTTCTTGTTCCTAAATGAATCTCATTTTCAATTTGTGTGCACGGCTCAATCGAGTCTGTAAACTATAAGGAATAGCTCCCCAGGTGTCTAGGCTGCGGATTATGAATTTGCTGGGTAAGAATAACTGAAGCATGAACAAAGTAAAGTGGACTCAACATGCATACAGGACATATACAAGAGAGGTCACTTAAAAAGCTGCATCATAAACATTTTTCTGTGTCAAAGGTCCAATATATAGAGAATTTAGTTTTTTGGGAGCAGGGGAGTCAAGAGCGAGGAGTGAGACAAAGGGAGATAAATACATGAAACTCAAGATTTGGTTACAGATAGATTTTTTTCTAATAATGAGGCTATTTTAAGAAGTTATCTACCTCATTCCTTCTTTTCAATAGCAATCCTTAACTACTGCAATAGTACTGATAAACAACTTGTTTTGGTGTCAATTCACAAACTGCATCATGGAAATGGTCAGGGTAAACAAAAAACAACTTCAACCACTTATTGCCTTCTGCCACCCTTAGCTGTGTAGCTCTTGCCTTGCCAGGTACCTTAGTAGAGATTAAATTGTTGGCCAAGTTTTGCAGTTCCTGCCAGCCAGCACAGTTCTACCACCTCGTGACAGATGATTGAAAAAAACAGAATTTAGGGGGCAATGACCAGACTTTGATGCATTTCTGTCTCTGCTAAACTACTTTGGCGCTATTTTCATTATTAGTTGTGGAGAAATGGCTAGGAGAGCGTGTGAACGGAGTCTCTGTACAGAGTACAGAGGCCCTGGCAGAAGGAGAGTGCTGTAAATAATAAGAGGCCTTAGCGATGGAAAAGTGTTGAAAGTAAGAAACAAAGGCAGGTGCTGTGGCCTTGAAGACAGCACTGGCTTGTGCTGAGTCAGAGGCTGGGGGTAGGGAGCACGCATCCCCCCCGTGCCTTGCGTGTGGACAAGTAATGAGGTAACTACAAGTTTTCACCAATCTGTATAATTGTAAGCAAAGAATATAGCCAATTAGCCAATGCCGGGTGTGTAACCGTCCCTATATATTGCCTGTGCTAGTACAATAAAGGGAAGCTTAAGTCACTCACATTGAGTCAAGCTGTGTTTCCCCGCGCGATGGGCACCGAACTCTGAGGGATCCGCGGCAATCAGTCTCTTCACAGGAATGGAAGAAATAAGTTTTCCTTCTAAACGTCCTAACTCTACAGGCTTAGTAACAATCCAGTGCTGCACATCGGACTCAGATGAAGATGGTAAAATCAAAATGAAAAACATTTTATTAGTAATGCATATCTGGCCATTGGTGTGATGTGCCAGCAGTATAAATGAGAAATCCAAAGGACTGAGATTCGTTAAATTAAGCAATCCTTAAACTACATGAACCACGTCTCCAGTTCAGCTAACTACAGAGAGACAAAGGTCTGCTCTGAGAAAAAGCAGGAATGAAGCTGAGCCCGTATTTAGCCAACAAATATTTTTGTAGTGTATATAAACCAAGAGATTTGCTTTTCCTTTCGTATATAAAAAGAATTCCTACTGATATCATGTAAGTTTATATCTAGCACAGACTAGACTAATTTTGTGCATAGGCTATATCAAAAGTTCCTTGCTTTTAGTGACACCATACTGTTAAAGAACTCTGAAAGTAACTTTAATAGTAAGCTTATTCTCTAATTATTTTTTTATCTCTTTAGTTAATGTGCTTTTTATTATTTGTAAAAACAAAACTTCAACTGAAGGAAAAAATTAGACAGCCCTCTCTTCCTTTCTCTCCTTCATCCAGATGAAAAATCAAATACTGACTTACGCAGATGAAGGCTTTAGCCAACAATTTCAACATCATGAAAACAACAGTCATCACAGTTAGCACGGCTGTGAGGTATGCTATCCAAAATACCAAGGGTGGAACTAAGAATCAGCATTTTCCCCCTAAGAAGGGAGTCTTCTGTTGTCAGATTTTGAATCCCTCAATGAGTAGTCCTGTGACTTGAAAAGGATTACCTGACAAACAGAATATTTGTCAAAAGAAGGACAACCAATTCTGACTATGGAGTCTAAGTAGGGCACAGGGCATTATTTTGATCTTGTGCTGCTCTTGAGGTATTTTTGCTGGGAGTAAACCTCCTTAGTGCTCTGGAGGTCAAGCCAGCATATTACCCAAATGCTATACTAATACAAACATATTTGAGGAAAAAAGAAATAAGTGAAACAAAGCAAATTACGTGAAATGATAGTCCTATTGGAATCACTGGGAAAAAAAAAAAGCTAATTATTTGAATCGGACTTTCACTCTCTTGTGTACTTAGCCTAGCATTCAGCTGAACCTCAGTTAAGTCTCCGCCTTTTATTGCCTGGACCTATCATATTAACCTAGTTGGGAGGAAACTGCCCGCTATTAATGTAGTTCTTAGTTGCTTTGAAGCTGAATTATCTAAGACTGAAGGAGATACCTCATCACATTTTTCAGGCTTGGTCCTTTGGAAGAGCTCTATTGCGCCTCTTTTGATTGAATTGTCTGCATTCCAGCGGTGAGCAATGCGAAACTGAACAAGGGCAGAAAGTCAGTCAGCTTTGACATCTTTGGGCACTTGCACAGTTTCCACTACCTTAAAGATCATGCCTATACTTTAGCTGCACATTGCTTCCACCCTCTCCCTCCCTTCCCCTCCCTACTCTGAGGCATCATCCCCCCCCACCCCGCCCCCCGCCAAATATCTACAAATTATCTCCGGGAACACTCCAATTTTTTTTTCTAATTAGGACACTGTTCCCTTTTAATTTTATAGTCTCATTATGACCCTCCTATCTCCTTCCCAATTTGACTCCAGTTTCCTGTCCCAACACAGTAAGTGAAGAGCTCGCCGGTTCTAATTTGCCCCCTTCCTTCTCTTGCACAGAGATGCTGATGCCAATGCCATCCTCTCCCTCCACATGCAGCCATGGTTTTCCAACATAATGGTGCCACAGGAGCCAGCCCCATGCCTTACAGGGCTGTCTGGTCATGCCTGCAGTTCCCATCCTTTCTCTGCCTCTACATCAAATGTGACACACAGATTTAATGAAAAAAGATCCCACAAACTAAGACATTGTAAGAGAAAAGGAAGTTGCCAAGAAATTAATGATGAGTAGTCTTGTGGGGGGAAAATAACCTCTTCCAGGTTAGCACTTTCCACACCCAAACCGCAGGGGTTGCAGAGTCCAGGTCAACTCTAGAGATGGCTGGAGGCAACATCCACTATGATTCACAGCCTACTTTCAGTCCCTGTACTGTGAAAGAAAGGGTGGATTTTGTGCTGGTGTGAGCAGAGTGGTCCCTTCTCTCTGCCAGGACAATTTTCACAGATTCACAGAACAGCAGGGGTTGGAAGGGCCCTCTGGAGATCACCCAGTCCAACCCCCCTGCTAAAGCAGGATCACCAAGAGCAGGTTGCACATACCTCATAAGAGAGATGCTCAAGTCCCGTAATCATCTTCTTAGTCCTCTGCTGGACTGTCTCCAGTAGTTCCCTGTGTGTCATGAACTGGGAAGCCCAGAATACTATAATTTTTCCTTTAAAATTTGAAAGTGCACTCTCTATTTGAGGACCTTTTATTTGGGATGCTCCAGGTCAATGCTGTGTGACCAGCATTATTTCCTGAACCATTTTTATTCCCGGAGTCTCTGAAATACCTTGCAGTACATGGTGTCTCCTCATATTGGTGCAGATATGCACTGAGGAAGGATACTCTGCACTGCCACAAATTAATGTTAGTTTATAACATCTAGCCAACAAAGTAAGACAGTATATGAAATGCTACATCACTACCTCGAGTGACACTAGTTAGTGAAAATAGAATGGCATTTTTATATGCATATTTAGTGGAATTATAATCCAGATGAGTAATTACCAAAAATTTAGGGGTACATGATGCTATTCTGTGGTTTTGAGCAGCTAATGTGTCCTATCCCATGTTTCAGCAGCCACAGACAATGTTGGTGAATTGTAGTGCCTGAACAATATCTTACTTTTTAAGGCTGTCAGAAATGTGGACTGTATAATACTATGTTAGATAATTTGCAAACATTGAAATAATACAGTCTTTATCCTGAAGCCCTTATAAAAAATGAAAAAGAGAAAAAAGGAACAGAATAAAAGAAGGTTAGCTCAGCCAGCTCTGGCTTTAAAAAATTTTTTCAATGTTTTGGTTTTTTTTTTAAAGGGGATATATTTAAAAAACACAAGGGAAATGAGAGCCAGGAAATGTGGGAGCAATGGGTAAGCATGTGCAGGAGCTGGCACAAGCAGTCAGGCATCAAGAGAAGACAGGCACCGTCAGATGAGGGCTCCAGGAAGGAGCGGTACCTGCAGCTGCTTGGCCATGTTGTCACCAGCAGGCTACATTTTTTCTCCACGGAATATCTACCTGCCTGCACAGCACAGAGGAAATTCCACATGGGCCTTAATGTCTCTAGTGTAAATTCCACACCTTTGCACTCCCTTCCCCTCTTAGTACAGCAGTAACTATATAAGCAGTTCTCATTCTGAGGATGTTGGGGCAGCATCAGTCTCCAAATCAAATCGGTAATAAATATGTGGATGCAGAAGATCATGACAGTAAGCGCAGTTCTCCTGTTCTCAGCTTTGCATTTGTACTGCATTAAGGAATGTAGATGTAGTGTATAAATTACTGTCATTCTGATTCAGTGATATTCAACACTTACTAAGCAGAAAGGTTCTTTAATATTTGCAAAAATCTTCAGGATAAAGGCACAGTAAAATCTTGAATTTATATTGATTAACTATGATGTACACATTTATCACTAGGGTTTTCATTTACAGCTTGGTACAATACTTCAGTTCCTAAGAGTTAAAGAGACTCCGTGTGGAAAATGCTGGGCTTGTACAAGAAGGTTTCAAAGCTTCCAGAACAGAAGGGTTTTGTGCACTGATGATAGGCAACGACCTTTTTTTTTTAAACCAAGTAACATAAACCAAACATTAAATATTAGATACTTGCACTGCTAGTGCAAAATAAGTAACAGAGAGACACCATATTTTGCTTCTATATCATGTTTGTAACCAAAACATGTATTTTTCTGTATTTGGCCTGATTTTTCTTTTGCTGCATTCATTAGTGCTAGAATGTTGTCCAAGGTACACTTTCATTCGGGGAAGAAATATTGCTAATTTTATTCACCATTGAATGAGATCTCTTCTTTATTAGGTTAATCCTCTTTGTACTGCTGACCTTGGTGGTTCTCTTTCACATTAGAAGATATGAATCAGTGTAGAGCTGGCATATATAGCTAGCTCCTTAACCCGAAGTTTGCTTCCAAATTGTGGTGTGGGGAACGGAATATGAATGAAGTAATTACCTAGGACATGCAATCAGCCTGGGATTCATGCCATGAAGTATCATTTAGGTCAAGAGTCCAGCAGGACTCAAAAAAAGTCTTGAGTCTATGTGGATAATAAGAACATCCAAAATAAGCATTTCTGAAAGCCCAGAGGAGTTTGTGGGGGGAGTAAGGCTTCAAGGCAGATATCAACATCTAACTAACATGGGTTGAGAAGAACATTTCTGTGGCCAGTTGATTCTGTAACATTTTCTGAAGCCACTGACAGAGGTCCCTGTCAGAGACAGCATGCTGAACTACCAGCAACTGGCACGATTGTATATGCCCCTCTCAGATTTCTTGCTGCAAAGGGGAGATCTGCTTTCAAATGTCCCAAAATCCAAAGTAAACATTTCTGATGGTATTGAAGCTGGGAAAAGTATTTCTAAAGGGATACTTGGTGAATGTTAGCATTTCTCTTTTGCAAATTGACTGTCATCTTTGCTTTACCCTGCTATATCACATGAAAAAATAAAATCTTAAAATACAGATGTTTCCCATGTAAACAACTTCATTCCTTCCAGAGGAATGTTGTATGATGACAGGGTATGTAAAAAGGTTGCAGTGATCATGTGGTAAGTGAGATCATGGGGCACTGTTTGCATTAGGGTTGAACACAGTCTGCCCAAATGTTTTTGTGATCCCAGTGATGGAATACTGATGGAAAGCAAAACCACAGCCATTGGGCAAACAGGACCTTCCCAACCACCTGATACTATCAGGGCCTAAAGCTTTGATATACAAAGTATACAAACTCCTTGTCGTTACTAACACTAATTTAGCTGATAATTAAACTGCCTTTAAATGGTTTAAGAATGCCATAAACTAGCTAGTATGCTCGTTTTTTCCACAGCTCCTGCAAATTCTCTTGAGATGCAAATAAATTCTGTGCTGATGTCAGAAATCTTTGCCTCTGTTTACATACTTCAGGGACCCTTTCTCTCCTACACTTCATGGGGAGAGGTGACACAGGAAATGTCAATATTGAGCCACAGCAGCTGATTTTTCAACACTTTTTTTGCAGAGGCAGACAATGTTCCTTCAGAGTTAAGAAAATCTTTAACTTGGGCCGCTTTTGTTTGTTTTGCTAACAAAGGAAATGGACTAGTGTTTAAACTTCACTATTTTGTTACATTTCTCCAAAAAGTAATGTAACCATGATGTATGTCCAGATGGTCAAAAAAAAAAAAAAAAGACAAAACCAAACAAAAATTAATCTTGTGCAGTAATTTTGAGACACCAACTGTGCTGACTAAGGCAAATTAAAAAAATTGTATGGATCCTGTCTTAAAGAAATTGAGTGAATGTGAACATCCTGTGAACTCTGAAGGAGCAGTAAATTTACATCTGGATACTCTGGTTTAGTTGGAATAGCACATGCTGGGGTCCCATGAGAAAATAATAATTTCCCAGTGTTCATAAGTCTCTCAAAAACAAATGTAATAAAATTTTGAACAATGAAAAATACAGCAATTTTATTTTAAAGGACAGATAAAATTCTGCTCCTCATACACTGGTGCAGCTTCCCTTCCACCAAAGTAACTTAAACCAGAACCTGTTTGGTGGTTTGCTTTTTGTTGTTTTTTTGTTTCTATTTGTTTGATTGGTTGGTTGTGGAGGGTTTTTTTGTTTGTTTTGGTTTGAGTTTTTTTCTTTTTTCTTGAAAATCATGGTTTTGTTTATTCTCTCTCATTTAAAAAAAAACCAACAACCTTTGGAATGAAAAATGATCTTTCTGTGTTTTTGGAAACATTTTGGAAAGAACCATTCAAAAGTCATTCAAAGTCTGAGAGACCTGAGGGCAATAGCTGCAGAACTGCAACACTTAACATGGGTAATCGTGTTTAAATTCAGCGGTTTATATTCAGCACTCACCAGTCCCACTAATCTTACTGGAATTAACCCTTCATGACATATGTTGGACCAAGGGATTTCGGAAAAACCCACTTCTATAGATATGCATCTGTTCATGATCATTACCAGTAGCACACAGGATCTCTTCTTAATAGTGAACTTCAATGACAACAATGGACACTTTTGATTTCTCTGCCTAATGCCTTCTTCTTCTCCCTCATCTGGCCGATTTAATAAACTAACTAAGCATTTGAGCAGTAAAAGTTCAGTTCATCATATACTTTCCAGACTCATGGATCATATGGGTCATCAAAGCATATGAATAATGTTGGGCTTACAGAGAACTAGAAGACCAACACACAGGCTCTGTTTTAGCACCTATATTTAATCACCAGTACCTGTTACAGACCTGCTGCCTAGGTTACTGTTATCTGTAGACAACTGGGAAGGAAAATGAATGCATTTGATTAACAGCCAGGGAACTGGTAGACAACTGGGAAGGAAAATGAATGCATTTGATTAACAGCCAGGGAACTGTAAAATAATGGTTTTCATACATACTTTAAAGCCAAAGGTAATAGTAAAACCTATTTAGATTTGTGGACACCTCACATTTAATGGCCTTTTTCCAGGTACTTGTAGCATTGCCAAGCTTCGATCACTTGAAGTAAAATTTTCCATCTTAAGTGTCTCCATTGGGCCGTTTTGATATTTTGTTTGTTTGGTTGGTTGTTTTTTTGTGCAATATTACAGCAAAAATAGCTCAGCTGTTTTCAAGGACAAGGCTATGGAAAAATAAGTTTTGTCCATGTGAACTAAGTCTAATGACCTTAAACTGAGCATTTCAAGTTTCAGATTAAAACCTGGGATGGAGGGAGGCAGGGAAGGAGAGACTAAGCACACTTTGTGTCAAGGATATGCCTTTTTCCATCCCTCTGAAATCTGATGCTAGTTGATTAAATTTCATTCTGCAGGGGGGAGGAAATGCACACATGTTCAGTAGATTAAGATTTTAACAAAGATTTTAACATTCCCCAAAGATGTCATCTTCAAGGGCCTGAAAAATGATGTTCTCATGACTTGTGCTCTGAGTTCACCTAAACCGAGGTGAGCAAACATGTCTTTGGATCTCCCAGGGATAACTCTGGGTTAGAGGCGGGATAACTCTGGTTTAGTTTAGTTCTCTTACTAACATCTCTGATCTCCTGAATATCTCATGGAGGCCTGGAACATGTCCTTGAAGGATGTCATCAAACTGAAGAATTAAGTAGTATTAAACCATGTCTTCCACTCCAAGTCCTCCCTACGGTATAGCAATTATATAGTGTCTTATCCCTTTACAACATTGCTCATCATTTTCTATGCCTTACTGGTAGGTGTTTCTGGGTTTTCCTCTCTACTAAATTGTCCCACTCCCTTTATTTGCAAAAATACAGCATGCTACTGGTAGAATTCATATTTCTTCCCTACTGCTCATGTTTTGTATTGTTAAATACTGCCTTGCAAAACATCTGGGTCACATACCTTACTTCCCCACTCCATCTTCTTCCACCTCTCCTACGACTACTGCCAGTGTTCCAGCAGATGAACCTCTCTATGCTGAGAGGTGAAACACTGGAGAAAAAGGACCAGGCATACTGAAACAAGATATTTTACTGCTTGGAACTAGATTGTTGTGTCTTGAGTAGAGCTGATAAAACTGTATTTTATCTTCTACAGGACACTCTGACAAAAAATAAGGCAGAATTTCAAATACTGAAAAATTTCAAATGAAACCTAGATTCATTTCAATTTCAAAATAATAATTGGGAACTGAAGTTTGCATGCCTCATGCCTTCTTTTTTCTCTGTGGGGTGGGCTCAGACATGAGTTTTGGGCCAGATAATTATTACACCATGTCTTGCTGTGTCCCCTTCTGCAGAGTTCTAAGAATCAGAAGTTAAATAGAAAAAATTTGTGCAGGTAGAAGCACTAACAACCTAGCTCAATAAAGCAAACTTTTAATTAAATGTTTCTTTTTCTTCCCAATGTGTATAATGTTAGACAACTGGAGGACAAGTAAAAGTAAATAATCCTTCTTTTCAGTATTTTTGAATTGAAGCTCAGCAACATTTGAAGAAAACATAAAAGCAGTGAATAACAATGAGCTGGTTACACAATCTTGTGACCACTCTCTTCACTCCTTGCTATGTCTGAAAAAACATGGTTAGCATAAATCAGAGACACTGTACCTGGCATCAGTGCTGGCTACCAAACTGGATGACTGTATGACTGCCATTTCCAAAATGGATGGTGTCCAGGAGGTGAGCAGAGATGTCATCCAGTGCACTGGCACCAGATAAACATTATATTACGATAAACTGCTTGTAATGGAAAAATAATGCCTATTATAGTGTTTGCATGATCTAGATTTTAAGGGACAGAGAGCATTGTTTTTTTCTGTAATCTGTTTTCCATGAGAGAGTAAAACCACTAAAACCCTAAAAATTCTGGTTTGAAAACTAGTTATAGTACCAACTCAGCTCTTTCTTTTTTTATATAGCCATAAGATAACTTGCCACTGGTACTGTATTCCGTGTGCTATATTGACTGTGTTGCTGAGAATAATAGTGAAGCCAAAGGCAATGGGGAAAAAATAACCTTCAAATACAAAAATGAGTGATAAGGCTACTGAAAGACAAAACAAAACAAAACAAACCTCTTAGCATTTAAAAGGAAAGAACTGGAGTTGACAGGAAATGCAGAGCACTGAAGCAGATGTCCTACCTGAAGACTGCCAAAAATCAATCTACTTCTCCTGCTCTTTCATAATAAGTAAGCCAAGATGTAATCCAAAAAAATACCCCATGTTTATGTTTTTCAGAAATCGTTACTGACATTGCTACCTGTTTCTCATGAATTCTGTACTGGAGTATCAGCAAATTACATAAAATTGGGCTAACACTGAAAATACAAACTAAACTTTGAAAAGACAGATAATGTTTATTATTTCCACTACAGATCAATCCATACTTCATAACCTCAACCTCTTGAGAAAGTTTGCTTTAAAGGCTCTGGTTGTCAATTTAGTGTTGGGTTTGGTTGTTTTTAATTTTATTGTCAGTGATGAGTAACTCAACTTGGAAATTGTTTATATAAAAATAATGTTTTCATGTCATTGACACAGACAGTTTTGCCAAGGCTGGCAAACTCATATGAAAACGAAAGTACCTTACTGCATGTCCCACAGTCAGAGAGAGAATCGTTGCACAATTGTTAACTGTAGGGTGTTCACAGGTTTACAGAACCGAGTGTTTTGGAAGGCATCTCTGGAGATCATATAGTCCAGCCCCTCTGCTAAAGCAGGATCACCTAAAGCAGGTTACACAAGGCTATGTTCGGGTGGGTTTTGAATATCTGCAGAGAAAGAGACTACACAGCCTCTGTGGACAGTCTGTGCCAGTGCTCTAACACCATCCGGTTAAGGAAGTTTTTTCTTGTGTCCAGACAGAACTTTTTGTGTTCCAGTTTGTGCCCATGTGCCCATCCTCTTGACATCCACTCTTTAGATATGTATAAGCATTAATCAGATTGCCACTCAGTCTTCTCTAGGCTAAACACCCTCAGCTCTCTCAGTCTTTCCTTACAGAAGAGATGCTTCAGTCTCCTCATCATCTTTGTAGCCTTCCACTGGACTTTCTCCAGTAGTTCCCTTTCTTGACCTGGGGAGCCCAGAACTGGGCACAGTACTCCAGACGTGGTCTCACCAGGGCAGAATAGAGGGGAAGGAGAACTGCCCTCGACCTGCTGGTCATGCTCTTCTAATGCAGAATGCAGACCAGTACAGTACCTTTATAGATGTGGTTATGGGATCTGACTTGATATGGTTCTTTGTTAAGCTACCTAGACTAACCGAAAAGCTGTCTTCTGACAATATAAAGTGTCTCAGGGAGTACTTAAATAGTAGGAATGGCTTTTGTTGAATACACCATCTCCAAGTTAGTTGAAACAGATCTACTCAATAAAGAAAGAAATTTCATCTTCCTAAACTTTCTAAGCAAAAGCCTTGTATCCTGCAAGCCAGTACAAGATAAATTAATTTTACAGTAGTATGATGATTTATACCAATGGGTATAGGGTCCAAGACCAGTCAGAAAAGAGACACATTTAATGTGCAGGAAAGAGGTTTCAAGCTGTTTCTGGATGCTCTGGGTATAATTCAGAGGAGAATCATTCCAGAAGAGAAAGGCTTTAAGGTTATCAACTTGTCTGGCACTTTTCATAAGCATTAAATTATCTTAAAAAATCAGTAAGAGCCTTTTCTTCTGAGGTGATATGTAAGTGATACAACCCTGACTGATCTAAGTCCAGAAATGTATCATTAAATAAATTTAAGAAAGAAAGAGGAAACAAGAATCAGGAATCTCTAAACCCTCTATTCTTCTTTGTTCTGAGGCTGTGGATATGGTTTTAGTCATACAATTAATTATACACAGGAACGGCGATTGCTTTCCAGCATGATGACAAAGAGCTTTGCTCTGAGAGGTCACCAAATCCTGTCTTGCTTTGTACATTTGCTTTTACTGGCCATCCTGCTCTCACTGCCACCTCCAGCACCAGGAAGCAGATGGGACTTCCTTTCTATCCGGCTGCCGAGCAGGAAATGTTTGACTCTTCAACAGCCACAAACAGACAGCCAAGAGCTGCGGTAGAAGAACACGACAGGAACTGACAAGTTCTCAGACACCGCAGCAACTTCCGACTGGCAAGCCATCAAAAATGCATATGCACTCTCCCATCCTACCCAAAACTGAGCAGTCTTGAAAAATTAGAAGTGTTGACCTCAGATACAAATGGTGGAAATGGGACTAATCAGTCTGGAAATCTAGCTTAAGAAAAGATCACATACTCATATTATCTAGACAACCGCTATGCCAAGACCATACTTGCTCTATTGCTCTAGACTATGTACTTCCCGTCCCCTTTGTTTTGCAGTAGTTTTTGGTGCAAGCACATATCATATTTTTATTGTCTAGCCACCCCTAGTTACATTCAAAAATTTATTTTGCTTCCTTGCCACATCAATACACAGGAGAGGTTTCTTGACAAGGTAGAAAGGTACCTGGGCCTCACCTCGTTAATGTATAGATCTGTAATGCATTCAAATTCAGAATGACCTACTGTCAGTACTGCAATACGGGATATTTCTGGAGTCTAACATGAAATTGTATTATGTTGAGTTTCCAGCTTTCTTGAGGTTAATTCTAAGCAGATCTATAAATACAAATACATCTCCCCCATAATATTAATACTAGTATCAACTAAACATGGTAAGAATAGTTCACAGATGAGCTGAGGTCAGAAGTCACCTCTAGAGATAATGTGGTACAACACCCCTATTCAAAGCAAGGACAACTAGAGCAGTTTGTTCAGACACATGTCTAGATGGGTTTTGGTTATCTCCATAGATGGAGACTTCACAGCCTCCCTAGGCAATCTCTTTCAGTGTCTCCCTCACTGTAAAATTTTTTTCTTATGTTTAAATGGAATTTCTTGTGTTTTAACTTGTGCCCATTGCCATTTGTGCATTCATTGGGCACCACTGAAACAACAGTAATAAATATAAATAATGCTAATATAAATACAGGAAAAATTAAGATCAAAAGGGATAAAGAAACAAAACACAAGCCAAACAAAATGGGAGATATTACAGCTAATTAAATTTATGACACTCTTAGATTAAGGTCAGAAGAGATTATTAGACCATTTCATATGCTCCTATGAATCACAAGCTAAGAATACTGATCTGGATATTCCTTTCCTGAGACTGTAAATTTTATGTGGTTGAAAAGGGCATCTGGTCTTGATAGCACAGAAAACAAAAATACTTGTTATTGAATTAATTAGGAATCAGAAAACATTTCTTTTTGCACTCTATATTTCCTTCTCTTTTGCTTTGTATAAATGGAAACAGGTCCACGTCGGTTTAGGTACTTAATCTGTTTGTTCACAAATTTATTTGGTAATATATGCTCTCAGTTGGGGTTTTTTTGGGTTGGTTTGTTTGGGTTTTTTGGGTTTTTTTTAATTCCTGGACTCTGCATTGCATATTAAAAATGAGATAACAGTCCTGGGTAAGTACCCAGTTTAGTCAGATCTCTGACAAGGCAGGTGGAAACCTAATCACCATATGGATATCCATCTGAAATTCTGTTTTAAAGCTCAACTGACTTTTGGACTTCTGGTTCTGCTAACTTCTTTACCATTCACAGTTTGCCTTCTTTCCACTTCTTTGTCATGGGTTCTGCTTTTTTTTTTTCTTCTTTTTTTCCAGCCTCCCTGACTGTTAGTGAGATCACACATAGTCCATTTTTGGCTCTAAGTAGCCGGTCACTGTTTTTGTGTAGACCAAGAAACAAGCGTCTGTACATTCTCTGTCAGTATGGATATCTGTATTTTGTGTGTATAATGAAGCAGTCTCAGTAAATAAAGCACTTAATCTTCTCTACAATCAGGACAAGAAGGTGTTTTTCAGCTTCACTGGAAGCAATTGCATTAGTCCAAGTCTAGTATGTGATTTAGGTTAACTGCATCCCACCAGTCATCTTCTAGGAAGTCCATGATTACTTTGTGCTTGTGCATGATTTCTCCTGTATTTCCAGACTATTGATTTACAATTCTGCATTCTGTGGCTTAGTGACAACATTGATTTTATGATAAATTTTTCAGTCTGAAAAGCGTTCTCAGAACATTAAAATGAGCTATGCTGTACCATGATCTTATCTCTTTGCGTGTGCTTTTTAATTGCTGAAAAATAAATTGCCACAGACATAACTAGCAGCAGAAACTCATCAGCATAATGCAAGCCACAGCAGAATACAAAAATGGGGTTTAGAGCAAATTTTGCCTTAATTTTAAAAAGTACCTTGAATCAAGTCGCTGAGCAGGTAACTGGAATGAAAGTGCTGAGAAGTAAAGAGGCTCTATTTTGCCACATCACAAGCATTTATGTCTTTCCATGTTGCTAAAGTATTCCCAACAGAGCTTGACAGACCTTAACAAAACCAGATCATAGGTTAGTGCCAATTAATTCCTTGGCATTTGGCAAAAATTAAATCATGCTGTGACTACTGAGGGGGAAAGCAGGTATATCAGACATTCAGTTCTACCATTGTATGAAGCACTTAGCAGTTATTCCAGTTTTCAAAAATACATTTACATTCATTGTTAAAGTGACATGTTAACAAATATCTGCCCTGAGGTGCTGACAAGCAGTAACTATTCATTTTATGTGAATTATTGTTTATCTCCTTCTAAATCCCAGATTAATATCTGAAATATTTCAAGCTGTCCAGTACTAGAGAGGTACATAATGAGAAATTAATTCACCTATTCATATTCCAATTTCCTTTTCTATCACATAAACACAGATATTTGCCAAAGCAATGTCTAAACAGTGTGTGGATCCAATACAAAATTGCACAGAGTGGGTGAAAGATTTTAACACTGGCCAGCAGTCTATCAATTCAGAGCTCATACAATTCTGTTTTTGCCATGTTTGACTTGCATTAACTTTGATGGCATTTTTGTAATGCAGACTCACGCCTAGTGATAACTAACTCAAAGAAAGGTGTTAGATCTGATTGCATACCATCACTAGCTCTCTTCCATTATTACTTCAAAGAACTCTTAGTGAGAGCTGACAATGGAAGCCAGCAGAAAGGATTACCAGTTTGTATGTAAAACCTGTGATAATGACTGGATCAGATTCTGTGAAGCCAAGATGAAAAATTTTTCTCAATGCAGCCGTAGAATAAAGCAGTCAGGCCAATGATATTCCATCAAATGACAACAATAAGGATGACATCTTAGATACTTAATCTAAATCTAGTATCACAGTGGAATATTAGGAGCCCTTCAAATATATCCTCTGTAAGTACCAGAAGTAAAAGGTATAGTAGTCACCTCTTAGTTCAGCACTGAGTTGAGATCTTACTTTCTAGTATTGTTAGCTTCAGTCACATCTAAAGAAGTTTCCCCATGCAACATAAACAAAACTTCACTAATCACTTGCTGTCAACATTTTAATCTATATGTGGTAGACGTGCTTTAAAGAAACAGAACATTAAG
This sequence comes from Zapornia atra, assembly GCA_013400835.1. Lineage (NCBI taxonomy): Eukaryota > Metazoa > Chordata > Aves > Gruiformes > Rallidae > Zapornia > Zapornia atra. The sequence goes on from VZTU01034284.1 coordinate 127,073, forward strand.
AAGCTGCCTGCTTGGCAGTGAATATGCTTCAGAAAACTGCTGCATATTAGTTCTGCCTCAAATATGAATATGAAGGCAAGTGCCATAATTTACAGCCTAATCAATGTGACATTTGATATCATCATACTTAACATAAGGTGAAAGTTTTAATTTACAGATCATTTGGTCATTGATGAGCTGAGGCAGATCAATGTTAAGACTGACAGGTGTTAATTCTGGGAAG